>OZ026834.1:29619932-30167890 GCA_964023205.1 Lutraria lutraria
AGGTTAAATTAGTAGTTAGATCATGCAGTGTGAAAAATCATGCGCTGTTGAAATGAGGTTGTTGCTTAAGAAAGGAGATGTTGTACAGTATATCAAAATGAATTACATGTATACATTCTACTGTCTTTGTGTAAGCTTTGTACGCCATTAACTGCTCTTACAAATACATTAAGAAATATTTTTAAAAAGTTCGTATTTGAGTTTTAAAAAAATATAAGAAAATTTTCAGTTTTATCTGTAGAGTTGAGCATTGGTACACTAGCTATAAATACCTTAAAAATAAAGTTTACATATTGATTATGATGATCAAGGAAAAAAGGTCGCCTCCATAGCCTGGCCTAACTTTAACACGACACTAAGACCCTTACTTTCTGCAAAAATAAAGAATCAAGGCCGAACCAAATCAGTACATGTGTAGTTATTTTGTTGCAATCAAAACTAATTTGATTTTCTAAGAAAAAAAAAAACGTTTAAGATTATCGAAAAAATGTTCTTCGTATACAAGATTGAGGGAAACTTACTGATTTAAGAGAGATATACGATCAAATCTGTAGAAAAAGACCACCTTTGGGAAATTCAAATAATGGTCTTTATTGACAGGTGACCTTTATTCGGAGGTCATTTGTTCTAAATAGTCAAAAAGCGGATTATAAAACAACAGCCTTTATTCACAGGATGGCCTTAATTCGTAGGTGGCCGCTAAATCAGGTTTAACTGTATACACATGAACTGCCTACCGTTGTAGTCGATTTTTCCCGGCTCGTTAGTTTCAATGGAATTAATAAGCTCTGTAGACTCCTCAAGAGAGATAGTTTCTCCGGCACTTAGTATGGCTTGACGTAGTTCTGCTGGTGTGAAGTTACCTGAATCAGTTCTATCTAACGACATAAACATCTCTTTCACATCACCTACACCGTCCACATCCTTCATCTTCTTCAACAAAAGCTTTTCAAAGTCTTCAAAACGCAATCTACCATCACCTGTGCAATGTAAACATAAACGTGTAATGGCAGTGTATGATCGTGTATGACTACTAAAGTATGCGTGGTAAGTTTTTTTCGAATCAAATTTTTATAAATACAGGAATTTCAGCCAGTGCTACACAACAAAAATAATGGCTTTTCAAGTCAAGCATTTTCGTTTTTTTTTTGTTTTTTTTTGTCGGGTTATCATGGTCTTGGATTTAATAATCACAAACCTCGCCGCAGTGAGTCCGAATATCATCCGGGACCAGGCAAATTCTTTTCACATGGAAAGGACGGTGATTCTAAGCAAGTGCATGTCTGTGGTCTTCCTTCAAGGTTAAAGTTGGGAAAAGTATGTCCTGGATATTAATACGATGTTTAACCCCAGCTTAAAAAACTACTTTTTCTCTCTTAAGCATAATTTTTCTCACATAATGAGACATGGTCGGTAGCTAGGCTCGAACACACGACCCTCTATCAGTGAAAGGTTACAGTGATTTGAAGCCAACGACCTTAATCACTCAACCACGGAGGTGGGTATGACTTTCTGTAATATTGACTGATCATGATACAAAATGATACATTTCGTATGTTAAGGATTACTATATCACAATAATTATGGTAGTTGGGTCGTAAAAATAGTCTCAGTCGTATTTTTTTTCTTAAACAATTCGTCATCAATTCTTTTCGTACTATGGAGTTTGCTGCTTTAGAAAATTTCGGGTCAGCACCCAGAAATAGTCAGTCGGGTCACCTCAAACACGACTTTTGTCATAGCTTCTGGCCTTTCGTGCCATGTTTATTAAATTAATAGCACATGTATTTGTTTACTGTTTTGTTGTTATTACAATTATCAGGGGTGGATCGATTGTGTAGTGGGAACGCGCTGGATTGATTACCAATCACAAGGTCGCGCTCGAGTTCGAATCTCGGCTCCGCATTCCGATATTTCAGGCCGAGAAAGTTTTCAGTGTGCCCATCCCAAGCTGACTGAAGAAAATCACAAGAAAGGGATGAAGAGTGTATCGTTTATTTACATCTGGCATTAAGAACCAGGAAAACTACTTGAGGCTAAGAAATATATACAAGTATATGCCAACATGCCCTCCTGTATCATATCGCGACGGCTCTAAATGACTACAGCTGCCGAATGGACCGTTATAAAACGATAAATAAACAGATACAATAGTATTATTATAATAATATATAAAACACGTTTGTTGAATAGCACTCACTTTCTGAACAAAATTCCCCAATAATCTCTTCTATTTCCTCTTTACTAATGTTCTCGTCCAAAGTACTGACCAACTCGCGAATAACAACTGTTCCGTTGCCCTCATGGTCGAATTGAGAAAATATCGCCTGTAATTCTGAAAACAAGCAGCATCAACTCAAGATGCATTACAGCGTATACCAGAAAATGTATTTCATGTTCTAATAATGTAATTGGCGATGAATTTCACTATTTACTTGAATGTCTCTTCTTCACTAGTGGACGTAAACGACTATTATCCTTTACTGATACTAGACAAAACCAATAAGTGGTGGTTCCAACGAATCATGGGTGTAGAAAATGTCGATAGAATAATCGAAATATGTAAATTTATCAATTCAATTCTTAGAACTACTAATTTTAGAATCCACCTGGCAATCCTGACTAAACCATCATATTTTTTCTACCCTACTCATTTATCTGCGTCACTATTTATTAATAGTTGCCAATTTATGAACATGTGTATTTACTTTGTATTTTATCATTCGTTACATGTATTACCATTACATTGCTATTATATCAACATATACAGTCTGGTTCACTGTTAATAATAGCGCTTTATAATGTATCTATACCTCTTTATCACAATATTATATTGTGCTGAGTGTAACAATAAACAGTTCAAACTGTTCAGAATTCAGAAGTTCTAGTTGGGAAATGTCAATCAACAATGTACGTATCACTTAATTTCTTGCGTCGAATTCGGAAATTGTGACCTTGAACTATTTAATTTGCATCACAAAATTAGGGACAATGCTTTTGAATATCAAAATATTCCATCGAATTGAAAGTTATAAGGGTCATGTACTAATGTATAGGAAAAATCAGTAATCATTTATTTAAACACTTATAAACCATAGTACTATATCGTACATGCAAGGAACAGACCCTGGAATAAATCAGATTGTTTAGTAACTTACCTTGGGTAAATTCTGCTGGTATGTGCTCTTCCTGTGAATTAAAAAAAATAATAATACAACCCGAGAACTAACGATGTTTACCGAAGATCACCGATCGTTCTATGTAAGAAATTTATGGATGCAAGAACTTCATTGAATCGTAAATTAAATATTAACTTGCTTACATCGTGTTTAATCTGGCAACGTAATTCATTGATCATGATTTCAAAATATCCAACGATCCTACATACATGGAAATTGTATCGTCTTTATACCAACTATTCAACAAAATATTAAATTGCAAAAAGATCATTAATTTGAATTCAATATATGTATACACTGTATATGAATCTCGGGGTGTTCATCTGTACAACTGTATAATCCTAAGATTTATTTTAAAGCTAGAATAACTTTATACAAGTAGTATATTCTTACAGTTACCCCTTAAAGTGTCAAATTGGTCATCCTTAAAATTAAAAAAATCCAATGACCCCAAAGTTTTTAGCGATAGTGGATATTTTTTGTTCAAATTTCCAGGTTTTTGTTATAAGTACCAGAATAATGCATTTTTTTGCCTACCTATATCTACGCAGTGTTAAAAGTTTGGTTCGCATAACCACAAAATAAACTCTTTTTTTCAAGCATAGCCTCATATATGAACAAAATAATAAAGGGTCCAGCCTACCCATACGCTTCACTTTGTTTAAGAGCACCAACCCTCCAGAAACATCCTGACCTCAGGATCATGAGTTCGACCACCTGATGTCGGCACATCGTCGCCTGAGAATAATAATGAGCTAACTCCATTTTTACCATTTTGAGAAAAAAGCCAACAAACATTCAAAGTCAATTGAAAAACATAGGATATAGCGCAAAAACTTATTAATGGGGGGGGGGGGGGGCTCCAATGGCTAAAACAAGCACGAGGGGATAGCTCTCTGTGGGGGCGAATCCATGGAGATAGCTCACTATAAGATTCAGGAGACGACATGACGATTTGTTTGAAGTCGTCCTCTATCGCTTATTCGGAATAGTTGACAGTCACTTGTGGAAAACAAGGTACAGAATATAGGAACATCAGTTAAATCATAAAAAAAAACGATATATACAGTAGTGGAAACAGGCGTGAACACGAACACTACTTTACTTTTCCAGTCCGATATCAGAAAATTATAATAAAGATTGTTTCATAAAAGGTCGCAAATGAGTTTAGTGCCATTCATTGATATTAATATTGTTGCTATTTATATAAGCCGAGTGTGCCGATTGTATCCCTAAACGCATTCGTTGTACAGCTCGCTTGTACGTCCATGAAGCGGCTGTGGAGTCAGGCCCAGTCATTGTTAGTCATGAACCTTAGTGCTTCGATAGATTTTGCGTAAGAAAATTCCACGTTGTGGGCAGGCAATATCCAACATTTTTGTATGTAATTATTTTGAATTTTAATTTTTTAGTAGTCTTAACAACATTGATTTCTGTATCCATCACAAAATTATATCATAAATAATTTCGTCTTTTGTTGCTATGGCAACTGAAGTACCGTATGATTTTCACAAACTATTTATGAATATAGATACAGTACAACCTCTCCAGAGCGACCCTCTCTTGAGCAACAACCTATCAGACTTAAACAACAGCATGCTATTTTCCCACTCAATTTAACCTCTCTACAGTAACATCCTCTCAAGAACAACATAATGTTGCTACTCCCAAGGGGTGTTGCTTTGGAGAGGTTACAGTGTATATACAATTTGTGCATACATCTAAAGGTAGAATGAATTCGTATATTCATTTATATTTTAACGTAAATAAAAAGCTATTTGAATAATAATTTATACTAGTATTTCGAAAACTCCTAAAAAAATCAGAAGTTACCAGTACTTATATAAAATATACATACCGTATAGATCTTAGCCATCCGTATTGCTTCCAAATTCAAGGACACGAACACATGTATACTTACGAATAATTTTGCGAGTTATGCGTCAGTTGATCTATGTTATCAGTACGGCGAAATCGTATTTTATTTCAAAAACAAAAGATATAATATATCAATATCAGCCAAACTGTTTCAATAAGTAAACTATCTTAATCAGTGAACCATTCCACTTTTGTTAATTTAAAACAAAAGATTCTTAAAGCTCACTTATAAATACTTGATATAAAGTTTTAAATCATTCGCGTTTTAGTTTGATTCGCGACAAACTCCCCGCATCGGTTACTTCCCTTGATCAGTACATAAACGTTATAGTAGCAAAGCGTGACGTATTAAACCGGTGCGAGGAGTTTGCTGGATTAATTGACGTCAAGACCCGGATGTTACAGACACGTGACCAACGATAACATGACAGATAATAATTATCATGTATAACATAAATACTGGCTTAATTTCTATTTTTTTATGGCAGTAACTTAATTTTCCTGATAATTTCAATCTACTCTAATTGTGTTCCTATCTTGCAAGAAAGTGACATACATGTACATAATCATTTACAGTCAACCCTATGTTAGCGGCCACTTCTGAATAAAGGCCATCATGTAAATAAAGGCCTTTCTTTTAAAAGCCATCATGTAAATAAAGGCCTTTCTTTTAAAAGCCATCATTTATTATTTTTAACAAAGTGACCCCACAATAAAGGCTAACTGACAATATAAAGGTCACATTTAGTCTTTCCTTTGTTCACGGGGTTTACTGTATCTAATTATGTAATAAACTTCTTCAATAAGACAAAAAGGATAAATATATGTTTATACCATGTGTTTTACGCCGTTTAAACCAATGCAGCAAATGTTTGTATGGTAAATAAACAGGTCTCTACCATCAAGAGGCTTCTGTTCTCAATGATACATAATTGTCTGTAAGTTGTTTCGACTTAACATCATTTAATCCATCAAACTATCTCTGATGCACATCGTTTAGTTCCTGTATATAAATAAATTCGTCCGCATTGTAGCTTTTTCTGTCACTGCGGGGCACTTGAGAAGGCTTCAGGCTCGTTGTTATGGATATTTTATTGAAATATCATTAACACGAATTTATTCATATTTTAATAACACTGTGACTCAGATTAGACGTCAATTAATCACACATAATTTTTTCATTTAGTATAAGTTATGCATTTAAATAGCATTATATCGTGTGATATAGTAGAGAGTAAGGATGAAATAACTGAACTGTATCGGAAAACGCTCTCACCTACTTAGACTCAAATTCAAAGTCTCTAAGGATATAATATTATATTGTAGAAAAATATACAAAATATCATAAAAATGGCTGAAGGCGGAAATGCGGTCAGTGGACGAGTTCATCAATTATGTCAATTTTGCTTAGATAAAGGACACAGACGTGCAGCCGACGTGTTCTGTTCATCATGCAATGAATTCCAGTGTAATGATTGTTCGAGTATACATACAATTTATGTTTTCCTCAAGAAACACACATTATCTAGTGCAAGCGAATTCAAGAAACAATCAAAACAGCATACAACAGATGCCAGTGGAGAGTTTGACTTGAAAGGACTCGATATTTGTAAAATGCACAACAAGCGTTTGAAGTTCTATTGTGAACGCGAGAAAATGTTAGCATGCATTGAATGTGCTATTAAAGATCACACAAAATGTAAAAAGATTGTAGAGGTTGACAGTGTTGACAAAGGAAGTCAGTTAGAAATGTTGAGGAAAACGCTACGAACAACCATCGTAACGGCAAAGCAAACTATCGGAAACTTAAAAGAAGCAGACTCGATTCTTCATAACGACGTACAACGTATAACAGAAAAACTTCCTGAAATGAGAGTGAAATATATGGAGATGTTTGACAAGTTCGCTGAGAAACTGGCTGAACGTGCAAACTCGTACAGAGATGAAACAACAACAGACTGGATGACGAAAACCCGTGAATGCGAGAACAAAATAAAGACAATGAAAAAATCCTTAGAAACAATATCTGAAGTTGAAGCTAATGGTACTGCTGCACAACAATACGTAACCGAGAGATTGATGACCGACCAAATACAGAACGATGTTAAAAATGCTGAAACATTTTGTGTTGAGCAAAGGACATTGAAAGTTTCTCTTAACTTTGAGCAACTTTGTCACTCACTTAAATCACTCTTTGACTCTTTAATGTCACCCGGAGGGCTTGAAATAAAGCACAGTGTTCCAGAAAGCGCAAAGCTTAAACTAATCACCTCTATACCGTTACTTCAGGCTGGTTCCGATGTGGAACAGCCGATTTACAGTGGTTTAGATTTTTTACCTGATGGTAGACTTGTTATTGTTGATATCTTTAATGGTAAATGTAAGGTTTATGACGAGAATCTGCATCTGCTGACTTCATACAAATTACCAAACATAGATCCACTAAGTTTGGTTGCGGTTTCTGATAACGAGGTTGCTATAACAACCGGAGCTAACTACCATATCGACTTTCTGCAATTGAACAAATCAACTGGGAAGGTGTTTAGTAAATCTTGTAAGGTCAGTGTTCAATACAAATCTATTAGCATGAAAGACGATGATAACTTTGTCGTCTGTACGATCGACCACACAAAGCCTTTCCGTCTTGTATCCAAAACTGGCGTAGAGAAGGATTTTGACATCAAGTTCCCACCAAAGAGATATTCAATCGGCGAAAGTTATTGTACATACATACATGGGCAGGATAAAGTCGTGTTTACAGATGCAGAAGCTGATACAATTTTTATGTACGACTTGAGGACAAGTGAGAAAACTACTGTGAAAGACATGTTAATCAAATCACCATGCGGTATAGCTGTTGGTGCACATGATCATGTGTTTGCCTGCTGTGGTGTCACAAATGCTATAGTTGAGCTTACATCCACGGGTCTTGTTTTATCATCAACTCAGTTAGATATGACATGTCCTCGTGTTGTTGCCGTATCCAGGGACAAAAAAAGGCTTGCTGTTTCAAATATTGCATTCGGTCATATGAGGTTAGCTTTATACCGAATGTCATCCAAATGATCAGAAAGTATACGTTGAATCATTATAAACCTAACCATCAATTCATCGTAAAATGTAACAACCAGATGTGTCAATATTAAATTATTTATACATCTATAGTGACAGTAATGCAGAAGAGATAATTTAATATGCTCTAATTATATGCCAGATCATATTTTACCTCATCCTATTTCTAAATGATGATAACAAAAATGTATACAAACACTAATAAACTTAGATAATGATCATAACTTAGATTGTATAACCCTGTAATTGTACCTTAACAAGATAGTATCGTGACAATTATCGTGACAATGTCATGCACTTAAAATAGAGAGTGAAATGATTATTCTGAAATATTTGTTTTGTAAATACATGTGCATGTAGTATTCTATATGATGTTATGAAATGTTTTAAATATGAATGCTACTTTGAATTCGTTTTTTATACATTCACATTTACCGAATGAGTACTGTCAAACCTGTGAACAAAAGTCACCATTAGGAAACACAAAATGCGACCTTTGCTCACAGATTCAGAGGTCAGTTTGTTCTAAATAAGCAATGCTTGTTTTTAAAGGCGACACGAAATGGCCGTTATTAGATACTGTTTGATAAAGCGCAATAAATTACAAAAATTGAAACGTTCGAAATTAGTACGAAATGTATTGAAAATGTTTTTTCACATGACCATGTTCTAATAATGTAACATTGTATTTTTTATCACAATATTTGAGTGTTTTAACCTTTACAACCGAAACTGCAAAGCTTTTAACATCAGTATTAAGCCAGGTAAGGCTGCACACCAATGCTCTTTACTTTTGTGTAACAAAGTTCTAAATGTTCATAATTATATACATTTTAAAACTAACAGCTTCAAGATGGAAGTTGGAAAAGTCCATTCAGGAAATTCACCTGCTTAAGGATAGACGTGTTCGAAAGACATTTTGTGAAGACGTTAAATATACTACTACAAACAATGCTTCTTACATGTTCCAACATTTTAACAAGAACAGAGAATCCCACTTACAATCAGTAAGGCCATTCTTAAACCAATCACCATTCAGGTCGCCACAATACTTTTTTGGCCACCAGATGTTTTTCAAGATGAAAAAATAACATTATGCCATGTGTTTTCGGTTCTATATAAAAAATAAATTGTAAACAAATATTTCCTGCCTACCTAACCACTGAAAATCATCTGGGTGGGGCTACCGGAAGCAAACATTTTTTAAAAGATTTTATGTATTAAAAATGTCAAGAAACCAGAATACTTGGTGACAATTTAATTGAAATAATTCTATCGAATACAATGAACTTCATTGTGTTAGCGGCAAAAGGATTTGAAGAATATTGGGATCCTGTTATATAGTAAATCTTATTTTGGGGCAAGTATCGTAATAGAAAATATGACGTAAAAGTATAAATGTTTTTTTTTGCTATGAAACATTTGAGAATTTTACGCCTACGGGATCAAAATACGTGTTTCGCATAAGTTATTAAACTCATTATTATCCTCATACCATCTAGATGAGGACGTATTGACTATATAATGACTTATTCAGCCCTTCATACATCCTTCTATAGTTAGATTCAAAATATCACAGGATTAGACAATCATTTTCAAGCTTCAATTTTTTATCGGCATATAAAGCCTTTGATCAGAATGGGTCGAATTAAAGCTAAAAACATATTATTTCCACTTCGCTAATTATTCAAACACTGCCTAAAACCGACACAGAAAATACGGGTTTAACGCCGCAAAACAAACCGGTCATTTGGAGACATTTAGTAGCATGAACGCTAGAGGAGGAACCAGGCATACATCCGGTTAGGACCATTGACCTTACATAAGCCAACTGGTCGACTTTCTCACGTGTGATTTTTTCTGGTTCCTGGATGGGATCTGAACTCAAAGCGGCTGGGAACTGGTGATTACTAGTCAGAAATCTTAACCACTCGACCACGGAAGTCCTTCAAGATTAAGAATGCTATTCACTAACATAACTTTACGCACCAGTCTATTCTACTTACGGACGAATACATATTCGTGTCGCTAACGGTTTGGTGGAAAAGGTGCTATGAACCCAAATACTAGGTCTCGTTCGGGATTCGAGAACATCACTTCTCGGGATAATACCCCTAGACTCACAACCCACACAACATATTGAGACGTTATCTGTTGAATATGCAGTGTCAGGAAAAGAGTTCTTTAAGAGCACGGACCAGAAGGTTCACCTTAATGACACACAGTACACACATACTGAGCAACCTCTCCAAAGCTACAACTTTCGGGAGTAGAAAAATCATGTTGGGGTTGAGGGGTTGTTGCTCAAGAGTGGACCGCTCTGGAGAGGGTGGACTGAACATATTTATAGGATCCAAAACGCATGATGAGTCATGAAGAAACATTGTTAATGAGACACGTTGGTAACCAGGAGAAAACACAAGAAATGGTACCAACGATTGTTGATCGTATCAACTTTGTTCATTTTCCTGATAATCTGATTTAAATCTGATTTATCTATGTATATAAGTGTGTTCCTATCTAAACACCTCTCGCATTAGTTAAAAGAAAGTAATATGCACGTACATATTTATACACTATCAACTTGTGTTAGCGGCCACCTCCGAGGAAAGGTCACCTTTTAAATAAAGGTCAGTCTTTTAAAAGCCGTCAGTTATTATTTAGAACAAACTGACCTCACAATAACGACCAACTGACAATATTAGCCACATTTAGTCTTCCCCATGGGTTTTCTTTGTTCCGTGACAGGTATTTGTATGGCAAAAAGAATAAATACATGTTTCCTCTAACATCCACCTAAATACATGGACTGTAGTTCGTCGAAACTTTTATTAATATAACAATATGGTATAATGTAATCAACGCAGGACAAAACTGACCTAGACTAAAAAAAAGTCTAATTAGAGGAAAAAAACAATGTTTAACGCCTAAAATAGTATGTATATACATAGTATAAACTTAAGAGATAAAATCCGTCACTTGCTTTACATACTTCTTCGAGGAATAGAATCAGCATAAAATATTATCCAAAAATAAACTGCGAAATAATTTATTTTTACAGTGATCAATATTTCTAAAATATTTTCTAAAAATCGTAATAAAATCACGTAAAACTTTGTACTGCTGTATAAGGGCGTGTTGCTCTATGTGTATGATTTTCGCTCAGGGTGTATATGAGGTCCTGTGTTCAAATCATGGACGAATCCAAAATTTCATACAGGGATTTAAGTTTATTTAAAGTTTTATCGAAGTGTAATTTATATTCTGGTAATAGCGCAAGCTAAAAACATAGCTGCCTGACTACAAGAAATCCATGCTTTTTATTTCCATTAAGTGCAAACCGTTCTTGATACCTTTTTTGCCCTTTTTTAGTTTTTATATCTAGTAATTAGTATGTAATGAATTAAACTCATTATTTATTGAATTGGCCCTTACTGTATTACTACAGTTGTATCGACTATATTTTGTATTTTATACTATAATTATCTTTAAATACAAGTGTTTGCACTCATTCTCAAAAGAACAATTTCAGTGGGTTTAACTCATATAATTCAGTTATATACGGCGACCAGTTCATCTAACCTGTTGTCTTGACTGTAATCTAACCAGTGCTAATTTACCCTTTCACAAGGAACCAGCTACTTCCCCACAAATGGAGGATAATCGACATCTTTTGGTCATGGTCAATTTTCATTGAATGTAATGACCTGTTGCGACAGGATTTGGACCCAGATTGGCGAATTACAGTCCAGGGCATTGACAACTTAACCACGACCACAGACCTTATGAGACGCTAGCAATGGGACAGATGCATGTTTTTACCATTAAGTCTTCCAATTGTTGTTGAAACTACACTCAATCAATAATGAATTAACACTGTTATACAGTTGATGGCATGCAGTCTTGTTCAAAATTTCGACATTGTTAATAACGTGTTTTTAGTTTAATGTGTTGACCATCTTAAAGAGACATTTAAGTATGTGAAAGCTGATAATCACTCGTACATGTATATGACTGACAGTAATAAACAGGAAAATATAACATTCTCGCCTTGAAAGTATGTATATATGTACATTTATATGTATATACAGTAAAACCCGTCAAAACCGAACTCCTTCCGGACCGGGTCAAATGTCCGGATTTCTGAGAATTCCGGTTTTCACAGACTTTTTGATAAAAAATCCGAAAAAAATTGGATTTGAAAAGTTATCCGATTTTTAGGGAATTCCAGTTTTCAGGGCAACCAGTATTCAGGGGTTTTACTGTAATAGACTACTGATGCTAGTCCCTGATTGATATTATTACATTGACATTAGAATACAGTCAATCCTGACTATACACACCATCAATTTGAGATTACAAAAGGATCATTCTTAATACTAAAAGATACATGTTTGTCTCAGGTCGCATGCTCATTAAGAATAGGGTAGGTTGATCGGGGCGTATTTTGTCTCTTGAAAGCGTGTGGAAAGGTAACAATGTAAGTAAATGGATGCACCGTTCCTCGGACCAGACAAAAACTATAAGGACACGAGGAAAGTTATGGTTGATCGGGTAACGAGAAACAAGCAATTTCTCCGCCGTAAGGGTAGTCATTGGAGTGAGAGAGAACCAATGCAGCAAATGTTTGTATGGCGTATAAACAGGTCTCTACCATCATGAGGTTTTTATTCTCAGTGATACATACTTGACTGTAACTAGTTTCGACTTAACATCATTTTATCCATCAAACCATCTCTGATACATATCATTCAGTCCCTGTATATAAATTCGTCCGCACTGTGCCGTTGTCTGTCAATGCGGGACACTTGCGAAGGCTTCCGATTCGTTGTTACGGATATTTTATTGAAATGATCTATTATCATTAACACTTTTATTTATGTATACACTAATAACACTGTGACTGGTGCGAAGGAATATAGTTTCATTGTTAGATTAAACGTCAGTTAATCACATACATGTATATATAGATTTCATTTGACATGAAATATATTGTGAGTTATATTGTGTGATGTAGTTCAGAATAAGGATAGAAATAACTGAACTGTATCAGAAAACACTCTCTCTTAGTGAGAATCAAATTCAACAAGTCTCTAAAGATATATATTGTAGACAAATATACAAAATCATAAAAATGGCTGTCAGTGGACGAGTTCATCAATTATGTCAACTTTGCTTAGATAAAGGACACAGACGTGCAGCCGACGTGTTCTGTTCATCATGCAATGAATTCCAGTGTAATGATTGTTCGAGTATACATACAATTTATGATTTCCTCAAGAAACACACATTATCTAGTGCAAGCGAGTTCAAGAAACAATCGAACAAGCATAAAGCAGATGCTAGTGGAGAGTTGAAAGGACTCGATATTTGTAAAATACACAACAAGCGTTTCAAGTTCTATTGTGAACGCGAGAAAATGTTAGCATGCATTGAATGTGCTATTAAAGATCACACAAAATGTAAAAGGATTGTAGAGGTTGACAGTGTTGACAAAGGAGGTCAGTTAGAAATGTTGAGGAAAACGCTACGAACAACCATCGTAACGGCAAAGCAAACTATCGGAAACTTAAAAGAAGCAGACTCGATTCTTCATAACGACGTACAACGTATAACAGAAAAACTTCCTGAAATGAGAGTGAAATATATGAAGATGTTTGACAAGTTCGCTGAGAAACTGGCTGAACGTGCAAACTCGTACAGAGATGAAACAACAACAGACTGGATGACGAAAACCCGTGAATGCGAGAACAAAATAAAGACAATGAAAAAATCCTTAGAAACAATATCTGAAGTTGAAGCTAATGGTACTGCTGCACAACAATACGTAACCGAGAGATTGATGACCGACCAAATACAGAACGATGTTAAAAATGCTGAAACATTTTGTGTTGAGCAAAGGACATTGAAAGTTTCTCTTAACTTTGAGCAACTTTGTCACTCACTTAAATCACTCTTTGACTCTTTAATGTCACCCGGAGGGCTTGAAATAAAGCACAGTGTTCCAGAAAGCGCAAAGCTTAAACTAATCACCTCTATACCGTTACGTCAGACTGGTTCCGATAAGGGAGAGCCATATTACAGTGGTTTGGATTTTCTATCTGATGGTAGACTTGTTATCATTGATAACACAAATGGTAAATGTAAGGTTTATGACGAGAATCTGCATCTGCTGACTTCATACAAATTACCAACGGAATATCCACTAAGTTTGGTTGCGGTTTCTGATAACGATTTTGCTATAACAACCGGAGGTAACAACTGTATCGACTTTCTGCAAATAAGCAAATCAACCGGGAAGGTGTTTAGTAAATCTTGTAAGGTCAGTGTTAAATACAACTCTATTAGCATGAAAGACGATGGTAACTTTGTCGTCAGTACGATCGACCACACAAAGCCTTTCCGTCTTGTATCCACGACTGGCATAGAGAAGGATTTTGACATCAAGTTCCCACCAAAGAGATATTCAATCGGCGAAAGTTATTGTACATACATACGTGGTCAGGATAAAATCGTGTTTACAGATGCAGATGCTAATAGTATTCTTGTGTACGATCTGAGGACAAGTGAGAAAACTACTGTGAAAGACAAGTTAATCAAATCACCATGTGGTGTAGCGGTTGGTGCACACGATCACGTGTTTGTGTGCTGTAATGATACAGATTATATCGTTGAACTTACATCCACGGGTCGTGTATTATCATCAAGTCAGTTAAATATGACATTTCCTCGTGTTATTGCCATAACCAAGGACAAGAGACGGCTTGCTGTTTCAAATAGTGAAGCCGGTCAAAGGAGAATATCTCTATACCGAATGTCATCCGAATGATCACGAAATTACACGAACTTGTACACGTTGAATGATTATAAACCTAAACATTAATTCATAGTAAAAAGTAAAATCCAGATGTGCGAATGTTTTACTTACTATGTTTTTGATATATATAAATGATACTTTCGTATCGATAAAATTATTATTCAGATCTTTCTCTTGATCTGTAGTTGTATCCCTTTAAGTAATCATTTTAGACTCGTGTAAGAGTAATAAACAACTACTTAACTTTCCATGCCTTCGTCGATAGATCGGGGACAAGTTGTTTTTGTTCGGCTTGTCTCTCCGTATGTTTGTACCAAAGTTTTACCTGGTCTATAAGATCAAAACGCTCCCACCTACAATCATCAAACGTTATATGTTATTTCTACATGCCAACCTCTACAGGACCTGTCCATTTTCAGGACAATAGGTCAAATGTTAAGGTTACCCTGAGGGGCATTATTTTTTAACACATTTAACTGCACGGTGATCATACGACCATTCATCCCAGGTTCTTAGAAATACTCTTCATTTTTCCTATATGTCTATGTGCAAAAAAAACTAAAAAAAAACTGTAGCAAACGTCTTTAAATGTTCTAAACAGGCTGTATTTCAAATTCTGCTTTGAATTCGTTTTTATGCATTCATATTTACTGAATGAGTACAGTCAAATATTCGAACAAAAGAAATAACCATGGAAAATACAAAATGTCACCTTTGTTCACTGATGGTTTTGATTCGGATGCCAGTTCTTTCTAAATAATCAATGACTGTTTTTCAAAAATATCACAGGTTGGCCTTTATTCGGAGGTGGCGGCAAACACAGGTTTGATTGTATACTGAGATTCCAGCAAAAAATATATTTTTTATTAAATTGATTCCTTTTATAACGTGAATTTATTTGATTTTTTCCCCTAAGAATTATAGGTAGTTCTTTTTTATATTGATTGTTTGGTGGTTCGTTACGGAGCAATTTTCCCGTTTGTGGCACCGACTTCTCCGGATTTGCTAGACTTTTAGGTCACCAAATGGTCACTTTAATTCCAGAAGGATACAATGCCAAATTTGATCGAAATTTCAAAATAAAATCTCTAAATATCCAGAATACAAAATCAAGAACATTCAAACAGAGAATAAAATTCTTTATTTTAGCACCATGTATGAACAAACTTCGTTACAAAATGAAAACTGTACAAGGTATAGTACAATGTATTACGCTTAATGTGCACAATGGCATTTGGGCGATTCTAGATAGGGGGTCGATATGTTTCCAGATTCAGAAATGTACAATTGAATGAGGAAATTTAAGTGTACATAAATCTTTTTTACGATGATTTTTTCCGCATTTTGCTATTGAAAGTTAGGGAACAAGAGCGTACAATGGTTTCCACTTTAAAAGTAGGAGCCAAACCCTGGTCCCCTGCTCCAACGCCTTTGTTGACATTAAACATCCTACCAATAAGGTCTTTCACACACTACATCACTCAGCCGAAGACAAACTTTCTTCATATCGTCAGTTCAAAATTTACGACTTCTTTTTCGATGTCAATATGGAATGATTGTCATCATTAAATAGTGCTGAACACTTTCTTGCGCACAGATTATTGTGTCGGCAAATAAAGTCATATTCCTGCTTAAGAACATGTTGTAAGCAACTGGATATTCGAAGCATTATCCAAGTGATACATATCATTATAATGCCATTTCGATGGTTCAGCGCAACAGTGTCGTAACTCATATTGAAATATGAACAAGTTACGACAGTGTTGCGCTTAGCCCTCGATTTGTGAGAAGGATGTCGATGATTTGTTACCAATTTAGCATCGATCGTAGTTTTTTTATTTCACGCACACATCTACCGTAGCCCAAATTTCTTTATATGGTTTTTAATGACATTTTGATCAATGTATGAATAGGTCTGTCTATTTCCGAGACTTCCACACTAGTGATCAATGTCATTTAAATTTGATAACAAAATACAATTTGGGATAAGTTTAAGAGATTATGAATGGATATGTTCACGAACATTTAACACACATTTATCACAAACTGTTAGAGCACAATGATTCAACATAATATAGGGGACAATTTCACCCATCCTTCATCATTACTTCATAAAATTCTGAAAAAAAATGAAAGAATACCAAAATTAGGTCACATGACAAACAAACGCAATTTATTACGTCATAATATTACTCATACTGAGTCAATCGGAACTCATCGGCGCTTGTCTAAAGAAAAGTGCCTCGGACATGTTGGGCAGCCCGCCATTTAGTTGTTGTTGTTGTTCACATGTTGGGAATTCAACAATGGAAACCACATGTTTATCTTTCAATGAGAAATTGATGCCCATTTATCAATCGCAAACGATAAACACGTTTGAAAGTCTGTAATTTTGAGAATGATTCTTGAAAACGAGTCTAGTGTTGAAAAAGAAGTGACCGGAAACCGCATAGTCAAAATTTGTATCCCTACACTTATGTACGAGGCGTATTTCTCAGTAACGGAAATGTCCGAATGATTACGATTGATGTTGCGTGAAAATGTCCTGGTTCCCGACAGACCAAAATGGTTCTGCTATTTTGTTAGTGCTCTCATGATTAGTACCTAAGCTTTTCATTTGAGACATGACGCTTGCGTCAATTTTTGTTTCTGTGTCTCAATGTAAAAAACTTAAATGAAGTTAAGAATCGGTTCTATATTTCGCTATGTATTTGACCTCCATTATCATATAGAGCGAAAACTAAGACCATTCTTAAACAGTGTTGAATTGTACTTGCGCCTGACTCATTAAAAATCCATTGACCCCAAAATTCGTTTTTGTCCCCAAATTATTTTTCGATCTTGATTCAAACTGTTTCAGTAAAATAATTAAAATAAAAAGTACCTACAAACCAACCCTTAAATATTTAGGTCGTATAACTGCAAGTTTACATTATTGTAAAGACGGCCAAGTTTTACAATACTGAAGACGATGGCTTAATTGACAACGTTGTTTTTTTTTCTTAAAAAATAAACATCTCTTAAAACAGAACAGAACAGGACAAGATACCTAAATGAACGGGTATATTAATTATTTGTCATGTAGAAATGGTTTTATTTTAATACATCCATTAATTGTGATTTAGGTGAATTATAAATTGAATGCGGCTCATACCTTTCCAAGAGATTTTTCCTCTTTCTGACACATCCGCTTCTTTTAGCATCTCGCCAACTTCTTCGTCTGTGAGTTTCTCTCCTAATTGATACATTACAAACTGAAATACAAACGTCAAATTCGGAACTCCTCTGCTTGTATAGTGTCACATAGACTTATAGGCTAAAATTGTCTAATGCAAGCGGCAGTATGTGATAAGTTTTGGTGTCAAGACTAAGCACTCCCTTCGTCACGAAACACATTTTACACTGCATTAGCGAGAACAAGACGCTGAATATTCAAACTTTAACTAACCATTACTATGATTAAGACGAAGAAAGTTTTACGCTTTTATGTTTTCACCCATTTCCAATGCATGTGTTTTACATCGTTATTTTGCAACGGTATTTCAGTTATATACTACTATACGGCGGCCGTTTCACTTAACCATTTTTTTTGACTGTATTGTAACCAGTACTAGTTAACTTAAACTGCCACCGGGAGCAGGCAGTTTCTCAACATTTGATGGAAAATCGATCAAAGAGTCTAAGTAATACTTGGCTGAAATAGGTCAATTGATGAGCCAAGAGTCTGTGATAGTTTGGCTGAAATAGGTCAAGGAGCTAAGAGTCTATGTACTCCTTTGGCTGAAATAGGTCAATGAGCCAAGAGTCTGTGATAGTTAGGCTGAAATAGATCAATGGGTCAAGAGTCTAAGTAATTCTGATTTAGACATGTGTGAAACAAAAAAGAAATTTTCCTGTTAAAAGCATATACGGGCATATATCATTTACACAAAAAGTATAAGGAAACCAAACTGCAATTATTTATTAAAAGACAGTTCAAAGCGACACCAGAAATGGGTTATAGCCGGTGTGACACATTTAGTAAGTATGTGAGACTGAAATTTAAGCGACAATGGCCATTTACTCTCATCTTTAAGTAGTATAACGACAAATAAGGAATACTTGTAAATGGCTGCACCAGCGTTCTTAGTTAATTCAACGGATGAACCAGATATACTCATTTAACGCAATTGTTTTGTACATGTTCACAACACAAGCTCTTGCCTTCATTTTCAGGCAATTTGTTGTCTTTCCAAGACGGGCGTAAAACATCTTTCTATTGGGTCTAATCATTCGATCTTAGCTTCCTTTGTATCACATAACAGTTCAGTATATATATTTCAATTTCGGTATTTTCTATGTAAATCAAACTGATGCTCTTCCAGTAAAGTACAATGTACATTGTGTACCTTCAAATCAGAATGAGTAATGAAGCCATTGTTTTCTCTATCAAAGATTTCAAACGCTTCCTTCATTTCAGCTTCGTGATCGACGTCATTCAGTTTCTTCGCCATCATCATTAGAAACTCGTCGAAATCAATTTCTCCATTGCCTAAAAATATAATTATATTACAGATATGATCTTAAAGATTTGATGTGTTGACATGTTGCAATTTTCAGATTTTTTATTCCTAAGATCTAGTGATAGTTGCACGATTACAGACAAACCTGTATTAGAGGCCACCTCCGAATAAAGTCACATTGTGAATTATGGTCATTATTTAAAAATCTGTCATTTATCATTCAGAACAAACTGACCTCCGAATAAAGGTCAACAGTCAATAAAGGCTATATCATGTCTTTCCCAAGGATGGCCTTTGTTCACAGGTTTGACTGTATATTGATTTACAGAAATTGCCACATACCCCTTCTAAACATGGGGGTAAAATATAAGTATTCTGGAAAAGTTTTACTTAAATATTTAAGCTTTATCACTATAATACCTAAGTCCTGAGAATTGTTTCATTGGCAACCCGCTTTATCGTGTAAAATGAAACAAACTTTGTATCCCTTTTGACATAAGCAATAATATATTACATAATGTAATTTTGTTTGAAATTTTTCATTATATCCCCAAGTGAGACACCAAGAAGTTATGTTGTAAATGCTACGTCAATCAGTACTTTTAAAAATGATAATCAATCGAAGGCTATCCTCAAAAAGATATTTGGTTTGCAGTAATGCTACCTACTCACCAAAAAGACTCCAACCCATCTTTTTTGGCCTCTCGTATAAAAAAATAAAATAAATAATAGCATCCTGACATGTATTTTGGGTTCAATATAATATCAAATTGTAAAAAGAATCCTACTCAGTGAAAATTCTCTGGGTAGGCTTACAGAAAACAAACATTTTTTAAGGATGGCCTAATGTAATTTGTATAAGTTTAACCAATTTCCGCAACATACCATCAACGTCTACTTCGTCCACCATTTCTTGCAATTCTCTCTGTGATGGATCTAAGCCGAATGATCTCATAACTGTCCCAAGTTCCTTTGTAGTCATTGTACCATCGCCATCTTTATCAAATAGACTGAAGGCTTCTCGGAACTCTGTTAAGGATCATAAAATCAAGGTCAATGTCACCTATTAATGGGTCCAATATTATCTAAAAGGGACTCAAGGTTACCTACCAATATTCGTTTGTGCACAACTCAAAAAGAGATAAAATAATTACAGTCGCGGCAACCTCTCCAAAGCAAGACCCTATTGGAGAAGCAGAACTATGTCATTGTAGAGAGGTTAATGTTGTTGCTCAAGAGAGGTTAAGTTAAAAGTTAAATCGTACATTTGCAAAAGTGCATGTCGTTGATAAAGGGAGGTTGTTGCTCAAGAGAGGGCCGCTCTTGCGAGGTTGCACTGTGTAACAAAATCTTACAAAACCTGACTGTATGGTAATTATTAATTAATATTAAATTCAACGTAATTATTATAAATTTCTTCTTCCTTATCTTACACATCCTTGGTCAGTTTCAAGACAACAATTTTTTATTTTACACATGTACTATCAAATGCACAGAATTTCAATTCAAAACGTCTGTACTAATGATAAAAATGTTTTCAAACCCGGTGTAACGTTTTCAAACTCCCCCTTTTTCAGGTTACCCCCCGGTAACTTAAAAACGTTTTGAGATTACCCCCGGTAATTTAAAAACGTTTTTAAGTTACCGGGAGGGGTACAATTAAAACGTTTTGAGATTACCCCCTCCGTTTTCAAATGCCCTACCCGGTAATCTGAAAACGTTTTCAGGTTACCCCGGGGCGCTTTGAAAACGTTTTCAGATTACCCCCGGGTAATAATTTGAAAATTCATAATAAGAGAGAGCTTGCACACGAAGAAGGAGATTACAATTTCAAACACATAAATGCATATATGTATTACAGTTATATGAGACTATACACGCGGTCCTAATGATGAAATCATACGACGAAATCAAATTATGTCATTTACTGACAATTCCATTCCTTCATTATAGAAGCCTATGAGCGTTATTGCGCAAATACCAATGCATTATTGAATCATTTTGACAAAAAATGGATAAAAACAATTAACTACATGTATTGTTGGTTTTCTGAACACAAGTGTGGGATTGCACACGGGTCATGTCTTGCATTTTTCGTTAATATATTTGAATAAAGGCGGGTACTCTCCATGACCCTAATAGGATTCCGTAGCTTCTTATAATTATTGCGTATATTCAGTTTAGAAATACAGGAATTATATGTCAATAAACCATGTTGACTGTGAATCATTTAGTATGAATTATAACCTGAAATATAAACGTTTTCGTCACAAAGAATCAACATAGGGAGGGGGGGATTATTAAAACGGGGGAGGGAGTTTGAAAACGTTTTAATGTTACCGGGGCCGGTACTTTGAAAACGTTTTAAAGTTACCGGGGGGGGGGGTAACCTGAAAAAGGGGGAGCTTGAAAAAGTTACACCGGCACTGTCAACCAGTTAGTTCATACTTAGTCATGTAAACCATGTCATGCCTTTTTTGCATCGAGGGGGAAGCACGGAAGTGTCCATTGTTAAGACGTCCACTTTTTAGGTTACATTTATTAGTATTACATTACATTTTATTCTTCACCAATTTAATCAATCGGATATTTATCTTAGCACCTATTTTAACATGCACACAATGCGAAATTAATCCATTTATAATTCCGCGTGGTCATATAAAAGTACATAAACCTGAGTATAAATCCAATCTCTGACCTTTATGTATTTAATTGAATACCTACGTAAATGTTATTAAAATTTGTTTAAACAGAGGGCAGTAGATTTTAACCGGATTTAATTTAAGATTTGCTATTGCAACCATTGTAATATGATATGATTAGATTTGTATATTAATTTTTTAGTTGTCATTGACTTTAATATGTTATTTTATCGTAATATCAGGGACCGAGGTTATTACGTCATAAGATCAGGGATCGAGGTCATAACGTCATAAGATCAGGCCCATGTGATTAGATTTGTATATTAATTTTTAAGTTGTCATTGACTTTAATATGTTATTTTATCGTAAGATCAGGGATCGAGGTCATAACGTCATAAGATCAGGGATCGAGGTCATAACGTCATAAGATCAGGGATCGAGGTCATAACGTCATAAGATCAGGGATCGAGGTCATAACGTCATAAGATCAGGGATCGAGGTCATAACGTCATAAGATCAGGCCCCGAGGTTATACAACTTGAGATCGGTCTCCGAGCTCAAATATCATATTTTGTCATTTAATGGTTCTAAGTTAATTATGATCAGACAATAATGATATTATTGATACATTAGTCGGACAGTATAATTGATCTGAATATGTATTCAAACATTAATCAGCTCTATCTGTTCAACCATAATACTTTGAGAACGAATCTGAGCTTTGAGCTCGGAGATCATTCTCAAGTTTTATAACCTCGGGTCCAGGGCCTGAAGTCAGAGTTAAAAACGTAGGAGTGATCTTGGAGCTTTTAATCTTTATTTTATTGAAGCATAATCTGGTAGAGTAGATTACAAGTACATGTAATATCAATGGGTTCTCAAAGTATTTCTTCATGTACATGTAGTAGAAGTCTTAATGTAAATTGCATCAACGATAGGCAAGATATTTGATCTAGCAGACCTGTTTCAACTTTTATAATCTCGGAATTAACAAGAACTGCCTCCCTGGTCTTGTGGTTAAGGTAGCTGACTACAAATCACTGTAGCCTACTCACTGATCAATAGAGAGTCGTTGGTTTGAGCCCAGCTACCAACCATGTTTCTTTATGTAAGAAAGTAGACAGTTGCTTATGGAGAGTGGGAGTCGAGTACTGGTTCTTCCCAGGAACGATTCCGCCACATATGACTCTGACTGATGCAAAGGAGCGTAAAACTCAAACAAACATACGGAATTAACAAAGAGATTCCTAGTTTAATGAATATTATCGAATTCAATTTGACAAAGTTGTGTCTACCAAGTTTGTTCTTACTCCAACCTGGGATCTCGTCAAGTATTTCAGGAATATAGATATCCAAAATGTTGATTACCCAAGAGGACAGACTATAGGTCATCTGACTTGATAGGCTTATCAATATGACGTAGGCCTAAGTCCCACCTTTTCAGAAGTTCACCTCTAAAGGGCCGAAGTTGGAACATTTGTATTTGCTAGAAATCGACTTTCACGAATGAGATACAACGCCATAACCAAATTGAAATTGCTTCAGTTGTTCACAAGATGGACTTTCGAAAAAAATCGCGATACAGCATTTTGACGAGAAAATAAATTGGTTCATTAAATTATTAAAGCATCGTGCGGGGGAAAAATCCGCTATAAACATTTTCAATCCAGGTCTAACTGCCCTCATGTTTAAAAGTGTGGACATCAGTGATTAAGGCGAAACTTTATAACCAGTTTATAATTGCGTTAATGCCCACTGTACACACGTACGAACCATATTCAATCTGCAATGTAATCAAACGTTACGATGCTAAAACCGCTGTGCTAACACCACGGACACTCAATATCCTGTACACCGACGAATAGAAAAATATTTATGCTAATATTTTTTTTTCATGAAAGACGTATACATTTATTCGACACCATTTAAGGAGTAAATATTGTTTTTTTAAGTAAACCCTTGATTTTGCTTTAGAAAATCCAAAGACAATTTTGATAAAATAGGGACTGGTTCCTGTGTCTTTCTTTTGCTTTCTAACTTGAATACTTCTTCAAAAGCCATTAGTAAACACTATTTCTTCATTAATCAGTTGAAAACAACATAATTATTACGTTCAAATAAAGATCCCGAATAGTACATCATTTCGGGGAGATAAAAAAAATGCCCTTACATTGTATAATACATACTGCTCTTCTAAATGTCGGAGATAAGGAGATAATGTAAAATAGTCTCGTTGTCTAATAATATATATCTCGAGAAGAAAAACAACGTTGAAATTCAGATCGATTTTTCAACTTAAAATTTATAGCTATGCTGACTTAAGTTCAATGAATGCAATATGAATTTTCAATATACCGGTACATGTACACAATTGACGACGGTAACGTTTAGGAGAATATTGTCTGATAAATCTCATGACATCATCAGCGGCAAATACATCTTTAAAACGGTGACGCAAACGACTCATTAAAAATATTCTGTCCCTGTATCTTTTTAACGATTTTGACAAATATTTCTGTTCGATTTTTAGTCCGGCTTTAAGTATTTATTACAAGCATATATTATAAAGTTAACATTTCTAAAAAAAATGTTTACCTAATCACTGTTCATGGTTTCAATCGCGTAACTGAATACCATATTAATGGTCCATCTTATATCTCAGTCAAAAATAAAAGAATCGATCTACGAGATTTCTCTATACAGTGTAATTATATGAATGAATGAACTTGAAAATAATTTGAAGATTAGATAAAAACACGTACCTTCAATTTGTTCCTCTGTAAGATTTAATTCTTCGGCCTACAAACAGAAATTAGTATAAAAATCAACTTTTATAAATATGTACAACACAAAGACGGGCTTGTCCTATAACAATTGTGAACATTGCTAGCTGCGGCTGTGATCCATCGGTTAGTGTGCTGGACTTGCAACCCGGCGAACCGGAGTCGAAACCTGGTCGCGGTAGATCATACTCGTCTATGAAAAATTTATAAAAATGTTGATTTTCCTACATATGGTAAGAAAATGCATTTCGTGAAAACTGGTTAGGTGAATCGGTCGTCGAACTCGGCCATAACTGAAATACCGTTGAAAAAACGGTGTTGAACCAAATATTCAAACATTGTGAACATGGCTGAGAAAACAAGAATTCAAGTTTCAGTGCAACATGATCATTACTCAGTTTGGAGGAACTTAATACAGTCTTGTAATAATCGATGGTCACGTGACGATACCCATGTACATTTTTGTCGGAGATATTAATTTAGTTATAGTTAAAAGTTTTAATAAAAATAGATACACCTGTATATGTTTGTTATCAAATAAAGTCTATTTCAATAGATACAATAGTTAATTGTAATAAATATAATAAAAATGATTTGTGTATGGTTTATCAATATATTGGTGTACGCACATCATATAATTTCTTTGTACAATTCCACATGTAATAAAATATGCATGTACCTATTAAATGGTATTAAACAAAATCATAAGAATTTTCTTGATAAAATCTGCCTTAATTAGTAAATAAATTTCACTCACCATTATTTCAGAAAAATAATTCCAATCTCTAACTTATAGGTGCGATTAATTGATTCTTTAATATGTAAATGAAAAAAAAGCATCTGACAGGATTTATTTATTATAAGCCTTAAATCCATGAGAGGATTGTAACATAAAGCTATGCATGATTTATCTTGTAAATGCGTAAAAATGGCATTAGCATTTTACTACCATAATGTAATTCATGCGGTTTTAACTTCAACACAATTCTGCTAAACTCGAGGTGAAAGGGTCACGTTTAATCCGAATATTATTTTAGCTGACATTGATCTAATGACAGTTTTGACCAAACTGGATAACCGATCGATCGCTTACTTGATTCATTGATCGGCAATTAATCTGTATTTATATTATGGAATTTTTATAAACTGCTAAATGAATATATTTCGGCGTCTTTAACATATCGACACGGCGCTTTTGTAAGTCTTTTTAATACTCATGGCCTCTTTATAAAGATTTAATTGATGGTCTCGCCTTAACAAATCGGATAGATAAAATCTAATAAAATCTCTCATCCGTTACATGACACCCTATATATTCTAGTATATGTTGTAAGAGATACTATTTCGAAAACTAAATGAGTGTTATAAATCAAATTTAAATGATAAAATATGTTCAATCATGCATTAATATTCTTTTGTATACAAATTGGAATATTTTAAAATTCTTTGTTGACTGTTTTGTGATATATACTTAACTGACTGAAATTAATACTTAAAATGAATAACAGCCGTGTATATAAGCTAACTTTGATGATTTTTATCCAAGCAAAATTTTAAATACTGATTCTTTCTTTGAGAATTCAATATGAAAATAAATCGACATGTGAAAAGTGATATCAAAAAGGCAAATTTTGTTCTCACATTCTTGCTCAACATTGTTAACCGGTCCTGTTCTGTTAAATACGTCACGAAATTTGCCTCACCTGTGCTCTAACCCATTCCTCCAGACACCGTGAGCAGATAAGGACTTCCTCACGTAACGTATAATTCAGAGGCGGTCGACACCTGTCATAAAGTGTTTTATATTTAGTCAAAGTGTAACGGAGAAACAAGTGCCTCGACCGTGTTTCCACATCTTAATAATCAGTTATATCGACTGAAATCGTTACTGGAATTAACTTATAGAAATAACTCAAACTAGTAATCTTATTTGTGCTTTTGTATCCTATAGATATTTCCAAATGCTCTTTTGAAATCAATGATTGATCCGCACGTTTTTTTTATCTGCGGTTTAATGTCCCTAATACAGTTCGTTCGTTGGTTTGTTTGTTTGTTTGTTTGAGTTTTACGTCCCTTTTCAACAGACAGAGTCATATTAGGCGGACAGTTCACCTAATCATCGTTCCTGGGAAGAACCAGTACTAGACTCCCATCCTCCGTAAGCAACTGTCTACTTTCTTACATAAATAGACATGGTCGATAACTGGGCTCGAACTCATGACCCTCTATCAGTGAGAGGTTACAGTGATTTGAAGTCAGCGACCTTTACCACTCGACCACGGAGGCTTGTATTACAGACACGGTAATTTTAGGGACTTTTCAGTTTAAACGCGAGCTGAAGTTCCAAGGTGTACCACCGACTGTCCGTAAGGTACTAGTAGTTCGGCAGTTTTCTGTCGTGTAAAATTTGTAAAATTCGAAAAGAATTGTAGTGGAGTTTTTGATTGGTCAGTTTGATTTTAGATGCATGTACATAAAAAATATCTATATCATGTATGTGCAAAACATCATGTGCGCTCAATAAACAATACTGAACTATATAACTTCTCAACCATTGTTACGGTGCATTTCCTGACACACAACTCGATAATTCCTCGAGAGTTTTACGGTGCAGTCAAACCTGTGAACGAATGTCACCCTATAGATAGACAATATGGGCCTCCGTATTGACAGGTGGCCTTTGTTCGGAGGAAGTTTTGTTCAAAACAGTCAACGGGCATGAATAGCCTTTATATTCACAGGGTGGCCTTTATTCGGAGGTGGCCGCCAACACAGGTTTGGCTGTGTATCCAGAATTCATTCAAACTAAGTATCAGCATCAAAAATACTTTCAGCCAAAAAAATACAGTCAACCCAGCGATATCGACCACCTCCAAATACAGGACACCTGTCAATAGAGGCCAAAGTATGTCTATCCCAAGGATGACCTTTGTTTATAGGTTTGACTGTAGCCTAACTGAACTCTTCTTTCAAACAGTTAACTGTACACCTTTTTTATGATCACTTCCTTATCATAGAAGAAGTTTATTTTTGAAATCAATAGGCACTGAGGCCTGTGTGAACATAAATTACGTACATGTACATGAAACTACATAAATGACGTGGAAAATGACAATGGCTAAAATGAGATATAAAATCGATACAGATTTGCAATAAAACTGCTTTATACATGGCCAAATAAAGGCAAATCTTTCAACATTCTATTTTATATTTATACATTTTTTGTCCTTTACCTTATCACATGACCGTCACGTGGGTGTTATTCTGGGTATCACGTGTTAACATAGATCACAGTATAAAACCGCAACGACATATATAAACATATAAACTGTCCATCTCAATTGAAAAATCGTTGGTGCCACGTAGTGAACTATCAGCATTGATTTTCGATATTAGATTTAGGCATCAAGTTTCAAGTAATTGACGTCCAATAATCGATATAAAAATTTCCAGATTTGCCATCGATAACCGATTCATATTCCAATTTTTAGAAATGGTCATCGATAATCGATAGTAACCTCTTGATTCCAGTTGCATATCGATAACCGATATATTTGTATTTTCCACCAAAGATCATCGACATAAAACCGTGATAAAATCTGAAAATTAGAAATACAATTAATCTTACAATATCGGATATGATTGTTAAATAATCTTGGTTTCCAATTAAGATTATAAAATAGTCTTAGTAATAATGCGAATCCTAAATGAGGCTTTACTGAGTTTGCCAATGCAACCATCTGTTTCTAAAGGGTAGTAATTTGTACCTGAACAAATCAGCCGAAATTTCAACCAGTAGGAGATAAAAGTAATTTAGTTCTTACTTTATCTATTTTTTAGTTTGCCTTTGTGCACTGCTATTAAGTAAGGAAAGTTTTACAGTCCGGCCTAATGTAAGTGCCTTTCATTCTTTTATGGTAAAAAAGCTGTGAGAAAATTCATACAAAATATGAACTACATGTACTGTACAACCTCTCCAAAGCAATACCCTTGGAAGTAGCAAATTTATGTTGTTGTTTAGAGGTTGTTGCTATAGACAGGTTTTTATATAGTTAAATCGTGCTGTGGGAATGAATCATGCTGTTGTTGAAGGAATGTTGTTGTTGGAAGAAGAGAGGGCCGCTCCGGAGAGGTTGTACAGTATTGGGTATGGGTCCGGGAATGAAGTCCTACCTGATATTTTTATTTTACCGCTCTTCACTGGTAGTTCACTAATCATGTCATCCAGCTCTTCTTCTGATAACTTTTCACCCATATTCAACATGATAGTACGTACATCTTTCTCGTTTACAAACCCTTTACCATTATCAAACACCTGCTTGAACAAAGCGTTAACATGTTTTAAGCTTTTTACGAGAGCTGTTTGTATGTAACCTTTCTAAAGCAACACCCTATGGGAGTAGAAACATTATGCTTTTTGAGAGGTTGTAGCTCTAGAGAGGTTACATTAAATAGCTAAATTATACAGTGAGAAAAAAACATGATTTTGTTGAAAGGAGATTGTTGCTCAAGAGAGGGCCGCTCTGGAAAGGTTACACTGTAGTCTAAAATATTTGTTTTCATGATTTACGCATTGATTTCAGGCATTATATCGACGGGTAGTTTACCTAATTAGTATTCCTGGATTCTGTACCAGTATATACCTTGTTCCCCACAAGTTACTGTCAACATGAAGGATCAGCAGTGAGGTTGAATGACTTTAGACTTTATGTCTCCAACCATGATGTCATCATAGAGAACAAGTGCCGCACCCTGGGTTCGAGCCCTTGATCCCGAGGTTCTAAGAACTAACAGTCTATATAATATAAAATATTACTGTGAACTAAAGGCGCTTGTAAACAGATACAACCAGATATCAAAACAAAGGTCACCAGTGATCAAAGGTCAACTTTGAACAATATTATTTTTTACTTTTTCATACTCAATCAGACTAAAGGAATAATATTATGCCTATTCAGAGGTTCAATTGTCATCGAAGACTTCCAGATTATTAACTGTTAGCTACTTATATCGTTTTTAAGATAAGTTCGTACCTTAAATGCTTCCTTTAATTCTGACACAGATTCTTGGTAACAATCTCTCTTCGCAGCCATCAACAAAAACTCATCAAAATGAACATCATTCTTATCTGTAAATTATTAAGACAGATAATAGAAACAATTTGTGAACGAGTCTGATCAATTAAAGTATATGTGTTACGTGTTCTATCTAAATAAGTCTTACTTCCGGGTTGCGTACATGTACAGCGTATGAAGGACTTACAGATTCCTGAATACACTGCAAAGTAAAGCCTACATAGGCATAGGGGTTGGTGGAAAGGGTGACAACATCCCTAAATTTTCGAATGGGAGTGGTCGTCTTATTCTTTGACCGCGCCTACGTTTCAAAACAAAAGCTAAAACACATTTATAAACATTTATTATTTAATATTTATAGAATGAATAATCTGATATCAATGGACACACATCAGATGTTTACAAAATTATGAAATACATGTTTTCACAATATGGAATCTGTAAATGTAGGTGCCAGAAACTCTAAAACCATTCCTATGTTTATGTCACGTACATGCATACACAGTTCATAAAAATATACTATTTAACCATGTAAAGATCATCATAAAAGAATTCTTTCAAAACTCATTTAAATAAGAATACCCAAAATCTAAAAAAGTTACAATCGAAACCAGAATCGAATACCCAGTCTCTGATTGGTTGCTTAGGTCTTATATTGACCAATCGTGATTCTCGATTTATCATACATTGTCCAGATAAAGTACATTAACAAGGAACTTTAAGTCTAACTGTACCGTCTAGGTCCGCCGCTTTCATCATGTTTTCTATTTCGTGTCGGGATATGTCTTGTCCCATTTCCTGAAGGAGTCGAACTAGTTCGTTAATTGTTATTATGCCATCACCGTTTTTATCATATACGTTGAACCTCATGCGAAATTCTGAAACATAAGAGCAAACCTGTCACAGTTGTAGACCTCTAACACTATACTTGTCTGATGTATCAGCATGCTCCTTGCTACACAAAAATGTTAATATTATAAAAACAAATATCGTCCAATTGTCATTATTTATTTGAAAGTTACCTCGGATACTATAAATTAATTTTCTGACACATTTTGATTTTTGTGTACGAGTTGTTGCCCTTGTCGAAAAATAGGAAATTATTGATTTATTTTTATATTGCGTGTTGACCTATGCTTTTCTTTATCAAATTAGATTGATAATGTGTTATTACATATGTTCCAATGAGTTTTCAATGAAATTGATTTTCTTTTTTTTTCTTTTATCTTGGGAAAACGGGTTACCATAGACTTTAATGCAAATTTAAAGGGAGATAATTCATTGGAATGTCATCATTTTTTAAAAATTTCACGGTAAATCATTTTCTATCATGGTAACTATAAACTTTTTTATATTGCTAAATTCTGTCCGCCCCATTTCGAGAAAAACATTTTGGGTGTTATTTAGGATCCTAATACATATGTACCTTAAACCCACCTGTACGCACTATCCCTGGAATCTCCCTGTATTACAAACATGAAGCACAGTAGCACAATCACGTATTCGAGTATGCTTGAAATGTTAGCACTTACCCTTTAATTTCTTTGGTACTGTAATCCAAAAGAAGTCTTCCATATTTAAAAACAGAACAAATTACCAGTATACAAAACACACTATATTAATGTAAACTGTTTTATAACATCGTAATCTACATTGTCATAGTGTGCTTTATCTTGATTCTATTTTCAATAGACCATGCAGGCTACCAGATAATAAGTATTCAATATCTATTCTTTTCAGTGGATGTTTTGTCTATAAATCCGTTAGTGGATTTGTTAAAAGACGCTATCTAATACACTGTATGTCTGTCATAAATTTGTAATGTTTGTTGAAGAATACATGTAACGCCAAAAATTCATAACAATGACTCAAGTTTATTTGAAGATATATACACATAGTATTTGTGTTCACCACTCGCTGAAATTAAATACTACTGTGGTCCAGTGGTTAAGGTCGCTGACTTGAAATCATTGTTACCGCTCACTGATATAAAGGGGCGTGGGTTCGAGTCAAAGCTACCGCCAATGTCTCGTTATGTAAAAAGTTGGCAATTGCTTATGTACAGAGGATGGGAGCCTAATACCAGTGGTTATTCCCAGGAACGATGGTAAGGAGAGCTGTCTGTCTCACATGACTCTGATGTTGAAAAGGAGCGTAAACGTAAAACTCGAATAAACAAACAAAACATAAATTTTACTAAAGTTTACAGTTGTCGGTAGTCTTTACCCAGAGTTGTCGGTCGTCGCGCCTCGCATATATATGTGTGTGGGAGAGGTAACGAACGACAACTCTGTGTAGAGATGATTGCTAAACTGGTTCCCGTTGACTTGTGTGTACAAAGCCGGTGGTGCACTGCATCATAGAACGGGAACCAGTTTAGATGATTGCCAACAGTCAGCCTTATGTGGCGGCTTTACATGCTTTAACGGTGGATGCAGACGCCATGATGTAAACTTGGGTAGAACCTTCGTCCTCTAAGCTCACTGGACAGCTTCCACACATGTTTGAGAATTTTCTACTCTCGGGTTGGGTTCAAATTTAAAATAATAAGGAGCTAGTATGGTGGCTGATTTCTGCCATTTCATATCTTCATGTGTAGGGATTTTGCGCATGTCTATCAGAAGGCGAAGACTCGATAGCACGAAACATTGCACATTATCGTGTGTTCGAGTTATCGTGTCTTCGTCCTTCGGGGTGAAGTACGACGACACGATAATTGGTCAGTTGTCTTGTCTTCGACTTTCGCCTTTCTAGGCGAAGACACGACAAATATAAGGCGCCGATATGAAGATTTCATACCCGCCGTTACGAAACTCTACAAGAGAAGATTTCGTGTGTTCGCCTATCAAAATATTGTTATTTCGTCTTCAATATTTCGTGTGTTCGTGTACTCGCCCTCTAAGGTCGAAGGCGAAGACACGATAAATGAGCAATTTATCGTGTGTTCGTGTCGTCGTGCTTCGACTTTTGGGGGCGAACACACGAAGATATGGAATGGCAGAAATTAGCCACCATAGGCTAGTGATTACCAGTCAGCGACCATAACCAGGCCGATTTCACATTAATACAGATTGTTGGGACCTGTTTATCACTCCGGATAAGCCATGGTATTCGGATTACACGATTCGGATAATAGCTGTAATTTTACACTGAAAGATATAGGGAGAAAAATTGGGACCGAAAATTCGGATAACCCGAATTCGGATATTCGGGGTTTAACTGTGTACACAAAGCAACAGACGCACATAATTTTCAGATGGCCGTGTTCATGGCGTGTTGGTTTAAGATTCATATCACCCCGCGGAAAACAATTTACTTCGGAAACCGGACAAGAAAGCAAAACTGAAATTTCCACTTAAAAATAAATGTTTGTAAATGGTTCTTGGAGGAAATGAATTCGAAATTTCAAAAGGTGGATTAAGCCATAGATATCTTCATGTATTTTGATAGGAATCACTTTCGATGGAATAAACTTCCATGAGGCTTAATGGTTTACGTGTATTTATGGTATATCAGTATGTCCCCATCATCTCGCGATTATGTTTAAGTATATAAGTCAAGATCTTCTAACTGACGATGACCACAAGTTTGATGACGAGATAGGAAGATTTCGTGTGTAAATATGTCTAGGCCATTCAATATTGTTAGTTACCTTTCCTTTTCTCTTCAATGGAATTGGTACTGCCGCAAAATTTGGCTTGCGTTAATTAGAGTTTTTCTAGTCTTTAAATCTATAAACATCTTCAACTTAAATATTTATTCAATCAAAATTAATGGATCCGCGCGCGTATATCTATTTCAGTATATTCAAGCAGTTAGATATTTAACCAGTCAAATGGCTCGAGACTTCGGACATACATGTAAGCGGCTTGGGAATCCTCGCAGAACTGGTTTTGCATCCTCTACCATCCAATGACAAACGGGTTCTTCTTTAAATGTCTTGCCCATAGTGTACATTAGGGATGGGTATTGCAGGATCTATTACGATACGCAACCCTGTATTGCAATACGTATTGCGATATATTGGGATTTTAAAACTCTTGATTTATTAAGCATTCAAGCTTGAATTTTAATGAAAATATGTAGTTTCATTAATCATTTGTATGATGACGTACATCTTTATTTAACCTATAACAAAGAAACTAATGAAAATATCAGAGACTAATCGAATTAGGCTACAGCTGATACAATACAAGTTGAAGTATTTAATATCAATTTACTTTTAAAATATCGCGATATGGGTGGAACCGTACCAGTATTTAGAACGTATTTGACGCGACGTGGTATGTTCGTACAGAGTTTCAAAAATTGCAATATACCGGTATACTTGCAGTGTACATGCAGTATTTCAGAAGCTGTCGTCATGAAGAAAAGCAACACGCTTGACTGTTTACTAGTTGTTGCGTGTCTGTGCATCATTTAGATATTTATGACGTGTATTCTATACTGTCAAACCTGTGCAAAAAGCTCATCCTTGGGAAAGACAAAACATGGCCTTTATTTACAGGAGGTGTTTATTCGTAGGTCTTTTTTTTAATTTGGTACGTCCCTTTAAAAAGACATGCAGAACGTGATTTTTAGTCATTTAACAAAATTTAATATCATTGGTATGTTATAAATACGTTGATAAGATGAGACTTATTATTTCAAAATACATTTTGTAGTTTTATTGATAAAACATATAAAGATATTTACAATAGTCACATACAAAGCCTGTCCACTCAGCTATACAATCATATAGAGCGTTAGCCTTTGGATTCGTAAGTTAGAAAAATGGACCAGGTACATACTCACTTTGATGGTTTGGTCAAAGACATTACCTTTAAAACAATATCTACTGTCGAATATCACGAATAAATATACGCACTAATTGCAAGGGGTGATAATCGTTGCAATGGATAATGCACTATCCGGTATCATAGTCTGGATTACCTGCCCCTGACAAAATTGGTAAAATTTTATCGAATGAATATTAGGCAGGGAACCAGACCATCATGCAGTATCATACTAATATGTAATATGTACAGGTAACGTCCGTATATTGTTCACATGAACGACCGAAGTAAATTGTACATGTATAGTATGGGAATGCTATGGTGACTAACATAGTTTTTGGAGAGACTATACTAGCTATCACAATCACAAGTAGAACATACCAGCTATAAATAACATAGTGTTTTCGTGATAACACCATTTGTAAAACATGTTTGTTTATTCACTAGGCCTACAGGACCTACGTCTATACTACTAGTAGTAAGAAATACGTATTTTCGTTCGTAATTTCTCATCACGCAAACTAAGAAGATATGATGTTTTTCAGACACGCTGATCCAAAATGTGACAGAAACAAACAGTTTTTTTGGTCCCAGTTAATGGTGTTGTTGATATATTCCGTCTTTCAAGAGTATTTAACTTTCCATCTCATCTGCAAATCACACCAACAAAATCTGAAAGATATCAAGGAAGAATCGTCTGACTACATCTTAGTCAAGGAAGAACTGTCGGATTATATCTCAGTCCAGGAATTATAATTCCCTGATTATATCTTAGTCCAAGAATTATATTTCTCTGAGCAGGAATAATTATTCTCTGATTATATCTTAGTACAGGAACAATAATGGTCTGATTAAACCTAAACAGTACCCATCACACTTAAACTCTTGAAACTTGAAATGTCACATAGGAAAACAAAGTACGTATATCAATAATATACATGTATATCATTTTCGAAACTTAGATTCAATCTTGTATCTTAGATAGCCAAACCTCTACCATGCGGTCAGCTAATTTGATTGACGTCATTTGTGGTCAGAGATTATCAGTCTTTGACGACATACTTATATCTACAGTACAACCTCTCCATAGCGACCCTCTCTTAAGCAACAACCTCCCTTCAACAACAGCATGATTATTTCGCACTGCACGTACTAACCTCTAAAGCGAAATAACCTCTCTACAACAACATAATTTTGCTACTCACAAAGGATGTTGCTTTGGATGGGTTACACTGGTTACATTAAGATCCTAAATCCCAATTGTTCAGGTGTATTTGATCACTGCTATACAAAATTGTTAATACTACAAAAATAGTATTGCCCGACTTTTTTTCATTTTTTTTTTTAATAGTTACCCCAGATACTATATTTTATTTCACGACATTTTTTTCTAAAAGTGTAAGAATTGTTGCCCCTGTTGAAACATAGAAAATATAAATTTCTTCAAATAGATAATTGCATGGTGCCCTATATTTTGTCATTATCAAATTATACTGATATAGTCAAGGACTTATAAACATACATGTATGTATATAAGTCCTTGATATAGTGTAATTGCGTCTTTTTACCACGAGTTTACATTGAAATGGATGTTCTTTTGAAAAATGGTTTACTCCTATAGACTTCAATGCAGATTTACTGGAAATATAACTCAAAGGAATGTTACTGTTTTTAATATCATGATATTTTTTTTCTACCAACGAAACCTTTAAAGATTTAAAAATCTGTCTGCTCTATTTTGAGATAATAGTATTGTGAGTTATGACCCTAGTACATTCATTGTAATAATGCAAGCAGAATTAGTTTCTGTTCACTCCTATAGACATTACCCTTTGCTATAATGGCCGCTCTTTGGCTTATGTCTTACTGAAAAGGTTATATTACAGCTAGTAATTATAGTTGTTTACAGGGGAATTTACACAGCATTTCCTAAACCTACTCACAACACAGGGAAACATTTGGCTTCTTTATCGGATCTCAAATGTTATATTAAGCGTAAAAACAAACTTGTTTGTTTCTGGTAAGGTGCTCACCAACACTGGGGCGGATGAGTAGGAATTTTTTTGGATTTTTTTATTAATCTTGAAAGCGCACAGAAAGGTAAAGAAGTGAGTCAGTTGATGTACCGTTACTCGGGCCTAATACAAGGGTCGCGGGGAAAATGTGGGTAGGTCGGCTAACCAGAAACTAACAACTGTTTGCCTAATACAATATTTGACTTATCAACCTATCTTTCACGTACATGTATATATGCTTTTCTTTTAATAATTTCGGTTCAAAGAATTTCTATATGACAAAATATAACAAGATTAAAAGATTTGCCATAAAAGGAATGAAATGTATACAACGATAGATAAATAGATAGTTTAGATAAAACTAAATACAGTAGAACGTGGGTATAGTGAGTTCCCTGGAGTTCCGATTATTTACTTCGTTATGTCAATATTTTTACTATATCCATAACAGTGTACTAGATTTACGAACGTGTTTCACTGCAATATTGAATGAATCCTCTTAAATATAAATGTATACTTTTAATGGAAAACAGTTTCCATAAGTGTTGCTGGGTACGATATCTGCGGATTTCAAAACGTCTACTACATGTTATTCAAATTCAGCCATTGAGGAGATTATTTTTTGTTTGTTTGTTTGTTTGCTTGCTTGCTTGCTTGTTTGTTTGTTTGTTTGTTTTAGTTGTACACCCCTTTTCAACAGTCAGAGTCATAAAACCATCGTACCTGCATGAGAAGTACCAGTACTAGACTCCCATCCTCTGTAAGCAACTGTCTACTTGGGGCTCGTACCCACGACCCTCTATCAGTGAGAGGTTACAGTGATTTGAAGTCAGCTACCTTAACCACTCGACCACTGAGGCGGGTCTTTGAACCAAGAACATGCGACTGTTTTTTATAATTACATTGTATCATCATTCCTGAGTTATATATACACCGTTATTATTTGGCTTCCACTAGGGTATGACGTTACAACAACAGTCACGTTCAATTTTGGGACAACGGCGGAAGAAGACCCCAGCCTTACTACTACATCTGAGTCGAACCACTGACTTTCACAAGTCATAATGAACAACGTTTGATGACAGCCATAGAAAACAACCTATCAAGATATTTAACCGCAACCGTGACCGAGTGGTTAGGGTGTCCCCCTTCGGGGCGGGAAATCGAATGTTTTGAACCTGGGGTAGAACTGATGCACTTAGTTGGTGAGCCACCAGTAAGTCAAAAAATGGTTACCGTAGGCCAATCTCAGCCAGGCGCCAGGCAAAAAAGAGAAGGGATTCGGAAGGTACTGTGCGAACAAAAGATAGGTGTCTCATAAGCCAACTTGGCTGGCCCTTTCAATAGGGTTGACACTATAATAAACAAATTACCTTGTATGTTTATCATTCCATCTTTAATTTCAGCTTCAAACATCATCTCATCTATTTCATCGTCTGTCATTCTATCACCCAATGTACGCATTATCTCCCTTAATTCAGATGCCCGGATGTAGCCCTTTCCATTATCAAAAACCTTGAAGAAAAGAAACATGCTTAAAGGGGCATACCCTACAACTGACAAACATTCTGTGAAAGTGTAAAAATGTGTTAGATGTATATATGTAAACAGTATATAATGGATAATTGCAAGAAGAACTTGGGTCATAAAATGACTAGTTTAGGTACTAGCCGCAAAAATCATAGCTATGAATAATAAATCACTTCCACCCAAAAAGTGTACAACAAATTCCAAAGAGTTTCCGATCTTTTATGGAAACTAATATTTTTTGTGATTTTATTTTTAATTGGATGAATTTTTGGCTGAAACTTTCTTCGTCAGCTTTTTTCTTTACAAGCTTCTAATTTATCATCATTTTGCCTTGATTCTAGATGCACCAAGTTGTAGGGTATGCCCCTTTAACTATTCTTTTAAAGTATTTGGGTTTAACGCCATTTTCCACATTATTTCAGTTATATCGTGGTGAGCAGTTACTACCCTAACCAGCTTCCCTGGACTTTATTTAGGCTTTAACCAGTATTGACCACATTCTATCCGCAAATTACTATCAAGCTACCACACAGGTTGAGAACATTTCAACACAGGATGTACTAGCTTTAGCCAAATTTGTCACGGGCAGTGTGGGCCTCGCCCGGGGTTCGAACACACAACCTCTTGATTAGTAGATCAACACTCTAACCACTGAACTAACCGGGTAATTGGGTTCGATTGTGTTTAGAAAACTGGAAATTTAAAATAAAATGTATAATTATCGCAAGTTATTGAGAATGGAAAAGTAGTCGTTTTTACCTTAAATGCATCCAGTATTTCATCTTCATTTTCTTTATATTGCATTTTGTTTTCCATCATGGTTAAAAATTCATCAAAGTCAATCTCTCCGTTTCCTATAAAATAGCATCAATTACTTTTACGTGTGTTTTCAATGTACAAAGAGTGAGGGACCAGTGAATATTTATCAATGATTATAACCGTTCGTCAAAAATGCACGTGAGTGACATAAATCTGCTTAATCTTCGTAAAAAAAAAGTTCGTAAAACTAAAAAGTAGTCAAATAAATGAAAGAAATATATTGTGGACATAATGACATGTAGAATTACAAGATGGGCTGCGTAACCGTCATCTATTCATTGCGACAATGACGGTTCAGGGGAGATAATCGCTACAAGCTTGTGTGTCAAACTCCTCGCACCGGTTACGTCACGCTTTGCTACTATAAAGTTTATGTACTGACCAAGGGAAGTAACCGCTGCGGGGAGTTTGGTGATCTATCGTTAATCAGAAGTTAAACTGGTTCCTGTTGACTCTGGCTGTGCATGCAAAGCTTTTGGTGCACTGCAAGGTGGAACGGGAACCAGTTTACTGTTAAGTATGAGGGTTTTTTCATTTTCTAAACCTCACCATCTTCGTCTACTTCCTGTATCATCTCTTCAAGATCCTGATCTGTTAAGTTCTGTCCCATTTTCTTCAACACAGCTGCTAGCTCACCGGTAGTTATTGTACCATCTCCGTCTTTATCGAACACGCTGAATGCAAGGCGAAACTCTGAAACAACGAGAATGTGCTTTACGTAAAAATAGAATGCAGAATATAGTCGAATCTCCCTTATTCGACACTTTTTTAACGCATGCAAGTATAAAATTTGTTTAGTAAAACTATCAGTTTAAATAACGCAATACAATGTACAATATAATGATGTACAGTAAATCACCACTATAAGTAAACACTTCGTTATAACGACCGCTTATCTTCGGATCCGGTTTCAATATTTCTTCTACAACTTAATAATAAAGCGAGCAGAGTATTAAGTCGGTTTCTTTTGGTTCAAAGGGTGTCTACATATTTTCTACAATTAGTGGATCTAAGCCTGTCGCTTGTTTAATTACAAACAAAAATTCAACTTGTCCTGCGCTCCAGGTAGACTTGACCAAAACCATAGTGTCTGCCTATGTTATGACCTGCCTACATGGTTTGAGCCCCGCTATCGACCATGTCTCTTTATGTGAGAAAGTAGACAGTTGCTTACGGAGGATGGAAGTCTAGCACTGGTTCTTCCCATGAATAATGGTTAGGTGAACTACATGTCCACCTCATATGACTCTGACTGTTGAAAAGGGGCGTAAAAGTCAGATAAACAAACAAAACCGCCCATATCATGCTTTACATGATATTTTCATAATAAATCTGGTGTGATTGTGATTATTTGCATACATTATTGAGTGACAGACCAAGCTTTTCGATCTCTTAGTATACATTTTCTTACCACAATTCACAACATACAAGCTGTACATTATATTTCCATTTAGCAAGCCAGATAAGACACAAGGTCAAACATTCTGCCAGTTTCGCAGTTGAGTCAATATTTTACATAAATATATTCATGTAAATTCAGTATACATGCGACTCGGTGTTAAATTTATTATTGTATACTCTATCAGCCTTTTGAAATACAAACACGATATGCCAACAAAGTTTTGAATAATAATGAATTTAATTCTTTTAAAGTTAATTATGTAAGGATAGTATTTCTGGACCTATCTACGTCTTTTTTATTAATAAGTTAATTACACAATCCATTACAAACACATTTAATAACAGAAAAATCCTGAAAAAAAATACTTTGATTTGCCGACACTATGCTTACGGTCAAGTCTACATGAAAAGGGGGTCTTTTTAGAAATACAGTTATTTATAAACACTCGTCAGACTACATTTTCTTTCTTACCTTGTCTGTCAGAAAAAGCTGTAAAAACTAAGAAAATTAATGGGAGGAAAATAAAAATCACAAACCGGCTATTTGTTCGTCTGTTAGCTTTTCTTTCTAAAAAAAAGAAGAAAATGTGTATTAAATAAATTTTGTTGAATATATTGTCTTTTTCACAGCGGAACATGATTATAGCGAATTATTTGGGAACATAATCATTACTTCATGTTCAGATATTTCACTGTACACAACGAAATGCACTGTAAACATGACTTTTTCTAGCCAATTGTATTTTTGACCCGACAGGTGAAGGAGACATTGTTGTTGATATTTTAGCGACCGAGAAATACGTATTTCTTGATTGGACCACGTTGCAATATACAAAATTGTTCGTCTGATCAACGGATTTTTCTGATATATTATTTTAAAAAATGAAATAAAACGTGAATGAAGTAACGTGAAGACGTAAGCAAAAGCTAATTTTAAGTCAACCGACGGGTAATTTAAGTTGTATAGATGTATTGAATATTCTAACTACTAACTAGCGCCTTTACATGAATGTGTCATTTATTATGCCAATTAAATTATCATTTTACACACACATCTATGGCCTTCAAGTCTTCCGTTTAATAGCATGTCTCTATAAATACCCTACATGATTAAAGTAAAAATAATATTTAAAAAAAACAAAAACATATAGACACTTTATGTATAGACCATTAACGTATAGACCATTTACATATAGACAGTGTTCATACAGACCATTAACGTATAGACCAGACCATTTACATATAGACAATATTCATACAGACCATTAACGTATAGACCATTTACATATAGACAGTATTCATACAGACCATTAACGTATAGACCATTTACACATAGACAGTATTCATACAGACCATTAACGTATATACCATTTACAGATAGACAGTATTCATACAGACCATTAACGTATAGACCATTTACATATAGACAGTATTCATACAGACCATTAACGTATAGACCATTTACATATAGACAGTGTTCATACAGACCATTAACGTATAGACCATTTACATATAGACAGTATTCATACAGACCATTAACGTATAGACCATTTACATATAGACAGTATTCATACAGACCATTAACGTATAGACCATTTACACATAGACAGTGTTCATACAGACCATTAACGTATAGACCATTTACATATAGACAATATTCATACAGACCATTAACGTATAGACCATTTACATATAGACAATATTCATACAGACCATTAACGTATAGACCATTTACATATAGACAGTATTCATACAGACCATTAACGTATAGACCATTTACATATAGACAGTATTCATACAGACCATTAACGTATAGACCATTTACATATAGACAGTATTCATACAGACCATTAACGTATAGACACTTTACATATAGACAGTATTCATACAGACCATTAACGTATAGACCATTTACATATAGACAATATTCATACAGACCATTAACGTATAGACCATTTACATATAGACAGTATTCATACAGACCATTAACGTATAGACCATTTACATATAGACAATATTCATACAGACCATTAACGTATATACCATTTACATATAGACAGTATTCATACAGACCATTAACGTATAGACCATTTACATATAGACAGTATTCATACAGACCATTAACGTATAGACACTTTACACATAGACAGTATTCATACAGACCATTAACGTATAGACCATTTTACACATAGACAGTATTCATACAGACCATTAACGTATAGACCATTTTACACATAGACAGTATTCATACAGACCATTAACGTATAGACCATTTTACACATAGACAGTATTCATACAGACCATTAACGTATAGACCATTTTACACATAGACAGTATTCATACAGACCATTAACGTATATACCCTTTACATATAGACAGTGTTCATACAGACCATTAACGTATAGACCATTTTACACATAGACAGTATTCATACAGACCATTAACGTATAGACCATTTACATATAGACAGTGTTCATACAGACCATTAACGTATAGACCATTTTACACATAGACAGTATTCATACAGACCATTAACGTATAGACCATTTACATATAGACAGTATTCATACAGACCATTAACGTATAGACCATTTTACACATAGACAGTATTCATACAGACCATTAACGTATAGACAATTTACATATAGACAGTATTCATACAGACCATTAACGTATAGACCATTTTACACATAGACAGTATTCATACAGACCATTAACGTATATACCCTTTACATATAGACAGTATCCATACAGACCATTAACGTATAGACCCTTTACATATAGACAGTATTCATACAGACCATTAACGTATAGACACTTTACATATAGACAGTATTCGTACAGACCATTAACGTATAGACCATTTACATATAGACAGTATTCATACAGACCATTAACGTATAGACCATTTACATATAGACAGTATTCATACAGACCATTAACGTATAGACCATTTACATATAGACAATATTCATACAGACCATTAACGTATAGACCATTTACATATAGACAGTATTCATACAGACCATTAACGTATAGACCATTTACATATAGACAATATTCATACAGACCATTAACGTATATACCATTTACATATAGACAGTATTCATACAGACCATTAACGTATAGACCATTTACATATAGACAGTATTCATACAGACCATTAACGTATAGACACTTTACACATAGACAGTATTCATACAGACCATTAACGTATAGACCATTTTACACATAGACAGTATTCATACAGACCATTAACGTATAGACCATTTTACACATAGACAGTATTCATACAGACCATTAACGTATAGACCATTTTACACATAGACAGTATTCATACAGACCATTAACGTATAGACCATTTTACACATAGACAGTATTCATACAGACCATTAACGTATATACCCTTTACATATAGACAGTGTTCATACAGACCATTAACGTATAGACCATTTTACACATAGACAGTATTCATACAGACCATTAACGTATAGACCATTTACCTATAGACAGTATTCATACAGACCATTAACGTATAGACCATTTTACACATAGACAGTATTCATACAGACCATTAACGTATAGACAATTTACATATAGACAGTATTCATACAGACCATTAACGTATAGACAGACCATTTTACACATAGACAGTATTCATACAGACCATTAACGTATATACCCTTTACATATAGACAGTATCCATACAGACCATTAACGTATAGACCCTTTACATATAGACAGTATTCATACAGACCATTAACGTATAGACACTTTACATATAGACAGTATTCGTACAGACCATTAACGTATAGACCATTTTACACATAGACAGTATTCATACAGACCATTAACGTATAGACCATTTTACACATAGACAGTATTCATACAGACCATTAACGTATATACCCTTTACATATAGACAGTATTCATACAGACCATTAACGTATAGACCCTTTACATATAGACAGTATTCATACAGACCATTAACGTATAGACACTTTACATATAGACAGTATTCGTACAGACCATTAACGTATAGACACTTTACATATAGACAATATTCATACAGACCATTAACGTATATACCCTTTACATATAGACAGTATTCATACAGACCATTAACGTATATACCCTTTACATATAGACAGTATTCATACAGACCATTAACGTATAGACCCTTTACATATAGACAGTATTCATACAGACCATTAACGTATAGACCCTTTACATATAGACAGTATTCATACAGACCATTAACGTATAGACCCTTTACATATAGACAGTATTCATACAGACCATTAACGTATAGACCCTTTACATATAGACAGTATTCATACAGACCATTAACGTATAGACACTTTACATATAGACAATATTCATACAGACCATTAACGTATAGACACTTTACATATAGACAGTGTTCATACAGACAATTAACGTATAGACCACTTTACATATAGACAGTGTTCATACAGACAATTAACGTATAGACCATTTTACACATAGACAGTATTCATACAGACCATTAACGTATAGACACTTTACACATAGACAGTATTCATACAGACAATTAACGTATAGACCATTTACATATAGACAGTATTCGTACAGACCATTAACGTATAGACACTTTACACATAGACAGTATTCATACAGACCATTAACGTATAGACACTTTACATATAGACAATATTCATACAGACCATTAACGTATAGACACTTTACATATAGACAATATTCATACAGACCATTAACGTATAGACCATTTACATATAGACAATATTCATACAGACCATTAACGTATAGACCATTTACATATAGACAGTATTCGTACAGACCATTAACGTATAGACACTTTACACATAGACAGTATTCATACAGACCATTAACGTATAGACCATTTACATATAGACAGTATTCGTACAGACCATTAACGTATAGACACTTTACACATAGACAGTATTCATACAGACCATTAACGTATAGACCATTTACATATAGACAGTGTTCATACAGACCATTAACGTATAGACCATTTACATATAGACAATATTCATACAGACCATTAACGTATAGACCATTTACATATAGACAGTGTTCATACAGACCATTAACGTATAGACCATTTACATATAGACAATATTCATACAGACCATTAACGTATAGACCATTTACATATAGACAGTGTTCATACAGACCATTAACGTATAGACCATTTACATATAGACAATATTCATACAGACCATTAACGTATAGACCATTTACATATAGACAGTGTTCATACAGACCATTAACGTATAGACCATTTACATATAGACAATATTCATACAGACCATTAACGTATAGACACTTTACATATAGACAATATTCATACAGACCATTTACGTATAGACACTTTACATATAGACAGTGTTCATACAGACCATTAACGTATAGACCATTTACATATAGACAATATTCATACAGACCATTAACGTATAGACCATTTACATATAGACAGTATTCATACAGACCATTAACGTATAGACCATTTACATATAGACAGTGTTCATCCAGACCATTAACGTATAGACCATTTACATATAGACAGTATTCATATAGACAATAAACGTAAACAATATGTAAAATAAGATATAGTGGTGGCTTATGTATTGTACATAAGACACATAGGTTCTGGTTGTTTCCGGTTAATTATTAGTTGCTGGTTGTTTCCGCAATTACAATTAGCTCGGCCGACAGAGTGTGTGTCAAAACTGGGCCAAAACAATAATGATCAAAATCTGTATTATCGAGTCAGAAACAAATACATGTATAAGATTTACATATTCTGAAAGACAATTTAGTAACTTTATTAAATCGTACCTCTTTATCCTTCGTGTTTCGTGCCGACATATTCTCTTATCTTGCTCTTTTTACCTGTAATCCAAAACCACTTTAATAAAGTTATTTTAACCTAGAATCAGCGAATATTTACAAAATTCAAAGCTAGCGCATACAGCAACGCATAAACTTTCAATAATATTGACCGTCTTCCACAGTGCGCAACACTGATCAATGGCTTATCTTGGCCGAAAAATATTAACACTTCACAAAAATAATATAGTTTTATTAACACCTCGTACACTGAACATGAATAGAATTCAAGCTATAAAGTTACAATTTTAACAAATATCTTCAAATCGTATGCAATTCGAGCCTGAAATTATATACGCCTTGTCTGTGATATTTTTAACAATAGCTGAAACTCTTTCTATTGAATATGCGTCGTATTTTACTTTCAATATAAAATGTGAGAGCGTACAAACACAAAAAGAATGAACCAAGGTTAAGTAGATATGTAAATATAAAACTTACTTGATTACCTCCGTATAAAAGTCATCTGACAAATAAAAATATGTAAATCTACAAAATGTTCGATGATATTAAAATAACGTGTAATAAACTGATCACACTTACAGAGAGAAATCTTTTGTAGAAAATCTAGTTTATACATAATGTTTATTTATTCTATGCAAGTACGAATTAATTAAAACGGAATGATTTAGATATTTTATTGTGATGTTGTTGTTTTTTTGTCAAAAAATATCGGACTATACAAGCTGAGATATTTCCAATCTCAAAATTTCACTACATAGGTTTTAACAATCAAATCTTACTATAGTATTCAGAGATTCGTTCTCATGCTCAGATCGTATCACATATTGTTAAGAGGTTGGTTTTTACAAATCTCACTTTACTGTTTAGAAATCGGTACGCATCCTCAGATCTCATTATAGTATTCAGAGATTCGTTCCCATTCTCAGCGGTTTCATTATAGATATTTAAAATCAATCGCAATGAAAATGAAAATATATAATAGTAAATTACATTAACTAAAATACGATTAAATCTCAAGAAACCATCCTTAGAACAAAAAAGTTCGTACAATTGAGTAACTATTTATCAGTTGAAAAAAAGAGTTACTATTTACATCGGTCCATAGATAAGCGGTCGTTTTCATGAGGTGGGTGTAATAATCAAGAGGATGCTATATCGTAGATATTTTTAGTGTAGATCTTAAATCTCTATTCTTAACTCGACTTACTTCAAAATGATATCACACTATATAACGAACCTCTAAACAATTGTAAACTTTTTTTAGTCTCAAAATTAAGACGGTTCGAAGGCCCACCGATCACTGTTAAGTCGGTAAAGCACCCACTAACAAGGGAGATAATCTCATCGATACGTCAATATAAAGTCTATTTAAATCTAAGTCCGGTTCCCTGTCTTATATTTCTTCGATTATTTTCCAATCAGGGACAAGTAATTCAGACTAATCAAAACTATGTATATTACGTGGTCTTTTACCATTCACATAATTAGATTGTACATATACTGAGTGCCAATGCATTATATGGAAGTGCTAAAACTTCAAATACATCTGGACATTAGGACTATATTTATTAGGGATCGAATATTCGGCTGTTATGTTGGGGTGGTCGTATTTTAAAGCGAACTATAGAGAAGTTATTGAAATTCGGTTTAAAAATGTGGTCGATATGATGAGGTGGAGTTTATCATTATTAAATCGTCGCTAAGTGTGGTCAAATCTTTTTCTGAAACGATACACAATGCGCTTATTTCAGTTTCATTTTTCCAAATCGAAAACAACAAATGTGAAGAAGATATGATGAGGTACAAGTTTGAAATCGGCGGCAGCATGTTTGGTTTTATCTGCATTAAGCCTGCCCACTTATCTCCACGGAGAGTAAGATTAGAACTGATACAAAATTAATATTGATTAAGAATAAGTACTGGTACTGAGTAAGTATTGATACATAATTAGTACTGATACAAAATTAGTATTGATACATAATTAGTACTGATACAAAATTAGTATTGATACAGAATTAGAACTGATACAGAATTAGTACTGATACAAAATTAGTATTGATACAGAATTAGAACTGATACAGAATTAGTACTGATACAAAATTAGTACTGATACAGAATTAGTACTGATACAAAATTAGTACTGATACAGAATAAGTACTGATACAAAATTAGTACTGATACAGAATTAGTCACTGACACGCTCGGTAGGTTGACTTCCGACCGGAATAATTAATACAGGCGTAAAACCCGAACCATTATTTAATTACGCTCGCCATTACCAAGGACTTATATAAGCCCTTGTCACTCTTCACGAAAGTTTGATTTTTCTACAACATGGTAATCATTCTTAATTGGGTATAACGATTATGTGATTTAATGTAAAAATGGTTTTAATTTATCAAGAATTCAAGATCAAAAATACAATAATAGTTTATACCTGTTTGCTTCTCGACAACACAGCAAGACGTCTATTTACGTAGTTTTAATGTGTTCGCAGAATTATTTAATTTGTAAACAGAGGCTTAGATTCGTAAATACTGTCAGGGGTTTGGCTAATTATCAAACCTAACCATAACAAGAATCATTCCTTTTATCAAATATGTCCTCTACAGAAAAGTTTAGAATTGTAATCATTTGTGTGACCGAAGTTCGTGGCACACAACTTATGGAATTGATTAGTTAAATCTATTATATACTTTCCTTTTCAAAATCACCGCCTCTGAATTGATAATTACCTAAGAAAACCTCGGTTAAAGTCTTTCATGTGAATAATTAATGAATAATGGTCGTACTATTGTTCCTCTGAGTTGTAGAAAATATTGAATTTGAAATTCTCTTGGTGACAAATAATTCCGCATTGAAAAGTAATTAGCGGACTAAACGCCATATGACAGTTCCCACACGCGACTTGATCATTTGTTTATTTTGTAGCTCCAATCTTAATTGCTTTAAATCACACAAAATCACGTAACAAGTACACAATATATTAGAATTATATTAATTGACATAAAAGTACGATATTTTCTGTAAGTGACAGTGTAACATTTTTTATATTATCTCGCATCGTACTGCAAAAGTTTCACATTTTAATAAGTTGGAAATATTCCATGGTTAAATGATGGTGGCATTTTTCTGATAATCAGATTATTTTCGCGAAAACCTACCAGATTATGAAAAAATAAACAAAGGCGTGTATTTTCACCAAAAAAAATAAAACTTTTCATGATAAGATTTTCAGAAATTAATTGGAACCCTAACGCCTAACCCTGCTTTTTGAGTGGACGATAAAATATTTTCATGAGATTAAAACATTTTCTGATTATTTAATTAGCTCGCTTTAGTGTATGCAGAAATATGCCACCATTGTTTAGTACTGATTATTGGCATCCTTTCAGTTCCGTTCGAAGGTCGGTACCAGATAATTTTTCTCTGGGGATTAAAGTCAAACCAACTGCCAGAGTCATTATTGTTCGTTTTTTTTTAGCTTTAACTGTGGATTTTTGTTCATATCGAGTTTTACGCCCCTTTTCAACAGTCAGAGTCATATAGGCGGACTGTTCACTATAACTATCGTTCCTGCAGGGGAAGAATCAGTACTAGACTCCAATCCTCCCTAAGCAACTGCCTACTTTCTCACATAAAGAGACATAGTCGGTAGCTGGGCTCCATCCCATGACCCTACATCAGTGAGGGGTTACACTGATTTGAAGTCAGCTACCTTAACCACTCGACCATGGATGCGGGTCTTAAACTGTGGGTGAAGACCCCGGCGATCGTTTGAGTAAAACCACAGTCCTCCTCAATATAGCTGGACAGCTTCCTTAAATTTAAAATATGTTCCATGATGGGATTCGAACTCACAGCACTGTACACGTGGGTCTTCTTCCATCATTCAAGCTAGAAAATGACCGATTAGCAAAATGTGTTTGAACTATAAACATTTTCATGAACACTTTGATGATAAACAAATATGTTTTCCAGATAAAATCTATCAATAATACGCATTTAGTAAAATCACATACTCACTCAGTGCAAATACATCGATCGTTGTTTTAATGAAAGGAACATCTGCAAAATGTTGAGCATAGATTTGTTAAGTGCAAACAAAGTGAGCAATGACCCTGTCCTGGAGGTATTAAACACAACTTGCGGATCAGTCCTTGGATGTAGTCTTGTCTTTAGACTACTCGGGCATTTCTGTAACTGAGAAATTCGCCGTGAACAACAAAAACAACAAAATGGCGGCCTGCCTAGTTTGTCCGGGGCATTTTTTTTAGACAAACACCGCGGAGTTTCGGTTAATCATTGACCGTTCAATGTCACACCGCCATGAACTACCGCGATGACCGTTCAATGTCGCACCTCCATGAACTACCGCGCTGACCGTTCAATGTCACACCGCCATGAACTACCGCGCTGACCGTACAATGTCGCACCGCCATGAACTACCGCGCTGACTGTTAAATATAACACCGCCATGAACTACCGCACTTTCCGTTAAATGTCGCAACTTAGTTTTATCTTAATTAGCTTAAAAACATGAGTGGACAAAATATAAGATTTGAGCCGGGAGATCGATTTTAAGTCTTAAAACGTCGGACTCTGGAGCCAGTTCAGGTAGCATATTTACAACAACGTGATTATCCGTAATTAATTCGAGTCTTTTCTTATGTTAAGAAGCATTTAAGGAGAAATCTCTGTGAGCGGCGTTTGAATAGACACAAGCCTAACACGTGTCGGGTTCACACATTTATTTAAGTAGCCTATTATTTACTAACAAATATATCAATATATAACAAATGAATGTAATATTTGTTTAACAAATTTTCCGCTTACAGACTTGAATAAAACAGCCAGCGGTCTTTGGATTCTCCGTACGTGTAACAAAATTGTTTGTCGAAAACCCGTTAGAGTTTTTCCTAGGCAAAAATCAAAGAAAACTAAAACCAATGCGGCATTGTAAAAATCGTTCCCGTAGTTAAACCAAACCCTTTAGATTTTATTTACTTTTTATAAGGACTACAAACCAAATTAGGCAAATTTTCCGGACCGCAGAGAGACTGTTAAACACCGACTCGCGCCATTACAAAGAGTCATTGTTAATTGTAATTTTAAATAAATATTTGTCGCTCTACATTTCCTGATCTAATAAATAATTCACTTTTCTTCATTTAACGGAGCCTGGCCAAAATTTGAATGTATATGTATAACATAATGCGGCGTTTGGTACTTCAAGCATGGCAAAACTATTTTATCTTTGTCATTACAGATCATAATCGGTATTTTAGATTTTAAAGAAAATATTGTTTAGTCAACAACAGACGAAGCATTGGCATTGCGATTCCCCCCCCCCCCCCCCCAATCTGCTACAGGTCGCATTCAAAGTATACCCGTTTTTTCTTCAATATGAGTTATATATCGGAGACCCTTGCTGTTTGTTCGGTTGGTAAAGCTTAGACTACGGATCAGCACTTCGTGTTCCTTAGTGACTGAAGATGGTCTATTTACGATCGATTTTTAACAACAATTCAAGCGATAACAAGGACAAGTTATCAATGATCTCGATAACCTTAGAGATATTTTCTGATGGTTGAACCCAGGATTTTAAACTGGTGTATCAATCTGCCAAAATTACATCAGCTTGTTACATAGTGAAGCAGTTTAGCAAGTCGTGGTCAAGTTTTAAAAACTTTTTTATTATCAATGTTAAAATAAATCATGATGAAGTCTTAATACTTCTTGCCCAGACATATATATATTTATACCTCATTTTTTACCTTAATCTCCCGCCTCGGTCGTGGCCCAGTGGTTAGTGCGCTGGATTTATATTCCAGAAATCCGGGTAGAATTCCCAGCCGCGTTAGATCATACCCTTCTATGAAACTTAGACAAAAATGTAGATTTTCCTCCACATGTGACGAAGTTACCGGTTAATTGCGGAATTTTTAGAATACCGACCTGGAAATGTGAAAATTAATTTTTTATTGAAAAATGAGGCAATCAAAAGGGTTTGGTTTAACTACGGGAACGATTTTTTGTCTGCCGAGATAACGGCGGATAAGCTTTTTTGTAGACAGAGATGTTTGTTTGTGAAGAACGTCATTACGACGACAGTACATCACGAACTACGTGTTGTCTTAAGTTTGTGGCATTCCGTATGCGCACCAAATACAAGATCGTGCCGTTTCGTATGCGCACTAAAATAAAACATTGCGCAATTTCATATGCGCGCCAAAAAAAAGATTATCTTGTATGGGTGATACGTATATTCATACGGCAACGTTTTATTTCTTGCAAATGTTGAAAAGACAATGAAGGACAATAACCCAAACATCATAATCTATAGTAGTTTAAAGATCGAAATGCCGTCAACCTATTGAATAAAACAAGGATAACTAGAGCTGTCACAGAGGTGACTAATACCCCCGCCGCCGCTTTGACACTAATACTGCAATAGTACACTATACGGCTTAGTTCAGGGGGACATAACTCTGCAATGAGTGAATCGCTGTGCATGAAAATTGTGTCTTGCACATCTACACTTCATGGTGATAACATATTTCAAGTTTCATTGCAATAGCTTAAAAATGTGGAAGTAGTTCGCTCCACAAACTTTATGCGGACGGGCGGACCGACCGACCGACCAACCGACCGACCGACAGAGTGACTCCAATATACCCCCTCTCAAACTTCGTTTGCGGGGTATAAAAAACAAATACAACATAATTTCGAAAAAGTGAAAGTAAAAAAGAAATATTATGAAATACATAATGTATGTCTATAACTCATTCGTGTACAATATTTCTGGGTTTTATTCGCGATTTATTTCAGATGTTATTTAAGGGTCTAAAATACCTTGCAGACTATTTGACGAAATCATAAGTTTAACAATGAATGTCGAGTAGGTACCTAGTAAGGATATAAGATACTTCATCAATTGAAGCGAACCGCGTTGTCATATTTGCTTAACAAACAGATTTCCAATGGAGAAATTATCAGAACTCCGCCCTCGGCACGCGACACTGTTTTCCTATTGGTTATAAGCATTGGTGGCACGCGCCAAATAAAACATTTCTACTAGAACGGGTGACGTATAAACGACGCTTCTCTGACTATTAGAGCTACTTTACACTAATGGATAGAAGTCATTTAATGCAACAAAATGCCGAAGTCGTTTCTAATTAAATCCCAGACGGATAGTGAAGTTTGTGCGGAGAAATTTAGCGCTTTCAAGATTGTTCAGCCACAGGAAACCTGTAAGGAACCTTTATATTTTTTTATTTTTAATGATGTTATTAATTCAATTAATGTTGCCTTTTTATTTTAGTAAATGTCTTATAGACATAGGTTTTAATGTCTGTCCATTTCTTGATATACCAGATGATTAATTAATTAATTAATTTCATTTTTATTAATATATTGTTTATAGTTATTTCTCTGATTAATTTGCTACAAAAAAAGTTCACTTAGGCGTAAACAATTGTTTATTTCTGGTTACCCGATGTGCCCTGATGTTCGGCCTGATGTGCCCTGATGATGTTCCCCGCGACCCTAAGACTTTTATCAGGCCCGAGAAGTGGTGCATTCATTTTCTCACTGATTTACCTTTTCAAACGCTTTCAAGAGCCAAAAACGACATACATACCCTATTTTAATGAGCTTGTAACAAGGAAAAACAATTGTGTAGGCCTTATGTACTCTACTGTAAATGTTTAATCATCAAATCGTTTTAAAATGCGAATTGTTCAAACTTTATTAAAGGTGCACAGAGCCCTAGTAGAAGTGACGTTTCATCAACGTTCACAAAGATGACACCATTTCTCCTAACGACCCCGGGCCTTAAATGTTCACCGTTCAAGATTAACAAATGTGATTCCGATATCAGTCCGCGGACGGACTCCAGCACGGACGAAACGTGTCACAGCCCAGGATCAGACAGTCAAACGTCTATTAACGACTTCACGGCGTTCAGACCCTGGACAAACGAAAGTAACTCTTCACTAAATAAAAGTAAGAAAATATATTTATTTTAATAGACTTTGCCTTATATCGTTTAAATCGTACAGAAGTAGCGGTCTTCGCTGTCTGCATTGTACTCAAAACGTATGTGTGATTTAGATAAAGCGTAACAATTATTATTGATGGTGAATTTGAGAGGTTGGATAAAAATAACGCTTTATACCTGTATCAATAAAAATCCTAGTTATCATCTTTTTGAAAAAAAAAATCTAATATATACATACAAAATGAATATCTATGGATTAAATTCTGTAGAAGCAAAGATATTTTTCAACACTACTAATATACCCGCCAGTAATTACTCCACTAACCACATGCTAAATGAAGTTAATACTATTCTATAGTATAAGTAATAAATAGCAGTAAAATACGCTGTCTTGGATGTTTTTATTATTTGGAAACCGTGACGCTTCCTCATCATTGGTTAGTTCTAAGTTTGAACTAAGTTCAAAACAACCAATCAAATGCTTAGGCCTGAAGTTATATACAGTTCTCTTCATTCTTAGATTTATAACAGATCCCGGTTTTGGGCAAAAATATTACAACTGTAGTTAAACTTGTACGTCTCCTTATTACAAACTTATTTCCTTTTTAAGTCTCCTATTTTACATAAACAAATAGAGGAAACATTATTTGGACACTATATTTTATTGGAACGCAATGTGAATAACTTATTGACCGGCCCGCGTAATTACGTATGCATCACTAGAATTCAAATTCAAAATTACTGTCATGTATATTATGAATATTTTTGGAAATTATTTTTTTGTTGTAGCCATGGTTACCAGTGATGAAGTTATTCAAAAATGAACCAATTTCACACCTTGTTGTCAAATTTGAAGAAAGTACATAATCGTTGCTTAAAACGCAATAAATTATACCATTAATGAAAAGATGTTTAAACATAAATTTAGACAAATCAATGCACTTTGTTTAACTCAAACACATCCCTTCGTGCTGGTAATCGAGGTTTTAAGCATCTCGGATTAAAAATAAACAAATAAACCAATATAATTAATCGTCTGAACGAGACTTGATCGAAATCAGATCTGAAAGAAAATCATACGGTAATGAGTCTATGATTTGTTAACGGTAACCCAACAGCCCACCTTGTGTAAATAATTCCATTGTGTACATAATTTAAATGAAATCTGCAAAACAATTTCTTTGTACACAAATTTGTCTGTTCTCTGTTCTGGGTCCGCGCGAACACAGCACCTGTTTGATATTTTTACAAAGATCCATCAGTTAATAAAAGAGTGAATGTAGCCATCGTTTATTGGTGAAGAGCTTCGAATTGATTGAATCAATAAAATGATGTAAATACAATAGATTTATTCAACATCAAAATAGGCCATACATTTGTATTTATCGCGTTGAATGAACAAATAAATACTCAGTCCCGCTAATTTTTTTCTATCTTGCGATGATTTTATGATTTCGTTGCATCGTTTTAAAATCACAAAGGACAGAATCAGTTATCATGGCTTTACTATTAGTTTCTATTAATTAAACGAATTTTCTTATTTCAATGATGCGTCTTATTGAACAGTTCAAAGACCATTTGGAACACGTTGGTCGATTCCAGATCTCCCTCTAACCTCGGATGTTCTAGGGAACCTAAAATATAGAAGAAAATCTATAATAATTTTGCATACATGGGAATGAATAAGTCATAAATTCATATAAAATGTTTTTTAAACCACTCGTATACTCAACAAACAGGATGTAAATACAATTATTTAACAAATTATTCACTAGTACATTGTATTATCTCTGGTTGTTCATAGAAATATAACGTATACTGCTTGAAATTTTGCAATACATAACTAAAATATACATGATATTTTGGCACACTTTTGCATTTCACAGAAATTATGCATGAATGAAGATTAATTGTCATTTTCTCTAATTTAGATGAACTAACTGACGGAATGGTGCAGACGACAAGATTTCTGTACCCTAATCTTCTATCAGAATCACTGAGGCCCGACACGAGGTACCTTATAAACAACTTTCTTCTCTCTCAGTCGTATTTTCTGGCAGCAAACTACGGATTTAGAAACTTTAGAAATTATCACCAGGAGTTAAACGCATGGAGAAATGCTGCATCAAACTTAAACAACAAAGTGGACCAAAATGGCGTGCTAGATCTTTCAATGGGCAATTACGCATGCGCAAAATGTGACAAGATTTTCACGACAGCTCATGGACTCGAAGTTCACGTGAGGCGAGCCCACACGGGCTCTCGTCCGTATACATGTGACATTTGCAACAAAACGTTCGGTCATGAAGTCAGCCTAGAACAGCACAAAGTAGTGCATGCTCAAGAGAGAGCCTTTTCTTGTAAACAGTGCGGTAAAACATTCAAAAGATCGTCTACACTGGCTACCCATCTTCTTATACATAGCGACACAAGACCTTTCCCGTGTGTGTACTGTGGTAAAAGATTCCATCAAAAGTCAGACATGAAGAAACATACTTATATCCACACAGGTACAGTAAAACATCCCTAATCCGGACTTTTCTAATCCGGAAACCTTTCTAAACCGAACGGATCAGCTGGTCCCCGATATTTTTATCATGTTTTTATTACTAAAGAACCTTTGTAATCCGAAACCTCTCTAATCCGGGAACCTCTCTAATCCGGAAACCTCTCTAATCCGGAAACCTCTCTAATCCGGAAACCTCTCTAATCCGGAAACCTCTCTAATCTGGAACCCTCTCTAATCCGGAAACCTCTCTAATCCGGAAACCTCTCTAGTCCGGAAACCTCTCTAGTCCGGAAACCTCTCTAGTCCAGGAGCCTCTCTAATCTGGAAACCCCTCTTATCTGGGAACCTCTCTTATCTGGAAACCTCTCTAATCCGGGAACCTCTCTAATCCTGAAACCTCTCTAATCCGGGAACCTCTCTAATCCTGAAACCTCTCTTATCTGGAAACCTCTCTAATATGGAAACCTCTGTGATCCGGAAACCTCTCTAATCCGGAAACCTCTAATCTGGAAACCTCTCTAATCCGGAAACCTCTCTAATCCGGAAACCTCTCTAATCCGGAAACCTCCCTAATCTGGAAACCTCTCTAATCTGGAAACCTCTCTTATCTGGAAACCTATCTAACCTGGAAACCTCTCTAATCTGGAAACCTCTCTAATCCGAACATAGTTCGAACACGTTCGGATTGGAAAGGTTCTATTGTACTACCTTTAAATAATTATGTATGTTGTAACCGTGACTATAAAATATACAGTCAATCCTGTCTATAAAAGCCACTTGCGACTGAGTATAGTGATCTTTTCTAGTATTAGGTGTGATGTTCATGAAAAAGTTAGAGAAATTACAAGTTTTAGAGTGAGAGCAATTTTTTTTATGAAATAAAGGACGTGGGTATAAAGATATGAAAACTCTTTTTTCTTTAGTTATTGTTCATTCCGTAAAGTAGAGACTGTGTTAAAAAAATGCGGATGTACTTTTGGGTAAAATCTTTACCCGCGTCCCTTAGAAGCATTTGTAACTTTTTGACTTTCGTCCCCCGAAATTAAAGCAACCGATTGTTCAAAGGTTGTCTTTCTCATTTGTACACTTATAATTTGATATTGGAAACTACTGTTTGTGATATCATCTCTGAGAAAAATATTGATAAGGCATGATGTATCTTATTATAAAAGGTCAAAGTTGAAAGATATATTTGTGTATCATTTTAGATGTACATGCATGTATTTTAGCATGTTTTCTTTTTCCATTTCTATCCATTTACGTGAATAAACACAATACGAATTCATTATTTTGTATGAATTAGTTTAAATGTCCAGCAAAAAGCAGGCCGGGCAATCATATTATCAATACACAAGAATTAATTGGCTATAAAATTAGGATGTAGCATTTTAGTAACTATTCAGGCTCCACTCATGTTCCAGCAAGCGCTTGCAAACTAATAGATTCCGGTTATAGCTGATTTCACGCTTGGAAATTATTCGTTATTGTAATCAATTCGCGATTTCTGATACACAGTTATCAAATATAATGAATATGATCCATTCTGGGACCATGACATTTGTAGAAACTGATCAAGATTTGGCTGACCTTTGGAATCAGTGTCCCTTTACAACGCTTAACATTTTCGTTCGTTACATTAAGATTTCCCTTTGAAAATATTCCTATCGACTGTGATCAATCGGGGCTATTAGAAAATCTGATTGTACTAGGATTGATGGAACAGACAATCTATCATTGTGTAATGAGCCTCACCGTTGACATTTACCATACAATATACTTTAGGCACTGGAGTCCGATGCAGTGCCTATTGTCTGTTTGGTAGATTTTGTTACATGAAAATGAATAACCAGTCATTTCAAATAACATCAGAAGTTTTATCACGATCAGATTACCAATCAAACTAGCTTGACTTTTATTTCATGGTTTTATACGAAGTACACTAAGTTAAGCCGAAATTATTATTATTGAACGGTGCGTTGCTTTTGGGGGGGGGGGGGTCGGCATGATTGAGATGATATCGCGAATACCAGTAGCAGTTTTTTATGTTCATACAAATACAAATATTCTTGTCAGCTGAAAACGGACAATGCTGTTTGTGGATATGTTTTTGTGGTTCATTGACTTTTTTATATTCATGGCTTTTTTGTGGGTCTTTATTATATTCATGGCTTTTTTATTTATTTCAGGTGAAAAACCCCATAAATGTATGCAATGTGGAAAGTGCTTTAGCCAGTCATCCAACTTAATCACACACAGTAGAAAGCACACCGGATTCAAACCTTTCCCTTGTGAACGATGTGGCCGTGCTTTCCAGAGAAAAGTAGATCTTAGGCGTCACGTGGAAACACAACACGTAATGGTTATGGAGAGCGGAGTGATACGTCAAGCGACCGCGTGAATTTTTTTTCACGAACTATATTTATGTTGAAAGAAACATTTCTTTCTTGTACCTGTTCGAATGCAATATTGTGCTTTTGACTATTTGAGTGGTAGGCATAAAAAGTACTTCAGATAATTTATTCAATATTGTGGAATGAGAACGACAATGTACGAATAATCATTTAAACTCTAGTCAGCTACGTTAAAATAAAATTTAGAAAAAAAACAAGCTTGTTTTTTATATAAATTGTAAAATATTTAGTTTTAAAAAAACTAGCATCCTTAAAGAAAATCTTATTTCTGCCAGACAAAAATTGTGATAATTGTTATCCAACCGGCCGTATATATATTTGTTAGCGCCGACCTGAAAGTTCAACTAGTATGAGTAACAGTGACATTCAACGCGAATACTTGGTTTGCTAATAACTATTAAGTAATTTTGCCTATGGTCCTCAGATTAGAAAGGGATGTTGATCATTACTAGATGATCCTAACTGATTTCGAGATCAGAAGGTCAACGGTCAAGCCCTTGACCGATTAAAAATCTGAAATTACTATCCAGTTGGCGTTAAGCGTGCATATGTGTTTGAAAAACACCTCTAGTTTAATATTTGTCAATGGAATTGCATGTATTGTGTTTTAATATGACTGATTGTTATGCTGAAGCCTGAACCAATGTAATTGCTTTTAAATTTAAATAAGTGAATGTCAAGTCACAACAAAAACACATTGATGTCATCATTGTCATGAAACTTGGCATGGGAACTAATTATATTTAAACCTTGATGGTGTTCATATTGCAGGGAAAATAATTGTTTTTAAATGAAGTGACTAGTTTGACTTTGCATTAGCAACGGCAACGCTATACCGTGACATCGATGTACTTCGTAAGCCGTACGTACCATGATATTTATAAACAATAATGATGTGTTAACTTCTAGAATATTAATAGCATTATTTCATATTTTGTTACATTGCGTTTTTTCTCGTTTAACTGAAGATTGTCGATACAGAACCTCATTTAGATACCGCATGATGTCTCATACATGTACCACTAATTTCAGAATTCGAGTTTTATAATTATATTATCATCCAGCTGAACCATGGACTCCATTATAGCTTGGTTATACCAAGTATATCCTCCAAGCATCTCCCTTACATGTCCAAAGGGAAGATGCTCCTGAGGGAGGATCCTCCATGGTAATCTCCCTTACCTCCTGTCTGCCTTCTCTTAACTTACAGATGCAAACGGACAAAAAAATAACTTTTAGACAAGCGGGAGCAAGTAAACATCTAAGTGATAGATGGAGGAATAAACGTAAAATATGGGCGATAATTCAAAGGTACCAACTGGCTTTATTTAAAGGGGTAATTATGAGAACAGACAATAACTATGAAGGAGATACCAGCAGACAATAATTATAAAGCAGATGCCAACTGACAATAATGATAAGGAATATGTCTTAATGGAGGAGACAGACAGGGGAGCTATGCATGATCGTGCGACCACATACACGCATCAAAGAAAAGTAGACGCAACGCGTCTGATGATGACGGCCTGTAAAGGCCATACATAATCCATTTCAACAAAATATCAAACTTTTATACGACGGCGATAACACGCGATAAAGTTGACCAATAATGGGCTTCGAACGTATTTACATGTCCAGTAATTTCACTGTAACTCCAAATCAATTCTAATTTCCAATGGCGCTTCGCATTATATTATACAATATGTTGGTTTAGTATGGTAATATTTGAAACGTCAATTAAAGTAATATTAATGAATATTTGCAACTTCAGGTCTTGTTTTACCTGTACGTAGTCAATACGTGTACCCCCGGGGCATGATATATACTCTGTACAAATCCAAGGCCTTAATGAAGGTGTTTCACACCTCGCTTCGGTCAACGTGTTCATCGTATAATGTAAATACACAACGTATCATATATATATCTATGTATGTAAAATAAAACCTCACTCTTTACTACTTTTATTTTTATCATACTCCCAGAAATAAATACGGTTTAACCAGTGCTAACAGACACTCGTGAACACAACAGACGAAAAAGGCTCGATCTTTAAATTACCGCGTATATGGACATGCCCCAACCGCGGACAGTAGACACCAAAGTAGCCAACTCGTTTCCCGAAATGCCATTTTGACCTTCAAGAATGGATTTAAAACAAGTCTTGTGTCTTATTCAGTCAAAAGAACATTCACTTGATTGTTGTAGGAATGGTTTTGCCGCAGGAATCGTAGTCTTTATACTTAGACCGCTTATCAATTAATATATAATTAATGCAATATAATTCAGTTAATTTATTTACATACAAGTTAAAAATTCCTTTCTTAGTACGTCGATGATATTTAAAGCAGAGTGATTTAAATTATAGAGAAACACACAATTTTACCGTAATCCAAATAAAATTATTCAGAATTATAATATTAGAATTAGAATAATTACCTCCCTTGGTTTATTAAAGTTACCAGACGGTCAGACGCTTATTGTCGTCTAGTGTATGTATGGCTGTTACAACGAAGACCGCCATTTATAACGAGGAAGAATTTAGCTATATCAATTTATATTTAAGTTTGGTCAAATTAATTAATAGCACTGACATTTTGTTCGCAGTTTTAACTCAGTATATTAACATAGTATAAAATAGTCATGCTATAGAGAAATTCCGCTAACTTCCAGGACATCCCTTGTATAATGTCGTAGCCACGCTGAGGCACGCCCGCTAAAATTTGCAGAGAAATAGAAAATAATTTGATCAATTAAGTCCATCTTACAAACGTTCATTCGATTGTGCTATATAGTTAGAACGCATTAAAACTCAATGTATAATGCTGGTTTAAGGTTCATCGAGGGATCCTATCACTTGTTATGAACTTCATCAAAGAATGTTAAATTCATAGGCAACTGCCTCGGCATGGCTACGATACTGTATTCTACTTAAATTCAGGTATACATCCTTTATAAGAAACACAGTTTGTGTTGAATGTGAGATCATAACTGTATTTGTATTATAAATAATAATAAGTATTGATATTGTTTATTTGTATTATAATCAGGGACACTATAAAATTATGAACTATATGAATGTTATAGTATCCGCTGTTATAGTCGAATGTCAACTTGCTTCGTCAAACTATCCGTTGGTTCACCATCCAGTTTTAATCGAAACCAGTTTCAGTTTACTGTCGAATGTGTAATCAAACCAAAAACCTAAACTGAAACCGGATATTTTCAACAAAAATGCTCTTGGTAAACATGTCACTAAACTCTCTTTCCCAACCTTGTCAGATGTTGTGTTTAAGTATGCATGAAAAAAGTATGTATCAAACCATTTATACAAATTAGGCATGCCGGCCAGCACCAGAAAAGAAAATTGACAGTTGTACGTTTTCAAGATCTCATCGCACTTTCATAACAATTGCTTGGTTTCCGGTACAATTTTGCGACGTGTTGGGACTTGGAGAACCAGCGGGGTAGGTAAAATCTAGCCGCGCCAAGGGGATTCACTCTTAGCGTTTGTTGCGGATAACATGGTGCATGGCACTTCTTCTCTTTTTCAGATTACTCGACCCTTTACAAAAGTCAAGATCAATATTTGGACAAAATACGACCGAGTTATTAAAGTTTGGGTAATATTACATGTGAAAAAGGCAAAATTGCCAGTTCCTGACTTCGAGCTCCTATATATGGGCTAACTTGCTTTTCTGATAGAGTTTGCCATACTGAACATTCATGCCAAATTTGGTACTTGTATCATAAAGTGAAAGATTTTTCCATTTATCGGCCCAGCTACAAGGGAGGTTGTTGCTCAAGAGAGTTGGGCTGTGCATATAAAAAAAACACACCTGCCAACTATAGTTATTATTTTAATGCGCAATTAACTATAAACAAACCATTTTTCGCATAGCGATATTGGCATGATATCGACGATAGGTGGCAAAACTTGTTTTTTACCGTTAAGCTCGTGACTTAATTTCTATATCAGGATACAATATTCAGTTCCAACATCACACATACACATAATCACCTCTTGGACGCGCTGTTATCGCGGCTCCGCCTTCCAATATTTCAGGGACGCTTAATATTTTTCAGTGTACCCATCCCAACAAACGAGCCAGGTACTGTGTTAAAAAAACACAGGAAACGAGTGATGCGTGTATCAGTGTAGGGATATAAAAGCCCGGTTCTCCTGTATCTCCCCCCTCTCTCTCTCTCTCCCTCTCTCTCTCCGTCTCTGTAGCGGCTCTGTACTTACCATGGCTGTCGAATTGACCGTTAAACAACATAATAAATGGACGAATAGTTAGGTAAGCGCTGTAACAGGAGAAAGCCGTCAGGACAGTGCCAAAATATATACGGATAAACCGTTGCATTAAAGGCAAAAAAGGACGGAAGGGATTTGCCGGGGAGGTACTGTGCGCATAAAAGATAGGTACGTGTCTCATAAACCAATTTGACTGGCCCGTTCAATAAGGGTGACATTATAATAAACAAAACCTTTAGCTTACTAGTATATTGTACTAACTGTAACGGTATACAAGTAGTTGATCCTTACTGCGACGTTTGCAGCTACTTATTTCTGCAGAATCACCTAATCAAAGGATGAAAACTCTGTTTGGCTTATGACTGAATATTTACAGAGTTATCTCCCGTTTGTTGCGCAGCAGCGGTGGATTTATGTTCGTCAAACTTTATCTTTTAGTTATTGATTACTTTTTAGATTTTCAAAACGTCTGACATAACTAAGCCATGATTGTCAGTCATTCCACATACGTGTTGTATCACGATTATAACGATCTGGAATAATAGCAAGTTAATGTCGGGGATTTGGAATAATGTGTACATGAATGCATGTGGTTATCACTTAACACCAACATTTTTTCGGTCACAATACGGCATTGATTAAAAATTCATATAATTACAAACATAACCGTTTCAATGGGTTTAACGACGTTTTTTCAGCAATACTTTAGTTATATATGACAACGGCTTCACCTAACCGGTTTTACTGGACTTTATTCTCACAAGTACTCACAAGGAACCGACAAATTTCTCCAGATAAGGAAGAATTTTAACATCTACGTACATTTTTCTCAAATTGTCATAGTACCTGGGCTCTGACAAGGCGATACCAAGATTCGAACCCGAAACGCACTAGACCCCGGTTGCGACCATGAAATTATTGACTTTTTATTCGGCAGACTTTGTGAAGAGAGTAATGATGTAAGAATTAAAATTCAATACTTTGAATAATTCAAAATAGTTCGTAATATGAATTAATATCAACAAAAAAATACTTAGTTTGGCAATGTCTATAAACTATTCTTCAAATTTCTTACACATCCCTGCATGGTAAAGCGCTGTTTTCGCGGGCACGCTCTACAAGGAGTGTGTTGGATTCAAAATTGGTGTCAAAAGTGTGCCTGTTCGATGATGATAAACTAACTGTTTAAACGTAATTCACCTCTAGGACTCTGTCGAGATGTGACGAGATAAAAAAAACAAATAGTACCCTTCTTAAGTCAAACTTCATAATTGTATAAAACCTCATAATTGCATAAAATCGCACAATTGCATGCATAAATTCTGATTTATAATTGCGTACTAAATGTTAGACTGTTCAGCCGATAGCAAAGTAAAATTAAGTGTCACAAAATCATCAGTGCTTAACGTGTATAATAATAGACTTTGTATGTATTGTATTGAGTATCATCTTGATAATATTTTGATAAAAAAATGTAAACATTTCATATCTAACTGCACAAATATGCAAAGTACGCATGCAGAGCGCCATATCATAAAATGAAATCCCTTTCAGCAAACATGATTAGAACAGAACAGAATAGAATAGAAATACATCGGTAGATTTCATAAACTAGATAGATACTCGATCTCGGCCAATGAAGCCCGGATGGAGACAATATAACAATAAATCACGTACTAGTTTCATCATAGTGAAAAGAAATCTGTACCTTGATCATGAGTGGGGAAGGACATTTTTATTGGTATCAATGTTTCAGTACGAAAGAGTATGGAAACCAAAAAAAAGTTCAACTGTATCAATGACATGTCTTATTATATCTTTAACGAAAATTGCTTGAATATAAAAGTTAATTGTCTTCGCTATTAAACAATTCGTGACTTTAAAAAAAAAATATTTAAAAAACTTTATCCAGAGAATCCTATAACATGCGCATGGTCAAATGGAAACAAGATAGATATCTGTTCTATCAAGTAAATATCATTTAGACATTTTTCTTTCGTAAAAAAACTATTCGAAAAGAATAGGGTTAAAAATGCCCGGTTTTCCCTAGCTGCATCTTCTCTTTCCTCTCTCTCTGGGGCTGATCTGAAGTGTCCATAACTGGCGAATGCCCCGTTAAACAACAGATTTTTTTTTCATCCGTTTTACTTATTGATTATCTCTCTCGGGCATACTTCCTGTCCAGGAAACAATTAAGGGGATTCCCTTTCAGTGCTTCCCCGATCAGGAGGCAAACGCCAAATCCTTCCAATCGGGAAGTCTTTTGATCTATTCTGACGTACCTCGGGGGAAATGGTCTCACGGTGCATAAATTTTTTTAGTAACAAAAGTTTGAAAATCACCCTTTGTTGCTGCAGAAAAGATACATCTAAAATTTTCCTTTTAATAAACATAATATGAATTATTTTCAAATTTGTTTATACTTAAAGACAATGTTTTAATATATATGTTTTGCGTACTATGACTTTTTCACATTTCAGCAACTTAATCTAGTCTTAACTTAAAAAAAAAATCTAAAATGTAACATAAATATTAGTGCATAAATAAGAATAAATTAGATGTATAAATGGACTGTCACAAGTCTTTATGTTTACATAAGAATATTGAACAATTAAGAAACCAAAAAAACTTCCCGATTCGGAAGGATCTTGGCGTTCGCTTAAATCATTATACTTCTTGATTGGGAAGCACGTACGGAGTTCCGGAGAGAGAAGTAGGTATATTATACGTATGCTAATTTTTTGTTTAAATTATCAGCAATATTTTTCCTAATACAAATATAGCGAATTTGTACTAGAACTTACTTTTTTACATTTTTTTTCGAAATTTGAGTGTGTAGAATAACTTATATGATGCGACGAGCGTGTAAAAATACGTTTGAGATGCCCCCAATGGAAAATCACCTTCATTGTTAAATGGACTGTTTCACATCCATCACAGTCGATGTTCACGTGAAATGATTCGAGTCAACATGATTTCATGTGTACGTGTTAATTAATTCAATTCTATGAGCTTTTATGTATAAATATAAGTTTGAAATGGAGGCACTATCGTGATTTCGAACGTTTCTTCGGATAATGTCAAAACAGGTAGGTGCTGCTATTAACAATTCTTATCTACGCGTGTTAATTATATATTTTTATACCAGCCTCTAAGATGTCTACAGTATAGTAATAAGTTACATGTATGCATAGTGTATGTTTCTTATGTAATGTTAATGTGTTTGTTGGTACACGATGGTATAAATTATTGTTTTAATATACATACTGTATTAACCTGTATGATAACTATAATAAAATTATTTCTAATTCGACACCAATTCGTCTGAGATGATTTATAAAAATATGAAATACTGCAACTTCCAAGAAACCCGTAATGCATCGTTTCACTTGCGTCGGTACGGTACTGCACAGTATACTGTACGTAGTAATTGACATTTAATTTATACATATTTGGCGTATTTTCTCGTACGTGACTATGTAATACTGCTTCATAGATTGTTGTTGTTTATATACCGTGTAATTTTATTTTGTTACGTCGCATAAATTTGTAAAATCTTCCCTTTTGATATGATAATAGATATTGTCAGAGACATATATATTACATTGTCGGATGAATTTGGATACGAAATAATTTGTCAGTTATATTAAAATGGACATTTACCACAGATATTAAACGAATAATGTCTCTATTCAATGATTTTAGACATTTTTTCCCCCAGAATTACTGAATAACATACATTTGTATTTACATTAGGTTGGATCACAATTTAAAAGTTTACAGGTGTGTAGCCAGCTTTGAAGGAATCTTGCACATACAGGGGGTGGTAACACCTGGTTTGACCCCATAGATTTGCTTTCAACTAAGGTTTTGGCTATACATATTAAAAAGGACTTATACATACATGTATCTATATAAGTCCTTGATATTAATATATTCCCTTTTCAGTTTATTTGTAAGCATGTGTCATTGGGTATGCCCCTGGATTATAATATCTAGGCCACTCCTTATAGACTAGTGTTTATCCATCAATTCATTAATCATCATGCAGTTATTTCAAAACTCAATTGGTGTGGGTGAAAGATCTGTAACCTATTGTGACTTTAAAAGCCTATCCCTCTAGAGGATGGTGTTTTTTTTATTAATTGATTATTTCAAAATTCCCTTATTTAGATGAAATGTCATAATTATGCAAATTTTAAGTACACGTACCGTTGTAATAATTAATTAATAATATTCATTTTTTGTTACAAAATTAACATTTTTACTCTATTTATACTAAAATTACAAAAATTTCCTATTGTATCTAATTAACCATCTCGTTACCATGGTAATGTATAAGTTGCAAGGACCGAAGTTTATACTCATGTATGTTCAACTTAAGATGGGAAATTGATAATCATATTGACATAATGATTTGAATGCAGATCAGGTTCTGAGTTATAACACTTCACTGTTCAGTTGTCAATCCTTCATGTATAATAAGTTTTTCCTCTCCATCCATCTATTGTCCTTAAGTATAATCAGTTTCGCAATTGCCAGAGGCCATTTAAACAAAACCCTTTGTTTGTCATCTACTGACCTAGACTTTTATCTGGATGTTGGTTGTTCTTATTTCCTCTAAAAACAAAGTATGTGTAATGCAGCCCTTTTTTTATGGCAAATTTGGGGCCGATTTTCGGCCCCATTCTCCAAGCTGAATAGTATGTATTTTCCCCCAAATTTGAAAAGAAATTCCCCAACCAAAATATCTTTTTGCATGTGTGCTTGTTTACTTAGTAATTTTTCCCCAATTTGCCTATTTTTTTATGCAAAATTCCCTCCAAAAAGGCCCCGCTACCCTTCCCCAAAACCTTAAAAAAAGGCATGTAATGTTTTGATTATGAGGCGAAAATTGTTTTGCCTAAAACAAATTTACAGATTAAAATCATTATGTTTCTTGGACGGGTATACATCATGCCTATTCGCCTTTGAGGAGCTCATGAAAACATGAATTTTTCTTGAACAATTCTTGGATTATACTTCATGAAGTATTAATAACTATTTGACTAGGGAATTTACGTCATACAAAGTATATGTATTTATATAAAGGGGCATACTATCGTAACTACTCGGGTATTTCCGTAACTGAGAAATACGCCTCGTACATAAGTGTAGGGTTACAAATTTTGGTTAATTGGTATCCGGTAACTACTTCTTCAATTCTAGGTACTCGTTTTCGTAAAATTTTAGACTGTTTATCGTTCTGATTGAGGGGCATTATAGTAATCCCACCATATGTCTCAGGGCGCTCCATCGACTTCAAAAGTTAGGGGTCAAAATGACCCTTAGCTGATAGAAATGTAAAGAGTCAACATAATTCTCTACTTAAGTAATAGTAAATTTGACCCTTTGGTTCCAATTCTCAAGAGTCAAAAACCTTATTTTTCAAATTTCAAGAGTAAAAATGCCATTTCAAGAGTCAAAGGAGAGCCCTGCTGTCTGTTAGTCCCCAGTCGGTCCGAAGTTATGTTTCTACTCTGTAGTTTTATCACTTCTTCATGGATTTCAAATTTATATATTTAAATGCTATAAATTCCTTGAAATAATGGATAATTTTGATAACTAAAATTTGCCAACAACTGGCCCCGAGGTTATAAAACTTGAGATTGGTCTCCGAGCTCAAAACTCATATTTTGTCTTTTAATGGTTCTAAGTTAATTGTGGTCAGAAAATAATATTATTATTGATACATTCGTTTGACATCATAATTGATCTGATTATGTATTTCAACATTAATTTGCTCTTTCTTTTCAACCGTTATACTTTGAGAACGGAATTGAGCTTTGAGCTCGCAGACCGATCTCAAGTTTTATAACCTCGGGGCCTGGTCTAAAACTCAGTGTAGGACGACAAAAAGATATCAGAGAACATGGAATAATCTGTTCATTTACAATGAATAATTTATGTGCCAGTGTCTGTTATAGTGAGTTCATTGATTATTGATTGGAACACAACTCTTATATTGATTACTCTCTTTAACTGTTTCCTTGGTTACTGGATAAGACTGGCACTTAATTCAAGGATTGTGATAAAATGATGTAGTAAATTTCTTAGTAAACACCCACCCAAAATATGCCCCCCCCCCCTTTTTTTTGATCCATCAAAATTTAATAATGTAATATAATCCTTCAAAAAAAAAAGCATTTAAATCCAATATGTCCAAAAACAGTACATCTAAAGTGTGCTCACTAGAAGTCAAAAGTTGAGGGTAAAAAATACCCTTAGCTAAGTCAAAAAAATTTCCTCCTGATTTGATATATATATATCTCAGGTATTGGTACCTCTAAGAGGCCGGAGTGTTTGTTACACTCTCATGTTAGACTTACTTTGCCCAGTCTGTGACTAAATATATAGTTTATGTATATTAATTTTCACTGAAATGGTTGTTGTTGTTTTTCTTCTCCAGAAAAAGTGCAGAAGATGGGGAAACCTGTCAGAACAACAAAGCAGACGACATTGATCAAGCCAACGTCTCAATTTCAATATTTGGTTCTGCTTATTCTACTGTCGATATTGAATATATCATTCTTCCTTGGATTCGGAAACTACAATACACGTCTGCAGTGCTCAACCGATACAATCGTAGAAGTGATCACGTTGTACATCGCCAACAATGGGCAGACAACTTTAAGTAGCCTTATTCCACCACATTGTTCAGATACTATGGAACGAATGGAAAGCCATTTAAAATCAACTGTGATCGATCTAATAGGTACTTGTGAGAAAATACAAGATGAAAAAGTTATTCCCAAAAAAAGGACAAAGCCATTGGTTACCTTGGTAACAACATTTGCTGACCATATTCATTCCGATAGTGAAAAAATATCAGTTCATAATAACACACTATTCAACTGGGCCAAGTTTAAACCTTTAGTGAATTTAGTTTTATTTTCAAATGATACATTTTGGGCCAAAATTGCAAAAACTGCTGGTTGGGACGTCTTAAAGCCAGAAGATGAAATTAATGGTAAAAGACCTCCAGTTCTCAAATCAATGTTACAATCTGCCATGAATCTCCACAAGACTGACTGGTACGGGTATAGCAATGCAGATATTCTATTAACTTCCGATCTTATTACTAATATTGATATTATATCTAAAAAATACAATATGTCAAACACTAGAATTATGTTAACTGGTCGCAGAACAAATGTGGGTAATTTTTCGTCGCTCGATCCTACCTCAGATGAGAGCATACGTTACAATGCTGACAAATATGGTACTTTGTATAAGGAAGATGCAGAAGATTTTTTCATTGCAACCAAAAATTTCCCATGGACAGAAATATTACCTCTTGTTGTTGGTCGCCCAGCTTATGATAACTGGCTCGTAGGAGAAGCAAGATGTCGTCTGAACACAACAGTTATTGATGTAACGGAAACGTTCCTGGCGTTTCATCAGACGACACTCAAAGGCGGAAACAGTGAAGGTCATTTTCATCATGACAGTGATTACAATATCAACGTAATAAAACAAAAAAATATCGTGCCAAATTTTTTAGCCGGACTAACAGATTGCATCATTTACAATACTTACAAAACATTCTGTGGAAATATAGACGTTACAAAAAGAACTAATTTCGGACCTGCGTGTAAATGTAACAACACAAAATGATCAGTTGTGTTGTTTTGTGCGGACACATTGCAAGGTTTTATAGATTGAGAATGATCTACAATCTCAGATTGCATTTTGATATTTTTGAATGATCTCATTGTTAGACCTAGAAATTAATTACAAAACATTCAATGATGGAGGTTCATCTCATAATATATGTACTTGTATATTAATTTATTTTGTGATCTTTAATTGGACTTGTATTTTAGAATATTTAAAGCATCTGATTTTCAGATAATGTCTGTTTGTTATGGAAATGTATTTGGCAAACTCAGAGCTTTTTTTCTTCTTTAACAGAGGTCGGAATTCGGTGACTTCCCAATTGCAAAAAGGCTGTTTTTTTCCCCAATTTTAGGCTAGAAATTCCCTTAATACAATACTATTACAATGTAATTCAAACTCAGTAGTCTAACCTTCTCCAAATTTGGCCAAATATCGCGCTTGAATTTCCAAAAATGAAAGGCTAAGGCCCCTTCCCAATATTTTGGAAAAAAGGCCCTGATTAACTTTCTTTTTAAAGCTGTCAAACAGATGGTAATAATATTGGGACTTCTGCCTGGTATTAGTTCTATTTTTTCTGAATTTTGCCATTCTTGCTAATATTTTATAAATTATCACTATAATATGAGTGCCAATATAGAAATACTTTGGTCAATCAGGATAACGTGTGTTACATTTGTATAAAAGATACATTTTTTTTTCATAAATAAACATGTCACCTTTTGTATAGGAAGAAAAGGAAGATACACGTATATTTCAAATAACAGTCTGCCGGGATTTTTTTGGGGTGAATTTATAGTCAAAATTTGGTCATATTCCCAATGGAAATTCAAAATGGTATCTTTTTTTTCCCAATTCACAGACAAAAATTCCCAATCCGAATTTTTTTTATTATTTTATTAATTCTATAAGTTCACTAACATCACTGTTGGTAGTAAATACCTTATTCTACTACTGTTTTGTGGGAGAATAAGTAGAATAAGTTGAACATTGCAAACTTGCAGTAATACATTTTTTCCCAAAATTCCTAATCCCAAGGGTATGGGTCATATTCCCAAAATACCACAAAAAAACCTGTCTAAACTTTGAACCAGACCTACCAAGGGAAGAGAAGAAGTATGGCCTTTATACACAAGTTTTGTTATATATGCTATGGTTTGTTTGGTCTATTATATCTATGAGTGTGTGCAACAGAGTGGCCTTTGTTCACATAGTGACCTTTGTTCATATGGTGACCTTTGTTTATATGGTGACCTTCTTGTGTTGACCTTTGTTTACATGATGACCTTTGTTCTCATTGTGAACTTTGTTCATATGGTGACCTTCTTGTGTTGACCTTTGTTTACATGATGACCTTTGTTCTCATTGTGAACTTTGTTCATATGGTGACCTTCTTATGTTGACCTTTGTCTACATGATGACCTTTGTTCTCATTGTGACCTTTGTTCATATGGTGACCTTCTTATGTTGACCTTTGTTTACATGATGATCTTTGTTCTCATTGTGACCTTTGTTCATATGGTGACCTTCCTGTGTTGACCTTTGTTTACATGGTGATCTTTGTTCTCATTGTGACCTTTGCCTACAGCTGGCCCTTTTCTTGATTTGATTGTTATTTGTTTTTGGCCATATTGCTAACTTCAAGGCAATTGACTTATGAACACAAAATTTCTTGATGATATAGTTTGAGAATTAAAATATTGACTGCGACATTGCTATGAAGCAACACCATGGTGGTCTTGAGCAAAGGAAAAAAAATCTTTTTAATTTTTATGTTTAATATTGTTATTTGGACAACGATAGTTCTGTGGTTGCCTTAATTAAATATTCATTGTGCCTTCTTGAGGGAGACTGGTTCAAAGAATATTTGTGACCTTTTAGTTCACCTGTCCAATTATAATTGCTTTTTTTTTAATTCGTTATGTCACTCTGGTAAGAGTCTAATTTTTGGTATTGATCATTCACAGAATGATAGATGTTGCTGTGCAACACTAGTTCGTTGTTAATTTAAGGCATCCTTTAAAAAATGTTTGTTTGCACTTATATGATAAAAACATTTTTCTTAAGCATTGTGATTTATACAGTCAAACTTGTGAAGAAAGACCACACTTGGTAATGACAAAATGGCTTTTATTGACAGGTAGCTTTTATTAGGATGTCATATTGTTTTAAATAATCAATGGCATTTTTTTAAACACTGGCTTTTATTCACAGGGTGACCTTTGTTTGGAGGTGGCCACTAACACAGGTTTGACTGTACTTTATGATGCCAACGAGTGGAGGGATCTTTAATCGAGTCATTTGCATAATTGCTACTTACCAACATTTTTTGGAGATAGCCTAATTAATGAATTATATCTATACTTAAATGTTCATTAATGCATGGGTTCAGATGGTGTAAATGTAAGGCCATGAGTTTCATTGAGTCCATGTGTTTGTTCTTTATATTTTAATGCGTAAGAATGTGTTTGTTTCTGGTTACACTCTCATTAGAAATACAGTAGATAAATTGGAAGTCTTTTTTTTGGGGGGGGGTTGTCTAATATTGTTGAAAGTGTGCGGACAGTAATAAGAGATGGTGGGTGTACTGTTCCTCAAGCCTAATAAAAAGTCTAGGGCCACTTGGAAAAATTAGGGTACCAGGTAACCAGAAACAAACGATTTTATTTTCACCAAATAATTGATATTATGGTGAGTCTGTGTTTACATAATAATTATTGATTAGTGATGAAGAGTTGCTCAATATCTAACTTTACCTATACTTCCAATATAATTATATGTCTTTAGTGATTTATCATAAGTTGGCTCCCTGTGTGCAGTATCATCAAATTTTAGGCCTTATGTTTTCTCAGACTCCATCAATGTAGTTAGTTCACAATTTAGTCTTTCCTCATCTTATCTGTCAACTATATCTACCCAATGATAATCACTTACATATCTCTTTCTGATATTTTACAATTTCAACTTGCCATATATCAATACCTGGCCCCGAGGTTATAAAACTTGAGATCGGACTCCGAGCTCAAATCTCACATTTTGTCTTTCAATGGTTCTAAGTTAATTGTGATCAGATAATAATGATACTATTGATTCATTAGTCTGACGCCATACTTGATATGAATATGTATTCAAACATTAATCAGCTCTATCTGTTCAACCCTAATACTTTGAGAACGAAACTTGAGCTTTGAGACCGTTCTCAAGTTTTATAACCTCGGGGCCTGGGGCTGTAATACCCCCCCCCCCTCTTCCCCACAAGTCCTGCATCCCCACGACCCTCCATATTTAAGGAGTGAGTCCCGCATCCAATTTAAGAACAAATGTGAGACCCGCATCCCGTTTTGCCACTGAGTCCCACGTCCTGCCTAAAAAGTTATCCAAATCCCTGTCGCAAAATGGGGTATTACAGTGACATACCTGATAAACTCTTGTCCTTACCTAATGTCCCCTTCCACTCAGGGGTTAGTCTGCCTGTTTTTTGTTAACAATGTACTGTTGAATCATTAATTTTCGCTGGGGATTTAATTTTGTGGATTTAGTGGGTCGGCTCATCCAAGAAATCAAATCCCTAAGAAATTAAATGCAGATATAGGATTATATTAGGATCTTATTTCAAAAATCAAAATCCACAAATTTATACCCTCGAAATAGCCATTTTAGTAAAAGGCACGAAAATTGAGCCCAACGAAAATAAATGAAAATACAGTATTTGTCAAACTAGGTAGATCATCATCACATGAATGGAATCTAATGATAACACTCAGTGTGAGATTGTGCAAAAATAATTGTGATGAAAAGCGATGCATGCTGTTCAGTCTTGTTCCATTGTTCTATGATTTTGTAATTATAATACACGTGTTTACGATTATGAGGCCAGAAAGTGTTTCCGTTTAACAGACTGACCCTATTTCATTGGCGCCAACCTGAATTTTTACAACATAGAATGAAAAAGTCGCAACCCATAGTGGTAATCCGAAACTATTTGGGACAAATCGTATGGCCACGTACATGTAGATAATAGTTTGAAATAGTTTTTGTCCTATAGCTACCATATTTTTTTGGTCAATTGACTGGAAACATGAAACACTTTTTCTGACCTGATCAATGATTGTTTTGTAATGCTTTAACTTTTTATACATTTCTAAGGCCAAGTGAAGTATTTGTTTGCGGTTTCCAATTCCTTGTTTCTGAATGCAAGTTCAAAGAACTAGGAAAAAAGGGCCTAGTTCGTTGTTTTCAACTCGGACATTTTGATTCTTTTTGCATCTGGCCATCTTTAAAACATCGTTGGTTTGTCGTTACGCAATCTAAAAGTTATACAGTCAGTATATAGACAGACATTTTTTTGTCAACATTAAACACTTGTACAGAAAATGAAAAGGTGAAATAAGGAACAAAAATTGATCTTTTCATAATTGCTAAAAAATTAGGTGATTTTGGGATGAGTTGGTCGGGTAATTGCAATTTAAACTTCCAATTTTTAAGAATAGCCTCTGTGCATGGGGTTATTTGTGCTATGTTCTCATTGTGTGTAATTTAATCTTACAACAATCATTTTGTTTAATGAATTTTTGACGAATCATGACTTATTTCTGGTTATCCAACTCGACACTCTTTTTGTACCAACCCTTTAAGTTTATAATTGCAGAATCCAACACAAAACTATTTTTGTCGTATCATGCCACCAAAGTACTGAAGATAGGTTGGAAAAATAGAACGTTTTTTCAACCGTCCTTCCTACCCTTTTAATTTCAGATTTTTTTCTGGTTTACATATGTATTCCTTTCTCAATTTATCATGGTTTTATATAAACTAAATACTAATTTGTTCTAATAATTATTTATTAAGTTTTTGCATAAAAATTATTACAGGCTGACTCGAAGGCCTTTTTTGAAATGTATTTTGGTAGCCTACCAATTTGTAAATTGTATTTTGTTTTTCTATGAACTTCCTTTACATTCATGGCTGTTTTGATAAAGATCTGATACTTCGACCAATCATTATTTACTGACATTCATTTATGCTCAGTGTCCCACGGTTATGTAGCCAGACATTTTGTCTTCATTTGCAAATCTTAATCTTATTCTTAATACCGGTATTTATCAGTTGTATGAAGTGTAATTTGTTTAATGTCTTATCTCACTGAACTTTATGTGATTAATCTTGCAATAGCCATGATCTGTCATTAAAATAAATTTTAAGATTTTACCATGGTGATCAATCTGATTAAACCGGTGAAAATTTAAGGCTATTGCTGTACATGTCAATGAATGTTTTTCTTAAGTACGGTTTGGGAAGTAGTGATATTTGTTTATTTATTCATTTATTTATTGTTTGTTGAATGAAAAATGCTCATTAATGGACTGCAGATTTTAATGAAATCAGCAATGATTCATATTAAATTTTATTTTGTGAAATTGGCCTTATGGTCATATTTCTATGTTGTACTGCAGAAATCAATGTCTTGTGACTTTTAATATTCTTATACATGTATTAACACTTTGGGCACATTTCTCACAATTATTACTGCACATTCCCTAATTAAGACACTTGTCTAATGCATGCATGCACATACACTCTTGAACCTTTCTGGCTCAAATGCAATGGGGGACAAAAAAATGGACAACATAAAACAAACCCATTAAATTTGGCAAAATCGAAACCTTTCCTATATAACACTTCTGTGCCAGACATCATAAAAATATTGAGAGGTTTTGACAATGAAAAATGTCATAAATTATTGACAAGCGAATCTACAATTTGGTAAAAGTTATGAATTTCATTTTGAAGTGAAAATTTGGGACACGTACAAACATTTTTTGCAGCATATTGATTCTTTGGGCAAATTTCATGAGGATTTGAATGTTCTATACTTTTCCCGCCATTAGCTAGCACCAGCTCTGATAATTGGTTCTACTCCTTCTTACCCATTAGTGAACCCCAGTTCTGGTTATCTATAGTGCAACAGCGGATGATGGAAGTTCCAAATCTCTGTAATATAAAGTCCTTGCCATAGATGATTTGTGACTCTGCATTAGAATTTACTGGGTTCTTATTTAATCCATTCATTAATATCAGAGAATTGTTCTGACGGAATAAACTGACTACATGTAATTGAAAAATAATTCTGCACAGCAAATCAGCCCTAGGGGCAATTGTTGGGGAATTTGTGGTAACCGAGCAGGAAGTCCCGATATTTTTGTTAGAAATTTGGTTGATTACCGTGTTGAATGATGTAAGTACAATGTATAAAACTTACGGAAAACGCAATAATTGTGGAGGTATGATGCTACATGTAGATGTACACAATATATTTGTATTTGATTAAATTATTATGAAAATGGTTTATTTGAACTTATGTTATTTTCAACTTATTCCAGAGTAAAGCAATTTTATGTTATTACAGTGTTGTTCTCTGTTTATGTTATGTAAATATTGTCAGGTCTGTGTCTTTATATTTTGTTTATCAACATTTTTAGCTTGGCTGTTTTCGAAGAACAAGTCCCGCCATTGTGGTAGCAAAAACTTAAAATTAATGTAGCTCCTAACTCGGAAGCTATAAGAGGTACATGTAGCAACATGAAACTTCATCGGTGGATAGATCGCACTGATGCAATGAACGCTTGTGGCACATTTGTTTACTAGTCTATTACAGTCAGACCTGTGTTAACGGTCACCTTGTTTATAAACTTCAATAAAGGTCATTCTCTTAAAGACTCTCAATGAATGTGTAGAAGAAAATGACCCCCAAATGAAGGCCACCAGTCCTGTCAATAAAGGCTGCATTATGTCTTTCCCAAAGGTGGCCTTTGTTCACAGGTTTGACTGTACTCAATTAGACAAAAGCTTTATATAAATTTCAGTTTTCTGGTCAACGGGTCTGAGAAATGAAAATTCAACTAACAAAGGCCAAATCAAGTCATTAACGGTATTCATGTATCCCCCGGATTGAGTCTTTGATAATACACAGGCCTGTATTTGGAACCACAAGATAACTGGTCTTATGAGGTGGTCTCTAATAAGACAGTGCAACCTCTCAAGAACGGCCCTCTCTTGAGCAACAACCTCCCTTTAGGAACAGTGTGATTTTTCCCAACTGCACAATTTAGCTATTAATTGAACCTCCCAAGAGCAACAACCTCTTAACAACAACGCTAGTTGCTGCTCCCAAAGGTGGTTGCTTTGGAGAGGTTGCACTGTATATTGAAACGTCTCGTAGTAGACATGTAAAACAGACCTAAAAGATGTGACCTATATAATAAATTGTCCATGATAATGAGGTATTATTTACGATGATGTGGTTTAGCTCACCTGAGCACGTCATATTCGGTCTTCATCAAACATCTATCGTGTATTGTGAAGCGTGAATCGAAGAAATGTTCCTTGAGTGGTCCCCTTTCAAAGTTATTCAAAATTAAGTTCTGATGAAGTCTCTGGTTGCCATGGCAACCAGTAGAAAAAATAATGTCAGAAACCACAATGCCAAAAAAGTCGTTTGTGTAGCTTTGTCTAGTAGACCTCCACCAAAATTGTTCAAATTATGGCCCTGTTTCCAATGAATTAAAAAACGTTTAAAAAATAACTGAAAATAGTCTGGTCTTGTCCATCCCTCAGTCGAAACATATGAAAGGAAATATAATAACAAATGCATGCAAACGCACACACCACACCCTATTAATTCCAACCTGAATTCCTATTCACTGAATGAGTCATGAATAAACAAGTTAGAAGCATATAAAGAAACAGTCATTACCACTAATTGATATAAAGTGCAGATTCCTTTTATTTAATTACCACTTGAGAAATGCTGTTAATATTTAAAGCACATGTTTTTAGTATAATTTTGGGGGTAAAATATGAATGTTGAGCAAATAAGTCCCGAGTATTACCGGTACATGTACAGTCACAGCTGTGAACAAAGGTCATCCTAGGTAAATACATAATGTGGCCTTCATTGACAGGTGGCCTTAATTTGAACGTCATTTTGTTCTAAAAAATATTTGACAAGTTTTAAAAGAATGGCCTTTATTCACAGGGCAGCCCTTATTCGGAGGTGACCGCTAACACAGATATGACTGTATATGAAAAGTGAACATCGTACATGTACTTTCATACATGCATCGACAAATAAGATTTAAGTGCAAAAATGAAAACCCAATTTGGCTTTGTCATAGCACTCCAAACAGCTGATTTCTATGTATGGCTTTACATTTTATTAGTTATTAAAGTGAAAATGATTAAATGGAAATTCTCCCACCCAAGGAGTTCTTGTAAAGTTTTATAAGAACATATAAAGGTTTTCCTTGTTCGTTTGTCGATCCAATTTGACATAGCACTTGTTATTGTCAAAAATTAAGATACACATGTAAATAATACACTTAAACTTAAAGCCTCTTAAAATACTCAGCCCTCAGCTGAGATAACGTTGAAATGAAACCGGTATGTACTTAAAATGTACAGTTAAACATGTAAATGAAGGCTACCGAAATGAAAGAGGAAATACAGACACAAGGTGCATCTGTACTTTATTCCGAGTTTTATAATTATTTGGGTCTATGATATCATTGGACTGATGTTCATGTGTCAGTCTTTATTCACAGCTACATATCAACCAGGTTTGACTATACATAGCTTATCATTCCATTTGTATGGCATGGTAGTGGCCATAAGACATTAATAATACATATAATGTTTATGAGGGATGGCTCTTGACTTGACGTTCAGTAAATAGAACGTGTGTCCCTGTGAAGCAAGTACATATGAGTGCTACATGTAGCAAGAATATTGATGACAGTAAATCAGGAAAGCCACTTAAATGACGCAGGATATTGTAGTAAAACTCCACATAAACTTAAGCTAGCTTCTGAATCACTATTGCAATCTTCTAAGTACACTTTCGAACTTAAATACATGAATCCCAAGTACGCAGCCACCATTGACCTCGGCGATGACTGCTTAAAACATGAATACCGGTACTTTGGATCATGACAGAGCATATCATTGTTATTTACATAATACATGTATAACATTAACAGGATACAATGGTTTTAAGTAACAAAATGTTTAAAACCATCCTAGTTCAAAGATTTATTCTCAACGTGGGCAGGAATTAACAATCTTTGGATTATTGCATACAAAAACAAAAGCATTCAGATACATGTATACAATTCTAATTTTCTCCTTTGGCAAAAAAATGGTGTAACGTTTCATATTACAAGACTAGTGTTTTTCAAAAATACAAAATTGTCAAACAATTGGATAAATAAATGTTTAAAATTTGCAAAAATTGTTGTTTTGTAGTAACATGACTTATTAAGAAGAATATTTCATGGTGGAAGAAATAGACACAGATGTACAATGATACAGAGAAGTTAGAATAAACGACGTTATTTGATAGTATTAACAATTAAAAGTAAAAATAACTGTAACAAAGATTTTTAGCTCATCTGTTTTTCAGAGAAAAAGCCTAGCTATATGTGATCACTGCGGCATCTGCATCACGCAAAAGCTTTAATGTAGCTCATAACTTAGAAACTATAAGAGGTAGTAACATGAAACTTCATAGGTGGATAGATCTCACTGAGGCAGTGAACAGACAAGCATTTGCACCAATACTTGCTTTGATCGACTGACGTGTGGGAAGCTATCCATAACATCAGTCTCACAGTAGAAATATGAAATAATTAAGATCAAGGGTTGCTACATGGTATTCGGCTTTGATTTCTACACAATATCAATAAAATTTACATCAACTACAAAAAGTAAACATTTGAAGTGACTTGAAGTAAGTACTGAATGATTATAATGAAGAACATTTTGCTGATAAAAAAGTAAATAGTGCATGAATCACAATGCCAGATTGACTTATTTTAAAACTTTATACATGTAATATACAGGATGCTATCAGTGAGATGGTGTTAAAAGGTGAATATAGGCCTAAATATCTTATATATATTACATACATATAATTATGGCCACACAGGCCAAAAATACAATTATCATATATAGCAATATGCCCATGTGGCCCCCAAAAATATCCTCGTAAATAGATTCTAGGCCTTAATACACCATTAAGAATTGACCAGATATAGTTTCTGATTAATATAGTGTATGAACAAGGGGAGGTAATCTGAATGCAGTTTGTCAACATAATTGACCATATGTTCATCAGAAAACTTGGTACTCAACTAAGGCAAATAGCAGCATACAAGTATGATAATTACAAAATACAGTCAAACCTGTGCACAGAGGCCAACCTTGGGGAAGACATTATGTGGCCTTTATTGACAGGTGACCTTCATTCAGAGGTCATTGTATTCTAAATAATCAATAACAGTTTTTTTTAAAGAATGGCCTTGGCCAATTATTCACAGGGTGGCCTTTATTTAGAGGGCCGCTGACACAGGTTTGACTGTATCACAGGTTGAACATCCAGGGAATAGATGAAATTTTCAATGAGTCGTGGAACAAATTTGTGATAGGTATGAACATGGATGATGGGAATGCAGACATTATAATTTATATAAAAGACAATCATACAGTAACAAAAAGCAAGGTGAACAAATAATACAGATATCACAGTTGATGTTTAAAAAAAATCATAAAATCACCAGTAACATCATTCCTAGAATAATAAATAGATGAAAGAAAAAGACTCAAGTTAAAAAACAAAACAAATAAAATATTTGACATATCAATCCAATCTACAGGGGGCTAGCACGTTGCACAGACCAAAAACACGTTTACCAAATGATAAGTTTGTTTTTTTGGTCTGTGTTAGCATTTTAGGTCTTAACAACCATTATACACTATCCCTGCAACATGCTAGTCCCCTATGTACTAATCAGTTACTTAAAGCCCCATTAGCTTTTTGCAATACAAAATATATGAAAAAAAACAACAATTGCTGATATCATCCCAAGATAATTATTACCGACGAAACAAGCCCCTTTTCTTCTAAAAACACTTTTTTGCTTTTGTAAACTTGAAATATATAGAGCGTGTGACGTCACTTTATGCCGTGTGCATAACTTGACTGCGGTAAAACACAGCTGTTCTATAAATAGTATTTATTTCAATGATATTGAAAAAAATACGATAATGGTTTCGGAAACATTTCTTCTTGCTATAAAGTATGCACGCAAGGAAAACGCCCCGGATTCCTCTGTTATAGGACAAATAGAAACTATTACGACCAATAAGTGTATATGCTTATGGGACTTTAAGCATAAACAATTGTTCATTTCTGATTACATGTTCATTAAAACATAGGGTTGGAAGGAAAGGAATTTTTTTCTATTCTATACATCTATTTGATGATTCTTGAAACGTAATGAAAGGTAAAAAGGCTAGACAACTCACTGCATATATTTCCTACAGCAGAGTTCTAATACTTGCTTGCTACACCCTGTAAATTGGCTCCCTTTCCAGGAACTAAAATATTATAAAGCCATAGGATTCCAAAGGCCTTTTCCAATAGCAGTTTCATGTTATATAATTCATTTCAATAGAAAACGATGAAATAAAGCAAAATAAATATTGAGATCCGCTTATTCTGATATGTGAACAGAAGTAGGAAAAAGATTTTATATAAGCTACATAATAATGACTTTCTCACGCACTATATTTTAGTAATACAGTACAATAAAGAAATCTTATAACTGTCTGAATGGAGATCGAAACAAACTTACAAAAAAAGTCATGTGTTTAAAAAATATTTGGCATCAAGGTTCTTATACTTCCAAGATTTTGATAAAAAGAAAAAAATCTACAGTTCAACCTCTCCAGAGTGGCTCTCTCATAAGCAACAACCTCCTGTAACAACAGCATGATTTCTTTCCACTGCACCATTTCACTATTCATCTAACCTTACCTCTTTAGAGCAACAATCTCTCAACAAAAACATAATTTTGCTACTCCCAAAGGGTGTTGCTTTGTAGAGGTTGTACTGCATTAACAATGACAATGTTATCACACACAAAAAACACAAACACAAATTATAAGAATTAAAATAACTGTATAAACATGAGGTATATAGATTATGATACATCATAACGCAACTACATAGACCAGAACAAATCGTTTGTAAGGATTTGGCATTGTGAATGTAATGATAAAATTATTGTGCAGTATTACTTCAACATTTGGACCTTTGATGGTGATAGTACTGCAGTGGTGATATTAAGTTATGAATAGGTTTATATCTGGAATGCCCAAACAATTGGCATTTTTTGTCAGGGCATCACACCCTTTATCACTGAGAGATGCGTTTCATCAGACGAAGATTGGTGAGGCTCATGGGTAAAGAACAGCTGATGCGATACCATCGTGTGCTGCTACAAAACACCAGCAGCAAATTAACAACCCTAGCTAGCTAGTGGTAACCAAGTAAGCAACACAGTACCAAAAGGAGCATTCTTTTTAAACACAACACACTAAACTTTACGGGGACAAATTACAAAAAAAAGTCTATGTGACAGTAAAATACAACATGGAAGCCTTTTTTATCGAAAACAGGTGGGGTCAGCTATTATGAACGACAGGCCACGTCACTGCACAGTGCAGTACCCAACCCCGGAAACCTACACTAAACAGTATTGCCAGCAACACAACATGGCAAAGAGATGGAAATTCAACAAGAAGATCTTTATAAATGTAAGAAGTACTACACGTTTTTCCATTGAAAACATGTAAGATGATACTAAAATTTGCAAAACAGCAAAAAAAAAAAATACAGTGTAGGTAACAATATCATCCAATCAATGGATACAGGAAACAATGTGTCTGTCACAAAAAGAACTGACTAAAATTCCCAATCAAACATTTGTACCAAAACCATTAAATGTTTTCAGTTGAGGAAATGAAAGAAATACATGCAGAGCTGAATGCGGGATTTTTGAACAAGCATCGGAAGACATAGAACTGGAATTTGTATCTAATATATTTATCTGACTTAAGGAAGACGAACCTGTACCATAATACCCGAATATTCAAAACATTTTATAAATTACATGTAGAACAAGATCCTGTAGACACTAGCAGGGATCAAGAAGGGGTTCTCGTGGAGGTCGGGTGCAGAGGAATACCTGCCCAATCAGTATGGAAGGCAGTTGGGAGCGTTGGCTCCAGTTTCACAAAAAATTAAGATTTTGCTTAAACTCAACTCCTTGTTTAAATCATATATTCCTAGATGTTTTTGTCACAATTTGCAATTACAGAATGTCATATGAAAAGTAGGTACAAATATGGTCTAATAACAATTTCCCATAATTTCAACCTAGTTTTAATATTTTGCTATGGTATTATAACTCAATAAAAATTATTTGAGTCTGATACCAAAAATTGATTTTTGCCTCAAAGTAAAAAGAAGTTTTGAGACTTAATTTGTCAAACAATAGTTCATGCTGGCATGCTCTTAACAGATAAAGGAACAACTAGTAACATTTATAATCTAAGACACAAGATTTCTAGACAGAAAAACACTTGAGTCCATAAATGAGTTTCTACATGATTTTGTTTGTGAAACAGGGGCCCAGGCATCAAAGGAAAGGAATAGAAGAGCTCTGTTTAAATTATGCTCTAAGCAAGGTGGCAGAGACGGCATCCAGTTGGCCTGGCTTCATCGGAACGACTTGGAGTGGAAGCCATTACAAACAATTTAGTGCTTTAACAAAACAGGTGCCCCGCCATCATGTTCCAAGATAAGAAGCGAAACACCTGTTGACTGATGGGTACTCAGCTGAAGATGTCTATGGTAAGCAGTGAACAGTGTGTTACTCTTAATGTATTGAGAACATAAAGGGTGCTATGTTACATGTTTAGTTCAGTAAATAATTTACAAATGTATACTGCAATAATTGCATATTTCAAATTGTTTAATTTTTACTAATCTTTTGATAAAAACCAACAAAGCATAACATACCAGCATGTAAACTGTCTGGTGCAAATGCACTAATGATTTTAATTCATTACAAGTTGAAGTAATCGAATATCTGAATGCATAAATAGAAATAAATACACATAGAAAAGAATAAATAAGCATTTTAAAAAGTAATCACATATCTAATTTCTGATTGTTTAGAAAAAGTCTGATGTTCTCGAAGTAAAAATGCATCAAGAATTCAAATCAAACACTAGAACTGTTCTTTGACACAAATCCTATAAAAACAACATCAACTGTAATTTTCTTCATATCAACTCTTAACTGACTAGTAAATCGTCTTCAACTAAAGTCCATTTCTTGAAAGACTTTGAACATGTTAACTAGTATAGATGATCACATTCTTTAATAATCATATCACATGGAGCTGGGTCCTTATACTGACTAGGACTGCCTACATGTACATATACTGTCATACTAGTATATGATTAAGACAAAATGTGTAAAGTCAAATTGGGCTGAAAATAAAAATAAGTTTGTTTGCACTGCTCCGACCCAGAAATTTAGCACAGGGTAGTTTGGTAGTTTTTTTTATACTATACGTAATATTAATAAAAACAAAATATGCCAAAAAATATTTACACACTTAGATTTTCGTGAGTAGGTCTGAGCACTGACCGAACATATTTTTATTTTTGGCCTTGATTTGACTTCTTGGATTTTCATTCGCAATTAATACTGGGTAAAGCCCTTTGGGAGTATTGGCTAGATTCAAGAAGACCGATATAAACTGTCAGAATAGGTTCAGCATATGTGACGCCAATCAGAACAAAACAGTCCCCGGACATTTGCACTTTTCCCAGAACGTCTCATGTTTTACTATGTAAATCCAATCAGAACAAAACAGTCGCTGGACATTTGCACTTTTCCCAGAACGTCTCACGTTTTGCTATGTGCACGTCATTACACAAATTGTGAATAGTAAATTCCTGAGAACAAATTGTGAATCCAGTATCAAACATTGGAATGATTTTTAACTCCTTAAACAAAGCATTGTTATGATGTGCATCCTTGTTTTTGAATCCTTCAAAGTTACCACCATCTTTTGTGGTCTGGTGAACCGCTAACACAGTATCAGTGAGATCAATAACGCCGATCTTTAATTTACATATCACATGACCAACTAACCAATTATCATAGGCAAGACGTCCAACAACAACATCAATTACTTCATCCCAAGGAAATGCTGAGTTTGTAATAAAAAAATCCTCCGCATTAGCTCCGAATAATTCTCCTCTCTGTTTGGCAATTTTCTCAATACTTTCGTATGATTCAGTTTCGTTTGTCAATACATTCAACACATTTATTCGTCTCCCAACCAAAAACAATGGCTTTTTCATGTTTTTGTTCAATACAACTGATTCTAAACTTGCGACTAGTGACGAGGTAAAAAGAATATCCGAATTAACATACCCAAATAGACTAGAATTTGACTGTTTTATGACAGTTTGAAACATCCATTTTAATACTGGTGCTCCGCCTCCACCATGACGTAATATCGGCAAGGTACGAGCACCATACAATGAGGCAAGCTTATTATCTTCGCTAGAATTAGTAAACACAATAATCTCAACTTTTGGATGCAAACTTGCCCAATTTCTCAGAGTATTATTATGGATAGTGTTTTTCGATGGATCAGGGAACCAAGTGGTAAAGATTGTGATCAGAGGCCGATGTTTGTTCGTTTCTGTCACATATTTCCTTTTCTGACTATGACATATTTCTACCAAGTTTTCCAATGCCATATCTAACGCGTCTTCAGTGCTTTCTGCGTTATCAAACTTGATACATGATTCAGGCATTTGCTCCTCCAGAGAACGCGCACCATTGAATCGTATGTACTTAATAACTCCATCAATTACGCTGTCCACAGAACAAGCATGATAGTTACCCTTCTTGTGCCAAGTCAATCCAAAAAATGACATGTTCAGGACTGTCAATACGCACAGAATGGCGATAAATCGAAATGTTAAATTGGTCGATGACATATTCCGTCTCTTTTAAGTCCCCCCTAAACCTGGATCTAAATCTTTACAACAATCCAGTTTTGATGAGTTCTTAAAGGTCCCAAAACGTCATCTGCAAAAAAAGAAAGTAATCATTCATAATGAGTCTACAATTATTTCTTTCATTACTACCTTCTAGAATTTGAAATGCCAGGCTGCATTAATTGCCCGTCTGTAATTTAGGGTAGGAATATATTTACTAAGAGCCAGATTACATTCAGATGCAAGCTGCATTTAGTATCAACATGAACTGTCTGACTGCCTGAATATAGGGAGAGCACAAGCATTTTAAAAGAAAGTACACAGTTCAACCTCTCCAGTGAAGCCCTCTCTTTAGCAACAACCTTCCTGCAACAACAGCATGATTCTTTTCCACTGCACAATTTAAATATTAATCTAACCTCTCTTTAGCAACAACCTTCCTGCAACAACAGCATGATTCTTTTCCACTGCACAATTTAAATATTAATCTAACCTCTCTTTAGCAACAACCTCCCTGCAACAACAGCATGATTCTTTTCCACTGCACAATTTAAATATTAATCTAACCTCTCTTTAGCAACAACCTCCCTGCAACAACAGCATGATTCTTTTCCACTGCACAATTTAAATATTAATCTAACCTCTCTTTAGCAACAACCTCCCTGCAACAACAGCATGATTCTTTTCCACTGCACAATTTAAATATTAATCTAACCTCTCTTTAGCAACAACCTCCCTGCAACAACAGCATGATTCTTTTCCACTGCACAATTTAAATATTAATCTAACCTCTCTTTAGCAACAACCTCCCTGCAACAACAGCATGATTCTTTTCCACTGCACAATTTAAATATTAATCTAACCTCTCTTTAGCAACAACCTCCCTGCAACAACAGCATGATTCTTTTCCACTGCACAATTTAAATATTAATCTAACCTCTCTGCAGCAACAACCTCCCTGCAACAACAACATGATTCTTTTCCACTGCACAATTTAAATATTAATCTAACCTCTCTGCAGCAACAACCTCTCAACAACAACTTAACTTTGATACTCCCAGGGCAGGGTGTTGATTTGGAGAGGTACTTGCACTGTATCCATAATTGGTATCAACATGAAAAATTTCCAAGCTCATCAAAGTTGAGAATATACAAAGAACAGTATGAATTTACAATGCAGCATATATTATATTATATTCTGAACATCCACTCACGATTCAATTGATATTAGAATTAATATTGTATGAAACAAATGGAAAGAACAAAACTGTGCTCCAATTCTGACTAAGTTTATATGCACACATGTATTAAAAAGATATTGATTTTAAAATCATACTCTTAGCTTTTCACTGATAACTACAAGTGAGCAGCCAATAAAATTACTTTCTCTCTCACATAATTGAAATAAAAGAAACAAGAGGTCCAAGAGGCCATGAAATGTTCACCTGAGAAATGAGTTATGACAATATCACTTACGAATTTCATTTGAATTTGTGCTGCAGTAAGTAAATAATAAAATGTGAAAATAGACCTCAGGGATTTTATTTTAGCAATTTTGTTAGAGGGCCTATACATGTTGCTACATGCAAAATATCTAAGCTCTAAAACTTTTGCTTCACACAAAAAGAAATATTTAAACATTTTCCTACACAAATGTATGTAAAAAAGTCAACCCTTGGACGGGGGCCTATTATGACCCCATGGACATAATTCTAATTGAATTCAGAATGAAAATTCTGGCTATTCATAGTCTGGCCGTATTCTGCCAGGATTAGTGGAAAACTGCAGATCCCTGAATTGCCAAAAAAAGATTCAGAACATAAAAAAACCTGAACATACTTGCTAATTATAACAAATTTATTCCCCAGTAATTGTCATTTCCTGCACAATTATCAATTATTTAGTGGGGCTATTATATCAAAGCTGTTTCCTATAAAGTTATCACTTCCCTCACAATAAAGTATTTCTAGAAAATTAACAATTTTTGGAAAAGTAAAATTTCCTTTGAACCGATAATATTAATCCAAATCATCCTTCTTTAGTGATAAATGCATTCCTTTGTCATTACCTTGTTTGTCACAATAGATAATTGATTTGAATTCTATTAATTACAATTTTAACTCCATAATTTAAAACTAAAATCACCCAATAGTAAAATGCAGGACTTACAGCAAAAATTTCAAAGGTGGCAAGATTGATCATTACAAACATTTAGTCAGACAGACGTTAATTTACATAATTTATAGCTATAATAAGGTGGTATGACATCATCTGATAAGGTACTGGTAATATGACAGTTGAATGCATTTCATATGATAAATTGATACGTAAAAGGATGAAAAAAAACTACACATAAATTTTTGGTAGGTTGGTCATGATAAGCAAGCCTATATACATAACTAATTTATGGGCCTTAAAAACCTCATGTGCTAACAGGACTCAAATTCCTAAGACTTTGTCTATTAGAAAAACGGACCATGCCTAACAAGAAAAACTATAACAAAACGTTATAGTTAGACGAATAACAAGAAGCATTGGTTTAAGTTTTTTGTATGAAGTTGCTTTTTTCATTATGAAGTTACTTTTTTCATAAAGGATATTGACCGTCTACTTTATTCATTCCTCCATTATGGAGAGTATAACATATTTACAAGTTATAGATAATACACATATTTTGACAATCAAGAGTATTTGACAAATGGATAAATTCATGTATATAGTTCACATGTACATGGTATTACCATACCATACATCAATGGAATAAAGTACACCATAAATACTACCAAATCCACCATAGTCTGATATGATACAACTTAAATGTACATCTAATAATGTTCCCAATACTATGCCACGTTAACATCATAGAACGATGCCTACATCACTTACTTGCGTTTCAACAACAGAGCAGACGAACAGATTCAGTCAAACATGACAGGTAACGCGATGAATAGCCAGTCCAATGATTGACCAATCAAAAATGACCGAAATCACCATTAGTCAATCAAATGGCCAGGATTAGCTTAACTAGTAATAGACACTACAGTAAGTACTCGCAAACAGCTATAATAAACAAATACTCGTAAGTATAATTTGTCCAGAAAAATCTGTATACATTTATAAGCAATAGCAACACTATAGTCCTTCAGCAAAAATAAATATTTTAACTTTTAGTAAACAAACCCCCTGTAATGATTCATTTTAATTCTCTAAATAAAAGAAACAATAAAAATACCCAGTAATTTACATGCGATTTTTTAAAAGCAAGCATATGTGAACACTTACAATTAATGTACATAGTACTGTAAAGATTTGTTACTAACCTTACTTGTTTGCTTGGAGAAAGAAATCCTACGTAATGCAAGCAATTTAAGTATAACTCAGTATCTTTTCAATAATTATACAGGATGCTGTCAACCTTTTATTTAATTTTACAAGTTCTTTAGTAACATTAGACTATTGACCAATCAAGTGATCTTCATTATTAGTACCGGTATTAATTAACCAATCACAGTACATCAGTAATATAAGATTTGACCAATCACTGCTCTACAGTAATTAACCAATCACATTTACTGTAACATTTGGAGTCTAGGATTTAATTATGATGGGTACATAATGGTTCAAAGAATGATGTGTTTGAAACACTTTTTACAAGTGTTTGAAGGAGACAGACAATATTCATACTAATCAGAAACAATCAGGGGCTAAGTGTGGCAATAAAAGGAGAAGTTGTGAGTGGTTAACAATTCATCAAACTTAAACCGGATACTAATCTTTCAATACTGAAAAACACATTGTTTCATCAATGTCAGTACTTACAAATTTTTAAAAAAAAGGTCATTGTAGTTCTTAAATAAATTCTAAACAATGAAATCTTTTTTACAAATATATCACAACAGATCACAGATACAAATGTGCATTGGCGTTCATGTAAAACACTCTTTATCTAAATTTTTTGTTTAACGGCCCGTTTCACAAAGACATATAGGAAAAATTAAAACTGATCTATGAATTTTTTTAAACATTGCATGATCATAGCATATGATAACAGAAACATTTTAAGTGAAAGAAAATTGGGGGTCAATGATCTCGTTTTTGAGTTATCTGCCCTTGAATTTTGATTTTTGCTTATTTTAGGTCATTTGTAGCGAACTACCGAAAACGTCTTTAACACAGTTGGGATGAGGACACTAAAAAAGCATCCCTGAAAAATCTGAAGTTGGAACCGAGATAATCAAACCCACCACCTTTAATTCAGTAGTCCAGTGCGTTGTGTTACCACTAAACCACCTATCATCCTACTCATGTAAAACAAATATGATTATTATACTTGTACCAGGATTTGACATTAATGGGGTCCCGGTGTAGCAGTATATTTTTTCCCCTGGCCAGTTTTTCCCCGTGGAGGCCATTTCTCCCCCCCCCCTGGGCAACTTTTCCCCCCCTTATAATAACAGTATTGGGCCCATAGGCCATTTTTCCCCCATTATAATAACAGTATTGCATTATGATTCTGGGCCCCATAGGCCACTTTTTCCCCATTATAATAACAGTATTGCATTATGATTCTAGGCAATTTCTTCCACATCTTAGCCACTTTTTCCCCACATAATAACTGTATTTGCATAATGATTATTGGCTATTTTTACCCTCTTGGCCACTTTTCTCCCTTGCTCTTGGCCACTTTTCCCCCTTGCTCTTGGCCACTTTTCCCCCTTGTCTTCAGAAATACTATACATTATTGGCTTAAGTTGTGTCTTCAGAAATACAAAATTAATGTACTATACATTATTGACTTGATTTTTTCTCTCTTCCTTGTCTTCAGAAATACTTTACATTCTTGGTTTTTCCCTCTTTGCCACTTTTCCCCCTTATCTTCAGAAATACTATAGTAAGTTATATTATTGGCTATTTTTACCCTCTTGGCCACTTTTTCCCCACACTTAAGTTCTGAAATAAAGCTAACCATTATAAAATTTTTTACATTTTTGGTCACTTTTTCCCCTCTTGGCGATCAGAAATATGAAGATAGAGACATAAGTATAAACTCAGAAATATGAATATTCAGAAGTAAATATAAACTAAAAAATATGAACTATAGAAGTAAATACTAGTACAAGAGGGCCAAGATGGCCCTATATCGCTCACATGACAATCACTGTTCACTCATTAAAACATTGTTTTGAACCGGTGACCTAGTTTTTGACCCCAGACGACCTATGTTCGAATTTGTCTTACATATCATTAAGACAAACAGTCTGACTAGGTTTGGTGAAGATACGATCAAAATTTGACATCTACAGTGTTAATAAGGTTTTCCTAAGATTTGACCTTGTGACCTGGTTTTTGACCCTAGGTGACCCATATTTGAACTTGTCCTTAATATCATTAAGACAAACAATCTGACAAGGTTTGGCCAAGATCCAATCAAAACCATGACATTAAGAGCTTTTACAAGATTTTTACCTAAGATTTGACCTTGTGACCCAGTTTTTGAACCCGGCTGACCCATGTTCATCATTCACCCACATATCATTGAGGCAAACATTTTGGCAAGGTTTGGTGAAGATCCAGTTAAAACTGTGACATCTACAGTGTTAACAAAGTTTTCCTAAGATTTGACCTGGTGACCTAGTTATTGACCCCAGATGACCCATATTTATACTTGACCATTATATCATTTAAACAAACGATTTGACAAAGTTTGGTGAAGATCCAATAATAACTGTGAAATCTACAGTGTTAACATGCTTTTTCATAAGATTTGACCTAGCGACCTAGTTTTTGACCCAAGATGACCCATGTTCAAACTCATCCAAGATATTATGAAGACGAACATTCTGACAAGGTTTCATGATCATCCAATCAAAACAGTGACTTCTAGAGTGTTCACAAGGTTTTCCAGCAATTTGCCCTAGTGACCTAATTCTGCTACAGAAATGACCCATTATCAAACTTGACCTTCATATTATTAAAATAAACATTCTGACAAAGTTTCATGAAGATGCAGTCAAAACAGTGATTTCTAAAGTGTTCACAAGGTTTTCCCTTATTTGGCCCTGGTGACCTAGTTTTTGACCCCAAATGGCTCAATATTGAACTCGTCCGAGATTTTGTTGATATTAACGTTCTGACCCAGTTTTGCTAAAATTGGGCTAAAAATGTGGCCCCTAGTGTGGTCACAACATAAAGTTTGACGACGCACAACGCACACCGCACAACGCCGGACGCCGGACGGAGAGTGATCCTAATAGCTCACTTTGTCACTTTGTGACATGTGAGCTAATAAACTCAGAAATATGAAGATAGAGACATAAGTATAAACTCAGAAATATGAATATTCAGAAGTAAATATAAACTCAGGGGGGAAAAAGTGGCCAAGAGGGGGAAGAAATGGCCTAGGCCACTTTTTTCCCGTGGGAAAGAAAGGCCTAGGCCAATTTTTCCCCGGGGAAAAAGTGGCCAGGGGGGAAAGAATGGCCTGATACACCGGGATCCCAAGGATCCCAAGGACACCAGATTTTAAGGAGGGATTCAAAGACCTATCAAAAAGGTTGCCTTATTTTCGAGGTAGAAAATACATAAAAAGTTAAAAACCGATTAAAAATACTGTAAACAATTGTGTAAAGGCCACCCCTGTGTATGAGACATAGGTGAACAATCAGCAGATATCCCGGGACTCCTGATTGGGAGAAGGGACTCCTCAATCTGAATCCTGCAACCCCGTCAGAATACCTGACTTTAAAGATTAGTGTTGAACCCTGTGTACTGTAGAAACTAGAAGACAATATTTCAGCAAAATGCAGCCTGTATCAACCCATCTAAATGATTTTCCTCCAAAAGGGATTCAAGAAATGTTCAGAAAATATGAATTTCAGCTGGGTTTAAAACATATTAGGTAAAAAAATTCAGGATAAATCCATTTTTGAAATTCAAGCAAGTACACAAACTGACGAAGCAATTCTTTAGAACTTTCAAGTCATGAAATAATTTATCATTACCATTAATTATTCTATTTAACGCATGGAGAAGATATAAAAGGCCATAATTTTCTTATTGTATGTTTCTTAGAAGATTTTTGTCCAGGAAAAAGGGAAGGCTATAAAACTAAAAAGGAAATTTCAGAAATATCTAAAATGAAATGAAAACAAACATGAAACCATGAGTATGTTTAGCTATTTTTTAAGAGCATAGAAATTTAGGGTAGGCTATAAACAATCATAATAATACTGTGCTTACGCATAACACAGTCATAAATCTACAGACATATGCAATCTGGCAACGTATTGACTTAAAAAGATTTTATAAAGGCACTATTAAATTTATTTTGAACTAGAAATGTGTCTGCAGGACACGAATGACCACTTTGAGAGTTTAGTCAAAAGGGGCCATAACTCCTGTGAAAATGTTTGGATTTTAACAGAAATGGAACTTGTCCTGTATTTTATTAATATTATTATAAATACACCTTCACGTAAAATATGAAGCCAATCCATAAATATTTCTTGAGTCATCGCTTGGAAACCAAAATTCGAATGGACAAACGGTGGGACAGGCAGAGGTAACACATTATGCCCAGCCCAGCCTTTCTGCTTTTCGAATGGCTGGCATAAAAAGACCAAAAAAAATAAAAGTGCTTCTGACAACCAATAAAAAAAAAAAATGGCCTAACATATAAATACGTGTACCGGCATATCAATCTAAACAAATACAATGTACAATCACACATTCAACTTCATTTATGGTTTGTCGTAAACTTAATGCAAAGCGGTATCTCAAGTGTTGGTTAAGAAGCCGTTAAAGCAGTTTTCCATGTACAGGTAACTCATGATAAACTGGGGTTACTTAAAATCTTGACCTTTGACATAATTTCAGAGGGTAGATTATGAATGACTGTACATACATGTTTATCAGTGTGCAAGCAATCTCCATGAGCAAACAGGCTAGTCAACTTGTTTTTCACCTTGAAGGGAAAGGTGGTAGGGTCCTTAGAAATGGAAAAACAGCATCTTGAGGGGGGAGGGAACAGTAACATGGCAATGTATACAGATTCTCCTTACAAATACCTATTTTAACCCAATAGGTTACTATATTTAATTAGACACCTAGATGGCTTGCTATAGAATTTTTGGTCGATCAATTATCTTTTTTTACCAAAACTGTTTTAAGAAAATTGAAATTCTACTGAAGGTTTTTTTTCATGAATTTGGGGTAAAAAGTATACATTTTAACAGGTGAATGGTGCCAAATTTTGGCTCCAAATAAGTCCCCCCCCCCCCCCCCCCCCGGAAAAAACAATACTGTTAGTCCATTACAAATCGAGATTACTCATCAGTTCTGTGTTTTATTGAGGACTTTTTGGGGCCTTTTATCCCCATTATATACAATTACATTGACCTTTAAAAAAACTCTTTCATCTTTCAATACCAATGTTATGTGAGCTAAAAATGTATAGATATATCAGGCCTAAATTAAAAATATGTGTGTTTGCCCTTTACTGACCCTGAATTTTAGAAGAGGGTCGGTAGCTAGGAAAAATATTTTATTTTATTTCTGAATTTGACCTTTACCTAGCATGAAATTACACTTCTATCTAGAAGCATTCTGTATTCATTTTATGTATTCTGCTACCATACAACCAGTGAGCACCATTTTACATGTACTCGGTGCCTTAACACACATTATTGTTTTCCTTCATTACTTCAAATGATACCTACTTAAAATGTTTATCGAAAGCACTGAGTACATGTATATTTTCCCAAGTATAAAAATAAAGTTCTCCGAGAATTTGCAATAAAATTTTTTGGGTCGGCATGATTTGTTGGGTCGGTCGGTAAAGGGCAAACAAACTTAATTTTAATTTAAGCCTCGTCAACCACAGTTTTTCCAATACATATATTGTAATACCTAACAAAATCAATGACGACGGCAGTAGCATGTCATGTGATAATCATGTCATGTGATAAGCATGTTATGTGATAATTCTACGTGATGTCATACACTATTGTGTAATTATCAATCCTGTGCCATGACTGAAAACCAAGTAAGATCAATGCATTATAAATGTATGATTGTCATGACTATTGTGTATGGATGACAGTTAACAACCTTGTACACCAGAATCAATGATATTATAATTAACAAGTTCTGGCAGTATGTTAGGCCATCCTTAACAAATATTTTGTTCGTGGTAGTGCCACCTACTCACCCCCCCAAAAAAAAGCCCCTGCCCAACTATATCTTGGCCTCTCAGCTAAATTTTACTCTGTAAAAAATAGCATTCTGACATGAATTTTAGATTTAATACAAAATTTTAATTTGTAAAAGAATATTTCTTATCAACCAACACTCGGAACTTCTCTGGGGTTACCATAAACTAACATTTTTTAAAGGAGAGCCTTGCTTATGTTCTGTTACAAATTAGACTGTGAGACTTCTGAGAAACATACAACCATAACATAACATCAAAAACAACAACCTTTAAGTTAAGGGCAAGATGGACCGGGGGGGGGGGGGGTACGAAAGAATAAATGGTACTGTGGTTGGATTTGTAATTGTTAGCTTCTGAAGCCCATAGAGGAACATGCTTGTTTGATCCTTTGACATTTGGTCTCAATAGAAAACACAACACATATCAAACAAAAAAGAAATCAATTTTTGTTTTAATCTCTGCTTCACTTGTTGTTGGGCTTGTTAACCATGATTGTAAATCAATTCGCACAGACTAGAGTCATACTTACAATCTTATACCATCATCTCTTTTAATGGTGAAAGATGACATGTCCTAAGATTTCGAGTTTGGCCTTCGGTCCAAAGACCAAGTCTGTCTTAATCACTGCTGGTCCGGATTAAATTGACCGGTCATCAAACTGATGGTCCAGTGACATTTTAAGCTTTATGGAGTACCCTCCCAAAACTAAATTGTTTTACTGGTAAATAATAAAAAGTCTCCATTAATTATTACAACACCATCATACATTTTAACATATATGTGTAAATAATATTCTTTGAAAAATGTTGTGGAAGCAAAATTGATCATGGAAAGACAGGTTAACATTCGGTCCAAAAAAAACTAATTTGGTCTGGTAAAATGTACGCCTTTTAATGCAAGACCCAATGTCCAGTGCTTAAAAAAGTTTATTTGTGAAGACTGTGTCCTTAAGACTGGTCAGCACTTTCTTCATGTGAATATCTTATAACTATTTAAATTAAGACCAACACTAAAAAGTGTCTTTAGATGAAAATATATATATAATATTTTATCCAAATATAGCGTTGTCAAGTTCTTTGAAATTTGCAGCACTGAAACTCCAAGTTAACTGTCACATTCGGTAAAACAAGATGACAAAATTGTGTATTCTAATAATATTTGATGTTTTGGTACATGAAAGAATCCAAGGATGTCACTTTGATCAGAATCACTTATCTATGATGTTGACAATTTTAAAAAAAAAAATACAATTATTTGGACAGACCAATATATCATTTTGACAGAGATGAGAATCTATGCTTATTTCTCCATTGCCTTATGGCTGACATCACAAAGGTTAAGAACTTATGTAACATGAGTTTTGATACTTGTACATTGTGACTATAAAAAATTCATAATCAAAGTACTGAAAGTACTCATTGAAATTAAACTTACATAGACTTGAACTGCAACATGAAACACTAACTAGTGAAAACGTAGTACTTTGGCCCGCATTGAAATTCATGTACACCAAGCATTGAGTGATGGCTATGGAAAACTGCGTTATCGTCCCGTTTCCAAATACAGAACTAAATAAGAGTACTAACAGGTAATCTGTGTGTCACAAGCTGAACAGCGTACAAGGAGGACAGGGTACACTGAGTCACTGAGACATGAAGTATGCAAGAATAGCTCAAGCTGAAAAATTCATGTTTTCATGAATACCAGGACTTTATACCATTTGAACGCAGTGCCCTCATTTCAATTTTGACGTTTTTTGGGGCCGAAATTTAGCCCCATTCCCCTCCTAAAATAATATACTTTTTTCCCCTATTTTTTGATAAAAATTCCGCTAAAAAAAGTGTTTTTTTTTCATAAAATGGTTGATATTAAGTTATTAACCTTTGATTAATTGTATATTAATGAATAAATGTATTTAATATATATTTAAATAAAGCTATTTTAAACTTAAAATGTTTATTGCAGGGTAATAAGGCCCTTTTTCCTCAAAATGATGCGAAATTTCCCTACCTGAGGGCCCCAGGCCCCTTCCCCTAATGAGCAGCTAGGGCCCTGGAAGGGAATTGTTAACCTTATCTGAAAACAGTGACCAGACCATCTAAGAAACGTTTGTATTTAAGTTACCATAGTGTATAATACCGTGTAACAAAACAAACAAGTTGGAAATTTACATAGTAATTTAACAAAGTCATCCCACATGCAGATTTTGTCGATTACAAATCGAGGGCTCAGCGCAACACTGTCGTAAGTTGTTCTTATTTCAATATGAGTTACGACACTGTTGCGTTGAACCCTCGAAATTCTTTATCATATATAATGCTTCAATTCTTGTTAGTGCATCTAAAAATCATGAGAATTTAATTAAGGATATTTCCATCATAGAAATTCATAGGAAGTATCCACTCCGTAGTTTTGTCTAACCATTTAATATAACAGTTAACTTATTAAGCTAAATAAGATGTTATCTACTCTTACTTAAAATTTCAACACATACTTAATGCGAAGGACGAAGACTCAAGTGTTTCACATACAACAATACTACTTGAGCCTGAACTTAATCAAATGTTGTAGAGTCAAAACCTAAAGTAGCGACTAATACTGATAAATTTTCAAAAAGTTTAGACGTAAAAAATGTCACAAGTTAAATACTAGTACTTGTAAATGACCTTAATTTTTTATGCCAAGTTATTTCTATTTTAACTACAATGTTATAATATATATCCCTGAATCAGAACAAAGAATATTCGAGAGAGAAAAAATCAGCATAACTACTAAATTTTAGCAGGAACCAGAAATTGAATAAATCTGCCTAAATATTATGAGGAATTGAATTTATCTGCCTCAATCTCACCAGGAATAGAATTTATTGGATTAATTATCTGGAATTGTATTTATTTTCCTTAAACCTTAATTGAATCGAAATTCGAATGGCCTTTAACTTTCATGGCTTACAACCAGAAATTGATCTATCGGCCTTATTTAATACCAGAAATTATTTTTTTTTGCCTTATTCAATTATTTTTTCTATAACAGAAAATCACCAGCCTATATTCAAAATTTAACGGAACAGAAGTGTTCATTATTGATATTCTGATGGAAACTCTTCAAAACAGATGAAAACTAAGTGCAATCATAAGTCAGACGTGAGCTATACTGTATTCCCCATTTCTACCCACATTATTACTGAATTGACTCCAATGCATGATCATGACGTCCCAGGACAGGGGCATGTTTACAAACCCATCCTACGAATTCCAAAGGAACTTCGTAACTACACATATTAAAACACACGGTGAATATAGTATAGACTTATAAATAAAAGTATTAGCATATTACAATTTAAATTAAGTACGTACGTAAGAGTAAGACCGAAGATTGACTACGTATATCTATATAAGTGAATGTGAGAATTAATATACGATTAAAATAATTGGCAACATGTCACTATTTCTCTCTATCTATTAAGAAATGCACATTGTTGATGCGAATATCGAACCAATTGTTTCCAGTACACATATTTTATATTTACCTCATCTTGGCAATCACAACTTTTTTCTTCAATCGTTGTTCACAGTCGATCTTTGAATAAATACATCCATCATTTACCACCGCCTCCGCATCATGCAAAAAAAATTATTGACGTTTATAACAATAATCCTTCGATCGCATTTAGCATCTCAAACATCAATAAGTTGCTACCGTTACCAGAGTTCGATATTTTTCTTTACAACAGCCGTATGTATACAGCTATCGCTACCAGTATATGTACGAATATACATCACTGATATATGACGTAATCTACCGATAAGATGGTTAACTTTACAATGAATGTCCGGTTTTACGACGTATTCAGAGCTTATAACAGTAACACGAGGTTAAGTTATCGCATAGCTTAACCATGTAGTACGTTATGGTCTGCTTCAGCAATTAGACAGGGGGCGTCTCAAAACAATATGAGTACGCAACGCACTGGTATTGCTGTACTGCCGAAAATAATGAAATGTACACGGGTCCATTCTATCAAATTCTTAAGTCATTTAGACGTTCAGATGTAAAAAAGTGTTTGTTGTTTCTTTTGATAATTTTCCCCTCGACTATTGACTTTTTGTTTGGCCCAAGGAACTGTGCATACATACACTGTCTCACATATTTACTTAATACGCTTTCAAGAATGATTTTTTTTCTGCCAAAATCATGTAACCTTCATGTATGCCCCTGTATACATACATTAATTAATGCGAAATCTACACTTAGTCATCGTTATAGAATCAGGTAAGGTATTGTACGATACATACATTTATCGCTGACAAGCTGGGTACAGTTGACAGTCAATAAAATGGAAACTTGTCAGTCATACCTCTTGGCTGTCAACTTAGCCATATGCTGGTGTGGAGCCAAGATTTTGAGACAGGGATGGGGGTATGTGCCGTTCTAAATTGTCAACTGTAACGTTTATATTTCATGTTTTATAACGAACTGATTAATTAGTACGAAAAATATAAATAACAGATTTGAGCTATATGGCCTTGATCCTTGAGACAAAGGTCAAGGCCAAATGTTTGGCACTGGACATCATTTGAATGTTTATAGTAAAGATATTAAAGAGAGATAAAAACAACTGAACATAAAAACATTGTTTACCCATAAAAAATAAGAAAACAAGATTTGTTTTTAAAACACAATGCCCCCTCCAGATGACGTTGACCTACTGACCTTAAAATGCACAGGTCCTATAGAGATTGTAATGAGGAACGAACGTATGAAGTTTGATGATTGTAGCTGGAAGTGTTGTGATTTATAGGCTAGTTTGTTATAAACAAACAGATAGACAAACAGACAGGCCAAAAACAATATGCCCCCAATCTATCGATATGGGGGAAGTTTTTTTTCATTCTTTAAGCAAGGGTGACCTACAATAAATAACGAAGGACATAAGATTCAATTTTATAACATATTTATTTGACAATTCAATTATAAATAGCAAGCGCAACAAAAAAAACAAATATGTAAAACAAGTATTATATACAGAAACGACTTTGAGTTCAGAAAAAATAATCCACATGTTTACATAATTAAGCCTATATGCATTATAAATTCTGTCCAAAATGGTACATGTAATGATGTACTTAAAGATACCTTTATATCTACATTGAAAAACAGATTTATTTACTGAACTAAGACAAACATTTAGAACAGGACTGGTATCTTATCATTCTGTAAACAGAATGATCTAGCAATTTGTTTAATAAATGAACAGTGTTTATAAATTATCAAAATCAATAAAATAGATCAAAAGATCTAATCTTTCATTTTGTACCATGCAATCTTTATCACATAACCATGCGTGATTGAGATGACATTCTGGTTCAACAAAACTAAAACACTGAAGACTCAGTAAAAATCTAACTGTTAGAACCAGTAAGTAAGTCTTAGTATGGCAAGTAGGAAAAATAACTATGTGACATTGAGTCAGTTAGTGACATACAAGCTGTTCAAATTGTTACATTTTCAAAGTGTGCTGAGAAACATTAAAAATTACTATAAAAAATACTTTGGCCTTGTTTAAACTAATTCTGATCGGTCCATAGAAATTATTATTATCACATTTTACTACAGTTAAAATAAAACAAATTGCAAAGAAATTGCAGTTTTCAAGTGTCCAGGACACAACTGAGAAATGGTCAAATTTTTGCTAAATTACACCTGTGAACCTGGCTGTATTGACCAATACAAGTATTTTATCTTAGCCTCTAAATACAGACCATCTCCAATAAAGACCCATTTCTTACTTTCGCAAAGGTTTAATACGAGTATGTTTGACATCGGTACCAAAATGTTTAGATAAAGGATTAAATAAGTTCCAACAAACAAATGCTAAGTCACATATTTATAAGATAAGCAAAACAAAAGCGTGATAATTGTATTGAAACTATTTCATACTGGCCTAAAGAATAAGGATAAAATGGTCAGAGTATAGTAGAAAAAATAAACACATGAGTAATGGTCTTTGTCAAAATGCTAGGCATAATAATTGTGCAAGATACATGTATATCAAATAACTGAAGAAATATCCGACACATGAAATAAAATATGATAAACTACATTGAAAAGGAGGCATAATAATAATTACAACAGTTGACGGGACATTTCATGGTTTTCTGATCTTCACACTGAAACACAGATTGAAAAAAGGAACAAAAACCATTTAAGTTAAAAAGGTTAAAATAAATTATGACAAAATGTACAAGGCAAATATTGATCAATCTGTGACATTTGGATAGACTGATGAATTGATTTAATTCAACTAATATTAATGTCTGTTTGAGTTTCATGCCCTTTTTCAACAGTCAGAGACATCTGAGGCGGACAGCTCATCTAACTATTGCTCATGGGAAGAACCAGTACTAGACTCCTATCTGTAAGCAACTGCCTACTTTCTCACATAAAGAGACATGGTTGGTAGCTGGGCTTGAACCCACAACCCTCTATCAGTGAGAAGTTAAATAATACAATCGAAAATTAGATCAAACAGACTTGCTATGGCATCTCAAACTTCGATTTAGATCATTTTCTCCTTACATGGCGATAAGTTGCACTTGTGGCCATCTTATAAAATTTTTTGCTTGAGGTAACTTTACCCAGAGAATTTTCAGGGGGAACATACAGTGATTTTTCACCCTCTATAATGGAGGCCTATTATAGGCCTCTTCCCAATTGAAAATTTCTATAAATCATGCAATTTTCCCAAAAATCCAAACTCACACCAGCTATTTTATTTCTCAAATGAGCAATTTTAGCAATTATTCTAAAAATAAACGGGCTAAACCTCTTCCCAATGAAGAGAGAAAAAACACTGACTGGTAGGAAATTTATTTTGCACCTTTTAGACTGAACCCAAGATACCTGGAAAAATAAAATCCTGAAAGGCCAATCAAGTTTGGTAGAGACCTTTTTGGTAAGTAGGTAAAGTTACCGCAAACAAACTATTTTTAAGGATAGCCTTAATTAGGTAAATATTCAAATATGAAGTAATAATACCAACAAGATAGAAAATAAATTATCAGATGTTTCCCCATGGGTACTAGAAGTGCTGGTACCTGAGCCTCAGGTAGAAAACTGTGTGGCACACACACATGATCTTAATTTTGGCTCACAAAAATAAAATGCATAAAAGTTTTAACACAACCAAGACATAAGCAAATAGTCTTATACGTTGCTGCCATGAATTTGTACCATGCACAAAGGATACAACTAATCTACTTCCTACTTGAGACTTAAAACAGAAGAATTCAAAGATTCCCAGGCCTTTCGCAATTGTAAACAAGTGTTCGTGCAAAAATGACACACATTCCACCATTTCCAAAAAAATGGTTCACAATGCAAATGTGACAATATGGATATTCTGCTGTAAGCATCACTTTCAAAATGATTCACACATTTTACATGTCTCAGAATGAAAATAAAAACAGGTTTGTTTGGAGTGCCCCGACCCAGAATTTTAGCACTGGGTAGGTAGGTAGGAATATTTTTACAATATACTAATATAGTAAAAACAAACGCAAAAAAATTTAAGTGCTAGGATTTTTGTGAGTCGGTTGAAGCACTCCAAACAAACTTACTTTTATTTTCAGCCTCATATAGTAAAACCGCTATATACAAACACATAATATATCATGCTAAAGCAATAATATAGTAACAGTATATTTTCCACGCTATTTGGAGAAATATTAGATCACAGATGACAGCAATGGAGTGGATTCATTTTCTGTTTTTATATGACAAACATACATGGAGTCACGAAGCAGTTATCGACCTTTCCAGTACAGGTATCATCTCGTCTCAATCTGAGAATCATTGGAGTCTGACTCCTCATGTCTCTCCGACTCTGGCGTGTCAAGATTGTGTCTGTGTAGTGCAACACTTAAATTCACTTCCATACTAGCAGCGGCTACACTCAAGTCACAAGACTGCTCGCCACCGTTGCCCCGAACTGGTCTCGGCGATACACTTGGTACAGGTTCAGTAAGGGCATTACCATATGAGGTACGTAAGCTGTTTGTATGTGGAGAAATTGCTGACGATCTTGCAACTGACGATGGCGACTCAAAGTGTACGCAATGAAATACCTGAGGTAATAAAAATAATGTATACAAATGTAAGTTCTGTCGCTTTGTTCAAACATATCCAAACATTCTTAATAGCATTAATGAAAGGGCCACTCTGTGCCCATGAAATATAACAATCCTATGACTACAGAACAAACCATGTCTATATAGTTCTCAAAATATAGTTAACAAAAAGATACAAAGTTTTTTAAGAGGGGCATATTAACTCTTGATGATAAGGTTTGACTGATGAACCGTACCATATGTGCATAGCAATAAACCCTAGCATAATAATGCATGTACATTCCTGATCAGTGGTAACTGGTTTTCTTCAGTATTGGTACCAAGGAAGCTTATACAGTCAAACTTGTGTGAGCAGCCACCTCTGAATAAAGGCCACCAAGTGAATAAAGGATGTTCCTTTTAAAACAGCCATTGATAATTTAGAACAAAATTATCTCCAATTAAAGGCCATCTGTCAATAAAGGCCATATTTTGTCTTTCCTAAGGGTGACCTTTGTTCACAGGTTTGACTTGTAAATTTAATTTCAATCTAGATTTTGACAATGCTGCAAACCTCTGTATATGAGATTATGCTGTGTTAAGGTTTTATACATTTATTGATGATGAAGAAAAGTTCAATACCTCATTAGCTGTGTTGTGAGTACCAACAATTTTGATGAAAGCAACAGGTTGTCTTTCAAATGTTATTTTCTGCCAAGACCTAAAGTACAACATTATATACATGTACATACACTTGGATTAATTTTGTGACATTATGTTGAGAATATACCATGGCAACTTGGAATTTTTCACAGTTTTAATACTAGAAATGTGTCCAGAGGACACGAATGCCCCATAGACTGAGAGCTAAGTGAAAAAGATCTTTTGGATCTAAAAAGAAGTCTGAATAATTTGGTGGTCTTATAATGAATTTAAAATATTGAAAAAAATTGGCTGCTATAATAAGGTCTTATTGTGAAATGGTCACTGAGTGGAGATCTATTACCTTCAGGGGTGTCAATAGTGGCAAATTATAAATACTGAAAATCACACACTGGCATACGACCGACCTTTATGGCCAAACAAGAGGCCTTCAACCACATTGTTTCTATATTTATCTCAGTTTGCATTAAAGAAAATCCTTCAAAGCAGATTAAATTAACCGAAACTTTGCCATTCTTCAGATAGTTTCTTACTTTGCTCACAAATCATAGCTCTTTCAGGACAGATAAATCCGGAATTCTGGACATATCCGGAACATTGTCACCCCTGTACCTTTGAACAACTAAATAATAAGTAACTCAGCATTCTTATTAGGTGTCAAAAGTTGAGTGTATAATTGACCCTTAGCTAATAATCATTTAAAGGTCAACAAAATTTCCTATTAATGTAATAGTAAATTTGACCCTTTGGTTTAAATTCTCAAGAGTCAAAAGCTTTATTTTACAAATTTCAATAGTCAAAATGCCATTTTAAGGGTCAAATGAGAGCCCTGTAACTTACTTATTAAATCTATGTCAAATAACAAAAAGAAAAACATACTTAGAAGGTTCATTTCTTTTATCACAAACTATGGTCCAGTTAGTATTGTCTACTGATGTCTCAATGTAATAACAATAACTTCTATCATCACAGTCCCATAACAGCATTCTGAAATCACAATTCATTAATACAATACCTAAACAAAGGCCATTACAAAAGAGAAAAAATGAGGCTATTTTATACACTTTTTTCTAGAGGTTCACCTAGTCAACAATATCAATAAATGCATGCTTAACAGTAGTATTATGTCACATGGTGGACTCTTAGTACAGTATGTTTGTGCAGTTGAACCTGTGTTAGCAGTCATCTCCAAATAAAGGCCACACTGTGAATAAAGGCTATTCTATTAAAACTGCCATTGAATATTTAGAACAGAATGACCTCCAAATAAAGGTCACCGGTAAATATAATAAGCCAAATTTTTATTCTCCCTAATATTGCCTTTGTTCACATATTTGACAGTTTATTGTGTACATTATGGGGTAGACATGTAAATTTTGTAAGAATTTCAATGCCTTGACTGTTCGTGAACAAAAATCAAACTTTAATAATGTTTATTTATCATAGAAGCTAATCATAATTTCAGCTCAGCAGAGCTTATAAATTTCATATTTATGTCCAGTGTACAGGGGTGTCAATACATTACAGCCAAATTAAAATCTGGAAAATTTTATGCTGCCGAACTTTTTTGCCAAGTTGAAATCAGAGGCCTTTAACAACATTGTTTCCATATCTAACTCAGTTTGTATCAAAGTAATTATCCCTCAGAGCGGATTATATTGTCCCATAACTTAGCCATTTCTTGAGATATTTTCATCAAATAACTTTTATACTGCTCATAAATCATAACTCTTTCAGGACAGATAAATCCGGATTTCCGGATATATGCAGAATATTGTCACCCTTGTGTGTTAAGCGTACCTCATTGAATCCAACATGTATGGCTGGGGTAGTTGTACAGTAATATGTCCACTACCAAGTTGATGACAAGTGTATCCTGAGTCCCAGTCATATAATCTAATGTCACCGTTAATCAACGCGTTTCTACTACGACTCACACCCTCGATAACACACGCCTTCTTCTGAATAGTAGCTACATTATCATTGGGAACTGAAAATATTATAGATAAAGTGTGCATACTACAACATCTACAACTGGTTACAATGGTTTGTAGTGATACTCAGGTATACACCAGTTTCATGAACAAAATTGAGTAGAAACTCAATAATGGACTCAAGTGATTTTTCTGTCTAAAAAGCTTGTGTTTTTGACTAGAAATGTTAGCATTTGTTTCCTTATTTATTAAGAACATGTTACATATTCCAGCGTAAACTATTTTTGGTATGATGAACAGATTAAGTCTCAAAACTCCATTTTCATTTGAGTCAAATTCCCAATAACAGATTCAAATCATTTTTATTGAATTATTCAATATCAAGAGATTATAGCTAGGTTGAATTTGTGAGAAACTGTTATTAGACCATCTTTGTACCGTCATTCAGAATTACATACAATAAAACAGAGAAAAAATTGATAATAAATAAGTTGAATTTTAGTGTCTTTCTCCACTGTTCAAACTGGAAAGTTGCCAAATAATCCTGGTTATTAGTCTCACATTAAGTCCCAGAGAAAAAACAAGAGCGCCGCAAACAGTGACAATGCTCATCTGTTAACCACCTCAGTGAGATCTATCCACCTATGAAGTTTCATATTTCTACCACTTATAGTTTCTGAGTTATGAGCTACATTAAAGTTTTTGCATAGATGCAGCCAATGCAGTGATCACAATAGCTCGACTTTTTCTTTGAAAAAACAGCCGAGCTAACAGAAGACTAATTGCTTGGATTGGTAATGCATCGTCTACACTGTCAGAACAGGTAGGTCAAACTTTGTTGGTGAAACTAAGAGTAGGCATTCATACATACCAATAAGTCCTTGTTCAAGTTCAAAGGTCTTAGCTGCGTAATAACATTCAAATGAAACTAAGTGGAACACTCTGTTCTGTGTGTTATGTGTACCAACTACCCGGATATACCTAGAAAGTGAATTACATTGAATAAATTTTAGTACAAGTCCACTTGGTCAACCAAGACTCCAAACCTGTGAAACAGTGAATATAAAGTTGGTAAGTTGGAATTTTTTTTAAACAAGAGGGCCATAATGGCCCTATATTGCTCAACAGATAAAAAGACCTTTAGAGAAAATTATCATGAGCCTTTGTAAAATTAAGTGGCCTGGGAGTGGGGCTAATTTTGCCCATAAGGCAATATTCTGAACAAACTTGGTAGATGTCCACCAGACAATGATACATACAAAATATGTAAGCTCTATGCCTTAAGGTTTTGGACAAGAAGATTTTTTTGTCTTCCTATATAAGCCTATATAAATCATGTAAACCCTGGGACCATACTTTTAACAGACTTGGTAGAGGTCCAATAGACAATGCTACATACCAAATATCTTAGCTCTAGGTCCTGTGGTTTCAGTCAAGAAGATTTTTTAAAATTTCCTACATAGAGTCAACCCCAGGGCAGGGCCAATTTTGACCCCAGAGCAATAATTTGAACAAACTTGTTAGAGGTCCACTAGATAATATTAATACAAAATATCTAGGCTCTAGGCATTGTGGTTTCTGCCAAGAAGATTTTTTTTATTTTTCTATATAAGCCTATATGAATCAAGTGACCCCTGGGGCGGGGCCAATTTTGACTCTAGGGCAATAATTTGAACAAACTTGGTAGAGGTCCACTACACAATGCTACACACCAAATATCTAAGCTCTAGGCCCGGTCGGTGGTTTTGGACAAGAACATTTTTTAAGTTTTCCTATTGGCTGTTTTAAATGAAATGAATGCAGAGTTTCATGCAAGGAACATCCATGTAAAGTTTCGTTGAAATTGGCCAACAGGTTAAGAAGGAGATGTTGTTTAAAGGAATTGTTGACGCACTGAGGCACACACGGACGACGGACATCACGTGATCACAATAGCTCAACATGAGCACTGGTGAGCTAAAAATAGTTTAGGTTGGTCACAAAACTTTTTTTCTAAGTAAACCTTTCACACTTTGGAGGTATCATTCTATCACAATTTTTTCAAACTTAAGATCTTGCAATCAGAAACTTGAGGGTTGGACCCTATAAAAGGGTCAGACCGGTAACCATAAACACGCTTGAATTCATAAATTAAGTCAAGGACAAATATCTTTAAAATACTTACTGTACAACTTTGGATGGAAAGTGCAGATTTTGTTCAGATCTACACCAATACTTAGTATAATCAATAACTTTCTCATAATCTTTATCATCCATAGACACTTCAATATAGTATGAGTAACATCTGGAATATACAAGAAATAATAATAATAAGGAAGTTAATTTATGACCTAAATAAGTGTAATATCAGACTTCATGTTTACATAAATGTATAGTTTCCTTTTAATTATTCTTATATACATACTTTATTCAAGGAAAGAATTAACATAAATACAATGTATTAAACACAAGACACACATTAATGTAAAAATCTACAACATCAGTTTATCTGAAATTCCGGTTATTAAAATTTAATTTCTTCAGTGCACGGGAATTTGAGATTACACAAATCAAATGTACATCATTACCACAGTCATCAGGGCCTTATCAAGCTATTTTGGCATAAGGCCTCTGGTTTCAATTCGGAAGAAAATTGCTAATCCAGTGATAAAACTCCATATAACGAGAAAATCTGAGAAACCCAAAAACGCATATCCACAGTGCAGCCATTTAAGAAAGTATGCAGACATATATTAATCATATTTAACTGGCATTATTTTCCTTCTTTCAGCAGTTTGGGAATTGTTTTTTGAAATTGGAAAAAAACTTGGCTATTCTGGATTGGGAACAGGCCTTTAATCGGCCCCTTGTGATAGGGTGAAAATGCCCTGGTCATAGAGAGAATATATTAATCAGATGTCACTTACCTCTGGTCTCTATCCCACAACAATAATTTAACAGAATTAACAATGTAGGGATGGGCTAGTTTTATCACTATACCCTGTCCATTATTATCATCAATGAGGTGGCGGGTAAAACCTCTGTCAAGGTCATAGTTTGATGTATCCCCATCAAGCAACGCAGCTTTCATTTCTCCACGAACCACTTGCGCTCCATGCCTACTGGTTGCCACATTTTCTTCAGGAACTAAAATATACAAAGCCATGACATATCAACATTTAATCCTAAGTCATGTGACCTTGAAAATCAGTCATACGAAGCAATATTGTTCAGCAGTCAGAATTATGACTTCTCCGGACCCACAAATAATATACTGTATTTTCATTTATTTTCATTAGGCTCAATTTTCATGTTTTTTACTAAAATGGCCTATTTCGTGGGAATATAAATTCATGGATTTTGATTTCTAAATAAAAATGCCTTATCTCGGCATCTAAATTTGTGGGGATTTGATTTCGTGGATGAGCTGACCCACGCAACCCACCAAATTTAATGTCCAACGAAAATTAATGATTCCATAGTCATTGAATCTCATTGCAATCATTAGTAGAATTCACACATTTTAAATTATTTCCTACAGAGAGTAGTTTATATGAGACTCTATTGTCAGTCCTCATTTTTCACCTTAAACCCCCAACAGTGGCATATAAGGCAGGTCATGGCTAGTGGGTGGTTTCCCTTGATTTTTAAACTGTTTTCAGCCCAGGGAGAGATTTTAATTTTTTTTATATATTAAATGGTGTTTTAAATCACTGAAAAATATTCTGAATGAAGTAAAATGATTCTTTTATCAGTCCAGATAAGAAACTTCAAAATGTATGAAGATTTAGGTTCTTATATTTTCAAAACAATTTATAACAGAAATTCAAATTTGAATAAGCGGGAGGACTTTATATGGTTTAAACCCATCAACTGCTTCAGCTATTTATAGATTCAGTACAGTAAGTCAGCATTCACTGTATGTCTATCACTGATGAAACAATGTAGAGAGAAGAGAGACACATCATTTGATAAAATAATGTAGAGAGAGATCATTTGCATCCGATAGTCTGATCGGAAGTTGCATCTTTAAGGGGAAAGGTGGCTAAGCCAATGGGAAAGGGAACATTAGAATCTTGAGGGCAAATAGGGGACTATAACATGACAAGGCATACATGCATATATTCATTATTAATTCATAACAAAAACATGATTCCTAAATAAAATTCAAATGAGTGAATGTGAATTTTTATAGATAACAGAAAATAAAACCTAATTTGTAGATGAGGAAATGGGACCTAATTTCCGCCCCAAATCAGCCCCCCCCCCATGAAAAAAAAATTATTGTTAACAGTTACCTTTAAAACCTCTGTATTTCAACTCCATATTTCTACACTCTGTTTGTTGTTTTATGGCGTCAAGAATAGAATTTGGTGACACAAACGGCGTATCTCTTACTTCATTTAGAAGATCATGCATACACATCAATGCAAGACGTACAGATTCTAGAATTGGTGTTGGATCTTCCCCCTCATTGTCTGTAGCCCATCTTTGTATAGCACGAAATATCTCAATCTCAGAGGCACAGAATGAGTCTCGAGATATCAGCTCACGCACGGACAACTTAAAAAACAACACAGAAAAACATTAAATAACCTGGTATCACGCCACATAAAGCCTTAACACTACTTGACGTAAGGTCTGGTTTCATGCTATTAGTCATTTTATATAATACATTACTACTTTAATAGCAAATCTGACCCTTTGGTACAAATTCTCAAGGGTCAGAATCCTTATTTTACTAATTCCAAAGGTCAAAATGCCATTTTAAGGGTCAAATGAAAGCCCTGTTTTTGAGTTTATAGTGTATAAGACTGAAAATCTGACATATTTCATTAATGGTGCGTAAGTATAACATGCATTCTTGAAAACTTTAAAGTCACAAAAAAACAGCTGATTCTACAAATGTAATGTTTATATACTAACCACTGACAGTTGAAGAAAGGCATCACTCCGCAAAATTTGAGAAGCATTCTTGTCCATGAACTCTTTACAAGTTTCACACAAACTCTGTAGACTGTACATGTTAGCAAGGTCATAGATAAGGCAGACATTACTGATGTTTAGAATGGCTTTAAGATAATCAGATACCGCAGATTCTAACTCTGTGAAGCCGTATCTATGAGCCATACCCAAAATATCCAACAAATGCTCCTCCTGACGAATAAAAATCATCACTTTAAATCAGTGTTTAGACAATGGGATACAAACAGTCAAAGTATTACAACATGATATTCCCTGAACAACCAACATTAGAAATTCATAGTTAATGGCCTTTTAATTCCCCCCAGTTAGCCCTAAGTCAAATTGGGGCCATAATGCCAGTGAAAATGTTTGGATCTTGGCGGAAATCGAACTTTACCTGTATTTCATTATCATACACATGGCTAAAATATGTAACATATGAAACCAATCGATGAAATATGTATTTTGAATGGACAGATGGACAGGATAACACTTTATGCCCTTCCACCATTTTAGATGGCAGGGTTATAAAAACAAAATGAAATGCCAAGATCACCTCCAAAGAAACCATAAACCAAATTTTGTCATCTTTGCTGATCTCTGTGAGTGAAATAATTTTCAGACATTATATTTCAAAAGAAGGAAGTTCTCAGAAAGAAGAAGTCCAAGGATAATAATAACTTCTTTATAGTCTTTCAATAATTCATTAATTGTTATAATAAACCTCAAATCAACAATGCATTCCATTATTACATGTTCATTTTTTGATAACAACACAACAACAGCCAATAAGTCATGAGAACAATTTGTGATAAAATAAGTGATTTTGCATAACAATGACCACCACAGTCATTGTCAGTCAAGAAGTACAATCACTGAAGATTATGATTAATAACTACATGTAGCATCTATAATGATATATTATTATGTTGAAATACTTACTTTGAGTTCCATAAGATTCATTTTGCCAGTGTATATGTATTTCAGTAAAGTTTCAAATGCTTTTGCAGAAGCATCCTGAAGTTGAACCTCACTTGTTCCAGGCTGAGATTCTCTCATACCACCAAACAACATAGCCCTATGAATATACATATATAAAATGACCATATCAGCATATGTGTGTCAAGAAAATTTTGTGCTATAATGAGGAATGTTTCTGCATTGGAGGGGGAATGAACAAACAAGGGCCAAGGTATGAGACAGCCTTCAGGATAAATATGAAACCATGTTATTAAATTGATCAATAAATAATTAAAATTAATGTTCACATGGGTTACCATAAAAGGACAATTCTCAAAAATTCGTAGAATTCAGTAATTGTAGCATGTACTACAGTTTAAAAACAAGTTTCATGTGGTACATAATTATTTACTAGTACATTCAATTCTGAACAGTTTCAGCAAACATTTTCATCAATACAGAAACTTTGGACCGCAGGCATTGAGTTTTAACTCTAATCCCACCACTGATCTAATGTTCACCATTAATTCGCCATTTTGATTACACTTTGTAGAAGCATGTATGTTTTTTTTTCAAAAGACCTTGCTCATAGGTAATTACAAGTTATATCCTTTAAATGATATCATTACTATGTGACATCAAGTTATATCCTTTAAATGATATCATTACTATGTGACATCTATTTCATATAATTGTACAACCTTTCAATAAAATTTTCATAGTAACTTGGAATACGAGGCTTTGAAGGGAAATCGTGTGATTTGACCAGAAGTTGCAGATGGCATGGGTGGGATGATAAGCTTATGGCAGGGAAGCCAAAACTAAAACACCAACTTTCCATTTGCTTTTTTAATATCAATTAAATTTACAAACCTAAAATATTCAGACCGAGCAGCAAGTATCACTTTGTGAGCTGAAAATCTTCTCTGTTCTACTACGAGAGTAATATCACTGTAATCAGAGTTTTCTATCAATTCACCAAGATGATTCGAGAGCGAAGACACATGATCAATGATTCCCGAGGGAAGCATGCTGCTGGATCTCATCTGGTTGTAGTCACACATGACTGTATGACTGGTCAAGTGTTCAGCCAAGTTAATCTTTTATAACTGAAAATGATAAATATCATAAACATCAAAATCAGCAACTAATATAAAAATATCCAATCATAAAGTAACATCATAATAAAGGTAAATAGGTATATACAGGTCGTCCCTATCACCGGGTGCCTAACACTTTACCTACCTTAAAATGCAGGACAGTGTAAGTCTGCAATCATACAACCATATATTATATATGATTTAATACTCATAAACAATTCTTCTTCTTGTCGAAAAACATAAACAATAATAATAAAATAATACATCAACTGATCGCAGTTCTTGACGCACTGACGACCATACTGATTTTTGCTTGGTAGCACATATATTATTACCGTTTATCAAATGGTAGATACGTAGTAACACAGGATTGAATTCAAATCACAGTATGAACGATAAATTGACTTAACTGTAGAAATGACATAAATCAACAATGAAAATGTTTGAAAGTCGTGGTATGCAATCTAAACAAATGCTAGGCAGAAACGGAAGCGTAGGCGATACGCATGTGCAAGTCATAGTTATTATCCGGGCACTGGCGGTAATAGGGTCACAGCGGTAATAACTAATTAAGCACACAGGGGATACTGTGTAAAACATCAACACAATCACACAGTATCAGGCAATCAGCAAGTGTTCATACTCAATAGAAAATCATTCGAAAAAAGTGAAAATGAATATAAGGTCTTGACTGTAATTAAAATGATCCAAATTCAGATAGAATAACAATTATTTATTTATTAGAAAGATTGTCCGAAATTGTGTGCATCCGAAACATGACGTTCACAAACAAAACGTATCCTATCGTTATGTACTCCTAATTCCTAGAATAAGATATATTTTGTCGATTAGGTAGTAGTAACTTTGTATGTTATGACGTACTAAGGGGAATAAATAAAGACTTACCTCTGAAATACAGTTACATTTCGATAAAGAATTGGCAAGGAGTCAAATGTTTGGGTTTTCGGGTTAATGATAAAGCCTGTAATGATCCGGTCGATTTGGTTTAAATGTCAACAGTAGCCGGACCAAACGCCCCGCAGCGGTTACTTCCCTTGCACTGCCACCACTAGTGAAATTAGGCTGTCAGAGAGCAGAGTATTTTTTTTTCACTTATAGATTGTTAATTTTCAAAATTTCTATCACTTTAATTTCGTAAAAATAACAAATGATATTTTCACTGTAACACCATAAAAATTATTGATGTTTACAAACATTGACTGAACTTAGACAGTTGTTGGTCACATGATAAAAATATCATCACATGATTATAATGGTGGCACTATACTCATGTGTATATTGGTTCAAGTAGATATTCATCATTTTTTGAAATGGTATCAAATCAAATACATGTATATCATTTATCAACAAAAAAAAATTAGGATATGGATTGTGTACTTCATATAAAATATCAAATCTATTATACATGAAGATGCTTGTTAGGCTTCAATAGATTTAATCCTTTAGTAATTTGACATAATTAACAATGCTTCTGTGTTAACAACTAATGCTAATCTATTCCTTTGAATTTTGTTAGTAATTTTGTAAACTTCTCAACTAGCCTTACTTATTCGGCTTTCAGTTGGCTGATTTCATAAACAAATCCATCCTGTGTGGGGCAGGGCCAAATCGATTTTGCTGTTTTGCCCTCACAAACAGTCTAATAAGTTGGACTACTTCTCATCATGATAATAGATTGTGCGCTTTGAATTGAGACTTTTAAAATTTGTACTTACATGTATAGACATACAACAGACATATTTCTACTACAAGTTCGCTTATCTACAGCAGGTTTCTGCTATTATAGCAATTGTGTATCTATGACACATGCAGACTGCTTGAATGAAGTATGCCTGCATCTGTTGCACTATGCACCCATTCAAGGCATCCACTGAATAAGGGCCACTCTTCTGTGCGCATTTACAGAAATTAACTTCGGCATTGTTGCTAACTGCATATACCGGTAACCACCACATTTTCCTCCCATTTTATGACATCTTTTCTCAGGTATGACTATACTGCCATTCTCGATCAATTTGAAAATAAAATGACAAATCGTAGCTCATACTGCTAAGTACACAAAACAAACTTTAATAAATCATTTGTAAAATTTATTCTGTAAGGATTAAACAACAATACAAATTTAAGTAACTTTTAATGGAAGATAATGATATATAAACACACTCTATCAACACATTTCACATTGTACAAAAAAGGATAAATTCATACAAAATAGTTTTTCTTTTATTATGCTGTTAAAAACAATAAATTTAAAAATGACAGGGTCAGTCTATGCCTGAAACGTTATAAATGCAATTTCAATAAGGCCTAAAATTGTTTGTTTCTTGGTACATGCCCATTAAAAATGGGGTAGGTAGGGGTTTATCATTTAGGGGAATGTTTCTTTAAAATTTGTTCTTGAATGTGCACATAAGGTTAAAAAAGGTGTACTGTTACCTGTAACCTACTTATAGAACACACATAGAAAATGACTTTGATATTATCTTGATTAGTTCAAAATAGTACAATTATCATTTCATACCACAGTACAATTGCTTACAACAAAGAACTATATTGATACAAACATAACACTTTTAGAGTCTTTGATTTGAAGTTGAGTTTATTCAGTCCCAGAATATAAACATGCCATTGATCAAATTTAAGGCAGTACAAAAAAAATGTTGGATCATTTGTTCTATTTTCAGGACAACTGTAGGAGTGCATTGTAAAATCCACATAACCAGTAAATTCAAACATGATTTTTAACATTCATTAATCAAAAACAACACAAAGTTGCTCAAACTAAGCAAGCATTTCCACTTAAAGGGAAATCATACATAGAAATGTTTTATTTCTATTTTTGTCAACAATCAAACTCTTTATACATGTAGTTTTGTCCTACCTTTAATAATTAATAAAATTATAACATGTAAATTTACATGTACACAAATTTCAATTTAAAATATATTAGATTTTGTTTGTTTGTTTATTGAGTTTTACGCCCCTTTTCAATGGTCATAGTCATACAAGGCGGGCAGTTCACCTAACCATTGTTCCTGGGAAGAACCAGTACTAGACTCCCATCCTCCATAAGCAACTGCCTACTTTCTCATATAAAGAGACATGGTCGGTAGCAGGGCTCAAACGCACTACCCACTATCAGTGAGAGGTTACAGTCAGCGACCTTAACCACTTGACCACGGAGGCGTGTTAAAATATATTTGATCAACCTCTATATACAACCTTACAAAGAAATGTAACAAACTTTAATATTCATTGAGGTAAAAACACACAAAGTCACTAAGGTCACTGCTTTTTAAATTTTTGTTTCTCAGAATTTTGTTACAAAAATTTAAAAAAAAACACAAAATAACAAGCAAACCACACAATTTCAAAGGGGCTACCATTATGCGACGTGTGTGAAAACACTTGTATATAAGAAAATTAAAATCAAACAATAAAATAGTGATGCCCTAATGTATTAAGCATTCATTTTTGGGGTAAAAATGTGTCAAATACTCTGATGAACTAATGTTAACAACAAATGATGATTTTCTTACAATATCTGAAAGAAAGCTTTATAAATTTTAGTTTCAACTTTTCTTTTTTTGTTTGTTTTATCAGTGGGTCTGAGAAATGAAAAATCAACGCACAGTGGCCTTAGCATAAAATTTGAGATGAAATTAACTATCAATGATAGTCTACAAAAAAAGAACAAAATAAATGCACATCAACCATATTGAAAAGAATTCTCACATTAGGCAATCCTTAAAAATATTTTGTTTGCAGCAACACTACTCACCAAAAAGGCCCCTACTAAAAAAATAGCATTCTGACATGCATTGTGCATTCCAATATAAACAAGATGTGTTTTTGAAACACAATGCCCCCTCCAGATGACCTTTGACCTGAAAATGCACAGGTCCTGTAGAGGTTGTATATGAAGTTTGATGAATGTAGGTGCAAGCGTTGTGATTTTAAAGGCAAGGTTAAAGTTTGGTACAAACAGACAGAAAAAATCGTAAAAAAACAATGCCTACCTACGCACTGAAAATACTCCGTAGGGTTAAGGCAAACACACATTTTTTAAGGATGGCCTTAAAAAAGAAGATACCCTGTACAGTGTACACATACATAAAATGCAAGTTTTGTTTCAGAGTTATTATACATTTTGTATTTTATTCAATATATATACAATTCAATGAAATATACATCATCATGTATGTTCACACAATGAGATTCAGAAAATAAGTCAAACTATCACTGAAGCTAGAAAAAAAGTTGTTAACAAAACTTCTATTTTTTCTATTCATACCTTTTGTACTTTCTAAGTTTGGCAATCCTTAATAAATCTTGAACCTAGCTTTTTTAATGCTACCTACTGATAAAAACAGCACTACTAGCCCTACCCAACTATTTTTTGGTGTCTTGTGTAAAAAAATTTTTCAATATTATATATAGCATTTTGACACGAATTTTGGGTTAAATATAAAAAATAAATTGTAAACAAAAATTCTCAGGGTAGGGTTACGCCAAACAATCATTTTTTAAGGATGGCTTTAGATTTTTGGACTTCGCTGTTAGAAACTTGTTCATGCCAAAATGGGTGGGGTAACTATAAAACAACTATAATTTTTTCTGGCCTTATGTAAGATCCATGGATAATCAGGCTGTAGAAAATAATTGACATTTTTTTGGTGTGATAATTACCGTACTCCTTTATTACCTTAAACTGGTTCCCGTTCCATGTCGATTATATTCCCAGATCATCTTAGAATATTTGAACACACAGAAATACAATACAATTACAAGGCACCAGACAGTTTGAAATCAAGCTTAATACAGAGTTATCAACTTGGTCAGAACTAATAAGACATAATTTATTCATGTACAATACATTGTGCAGATCTTGAATAATTATTACTTTTCAACATAAAAAGCAGAAGGCATCTGATTACATGTACTCTTAATATGATAATACAATGGTGCATTGCATTTAAGGTAATTTTTAGTTAATCATGGGTGTTTTATAATATAGACTATATTCGTATTTACCATCACAGATCCATTGTAGCATGAGACATTTACTGTAAGGGCAATTGAAAAACATAACAAGGAACACATTTAGCAGTTGAAAAATCAGGGGAAAATATGAGATTATACTCTACAGAACAATAAAAAAGTTTCCTAGATCTTAATACATGTATAAGATTTGTTAAAGAACATGAGTCGTTTTAAAGAGGATGAATGGAAAGATCATTGTCTTCAAATTTGGCAGTAAAAAAATAATAATCATAAATATTGACCAACACGTAAAAAATTAATTAAAGGGGCATACCCTACAACTTGGTGCATTTAGAATTAAGGCAAAATGATGATAAATTAAAAGCTTGTAAAGAAAATAGCTGACGAAGAAAGTTTCAGCCAAAAATTCATCCGATTAAAAATAAAATCATAAAAAATATGTATTTGAAACACATACATTTAGTCATGGAAATTTTTGGGTGGAAGTGATTTATTATTCATAGCTATGTTTTTTGCAGCTAGTACCGGAACTAGTCATTTTATGACCCATGTTCTTCCTGCAATTATCCATAATATATTGTTTTACATATACATCTAGTACATTTTTACACTTTCACAGAATGTTTGTCAGTTGTAGGGTATGCCCCTTTAATATGAAAAAGAAAAGAAATTATTGTCTATTCAATCACACTAAACCGTAAAACATCATGTTGATGTTTTTCAATAGCATTGAAATATAATGTTTGATTAAGGGCATCAGATCAACCATACATGGAAATCTTTTAATCATAAATGTGATATAAATGAATTTCAAAAATTCATGGAGCAGAAAAAAACATATACCAGTATTTAAGTGTATTGTTATAGTAACAAGATGTTATAATTGACCATTATGGTACCGTCAAGGCCTAAAATGCTGGGTTTTCAAGTAAAGAGGAAATGTAATTAAAAGGTCAACAGTTATTCATAATAACTTAACATTATTACTGTACTAGAGTGGACTGATAGTCTATAAAGCAATAGCATCCCTCACCACCATTTTATCATACAGTCAAATTTGTGAACAAAGGCCACTCTTGAGACATTATATGGCCTTTATTCACAGGTTGAACTTTATTCAGAGGTGGCCATTTACACTGTAATTACACATTTTAAAGATATTCTTCAATGATTTCCCCAAATTTATCATATTCCATTTGAAGCACATTTTTAATATCACCAAATTCAACCTTATTTCAGAGAGATATAGATCTTAAGACAAAAAAAATTCTTAACTTTCATGTCTTAAATGTATGTGTTACTACACGTATCTGCTTAAAAACCCATATGTAACAAATATATCAGAGGTCAGCTTGAAATTCACTTCAGGTAGTTTTGGACAACAATGAAGCTAAAAGTAAAGGTAAAAAAATCATTTCTGCAACTTGAAATTAAAACCGAATTCAAACATTAAATGTTTGTTTGTTTATTTATATGAGTTTTATGCCCCTTTTCAACAGTCAGAGTCATATGAGGCTGACAATTTATCTACTAACCATCGTTCCTGGAAGAACCAGTACTAGACTCCCATCCTCTGTAAGCAAATGCCTCCTTTTTCAAATAAAGAGACATGGTCAGTAGCGGGGTTCTAACCCACGACCCTCTATCAGTGAGAGGTTACAGTGATTTGAAGTCAGCAACCTTAACCACTCGACCACGGAGGCGGGTTCAAACAATAAAGCATAGATGTAAACAGAAGGGTAGCTTATTGAATGAAATATCAATCAAGTTTATAAAGACTTCATCAGAAGAATAGCGACCAGAGATCCTGACACAAGACCAGATGTTAAGCATGTAGACATTACTGCACCAGTATTTTCCGCATCTGAAGATAAAGCTTTTCTGAAAATACAAAAAAATCATGATGAAATTGTAATGATAACCGAAAGAACTGATCTAGAGATTTGATGATTTAGTAAATTCTGATCAGCGTATTTCAATTTTCATAATTTGCGCAGTATAATATACAAAGTTCCCACATCTACAACATTTACCTCCCTTGGTGGCCATTTTGTTTGGCAAATTCAACGGGCATTTAGAGAAGATTTTTATATTTTTGTTTTGATAATTCTAAATATAGAATATTCATATATGACAACTACATTTTCTTAAACCTGGTGTGCTTAAAGCATTAACAACTTCATGATTAAGTTAACTTTTATAAAATGAGTTGTTTAATAACCAATTTTTAGAATTTTTCTATTAAGCGCATAAGAAATTTGACTGCAAGATGACTGCCAAGGGGTAAATATTGTAGATGTGGGAACTATGTATTCATTATTGGTGAAATCTTGTCAGTTGCCATGGAAACAAGATGCAGAAATATATTTTTGACAGAGTCTGCTCAAGATGAGCTTAACATAATGACCATACTAGTGTTTGGAGATTGTCATATTTTTTCATAGAAGAGAACACTAGCCTGAAATTCTCTTTGTATTATGACAAATTTGTAACATTCAAACATATTTCTTTGACATATTAACAGACAAGGATCATCACATTTTGTAAGGTGTCAGAATAAAAAGCCTAGGTGCTCATATTTTGCAAAATAATAGACTCATAATTATGGTGTTTTTAACTTCATAGTGTCAAAAACTTCAAATGTCAGAAAAACTGCTTCAGAATAAAACCGTAACATCTTTTCAGTTAACTGAATAAGACAGATACACACATTACAAGTCACAGATACTGCAAAATTTCAATTTTTAAATTGTTCAATAGCTAAAAATTATATGAAAAATCTAAAAAAAACAATTATGTAACTACATACTTGGGACCAAACATCATACTCAATGTTCCTAAGTATCCATTAGTTAGGCCCAACAGGAGTATGAACACAACCGGATATATGTCACTGAAGAACAACACAGGATTATGTCGAGGTTGTGCATTACAGAACATCAGGAGGGGTATAAACACTACACGTAAAATAGTGAAAACCAACAATAAGTTCGACTGGCCAAAACTGGGCTGAAATATAGAAAATAGCATATATAATACAAAGTATGAGTGTGCATCAGTCAGATTAATCAATATGATATTAGTATTTATAGCTAAAAATGTGTTCGAAGGACACATATGCCCCCTCTGAGAGCTAAGTCAAAAAGGGGCCAAAACTCCAGTGAAAATGTTCGGATGTTAATGGAAATCGATCTTGACCTGTAGTTTATCAATATACACCTTCATGTGAAATATGAAACCAATCCATGAAACATTTCTTGAGTTATCGCTTGGAAACCAAAATGTGAACTGACGGACAAACAGGGGTAACATTTTAAGCCCTTATGGCGGAGGCACGAAATGGCAGAGGCATAAAAATAATGGATATTCAATATATGGTGTGAACAATGTCATTGGGCTTGTGTGGTAGAGTGTTTGTGGTCTTTGACCAATAATCACAAGCCCCATTAAAGTCGTAGTGTCACTGAATGTTAAAATTAATATGCATATATGTAATACGGACCAATTTTATTGACCCAATTATATAGCTACCACCTTATAATTATACTAATTTATAGATACCAGGTAGTAACAGTCTTACAGAAAGTGGGTGGGGTACTGACAAATAAATGAAGATTAAGATTAATATATATATGTGATACATACCCACTGTACTGACCCAACTATACTTCTCCCGCTCCAATCTCCAGCATTAAATAACAAAAAACACACTAAGGCAGGGAAATATTTTCCTGTAAGGAAACAGAATTGTTGCAATTACATATGTAGTTACTGACCATTAAAAATGATGGCAGGTTCATACACAAAATCAAGACAAGAAAGTGATTCAAAGAAACACAGTAATAATATAGAGTGTGCATCATTGCTTTACGCCGGGCACAATAAAGAACCATGAAGAGTAGGGATAAAAATGCCTAGTTCTCTTCTATCATATCTCTCCTCTCTCTGGGGCAAAACTATACTTTTTTAATAAATTCTGATAGTAAAGTCAATTTTCCAACAAAGAATTGTTTTCTTCCTTGTTAAAAAAAGAATTTTGATTATGGAAAAGTAACAGTAAAATCAAACCTGTCCATTCTGATTGCCTTGTATCCACGGACACAATAGAAGAAGCAATTGCAGGGAAACAAGACAATGTCACAAAGAAGACAAGACAGACACTTAATCCTTCCTTCCATACCTAGAAGTAAGAACAAAATAAAGTTACAGAAGATGTTGTATTTTTAGTGCTTTAAGCCAGATCTTAAATTGTCTTGTTTTATGAATACTATATTCAAAGGTATTATTACTTCTGTTTTAAACAGTATTTCCATCGTGTGCTGATTGGCAATTAAGCTTACTGATGTACCTGGACTCTTTACCAGTTCTAACCTTGGTTTCCATATATAAATGATGCTCCACTCAAATCAGTGATAGAGGACAAATTGCCAAAGAGGGCTAAGTAAAAAAGGGCCATAACTCCTGCAAAAATGTTTAGATTTTAATGGAAATCAAACTGAGCCTGTATATTATTATTATACACCTTCATGTAAAATATGAAACCAATCCATGAAATATTCCTTGAGTTATAATCCATGAAATATTTCTTAAGTTATCGCTCGGACACAAACATTTGAATGGACGGACACCAAAATTTGAACGGACCAATAGACAGGGGTAACACTATAAAACATTAAGGCAAAGACTTAATGCTAATCCCTACTAACCTGCATTTTATAGGGCACAGTATACTTATGGCAAAAAGGAACTTTCTTATAAATCAACATAATGATGATTAAAATTTTGATACTGTCTATTCATTTATTTTCGTTGGGCTCAATTTTCATGGTTTTCACTAAAATGGCTATTTCGTGGGGACATATACTCGTGGATTTTGAATTTTTAAAAAAAATGCCTTACCTCTGCATTTAAATTTGTGGTGATTTGATTTCGTGGATGAGCCGACCCACAAAATTAAACCACCAACGAAAATTAATGATTCCGCAGTATTGAAGGAGACAAATAAGGTATTCATTTTACTAAACGCATTATGTTTAAGACCCATATAGTCCAACAGCAATCAAACTAAATTACATTTAAAATATTACCTGTTTGAGTATATCACAGTTGTGTAGACACCCACGACTAGCGCTCACAATATTAACAGTTTCATCATTATTTATATCTACAGATATTGTATTACCTGTAATTAAACATTATTGTATCAATTATTCAATACCATGTTCTAAATCATCAATTACAGTTCAACCTCTCCCGAGCGGCCCTCTCTTGAGCAACAACCACCCTGTAACAACAGCATGATTTTTTCCAACTCAAGGATCTTACTATAAATTTAAGCTCTCTTGAGCAACAACCTCTCAACAACAACACAATTTGCTACTCCAAAAGGGTGTTGCTTTGGAAAGATTGCACTGCATAAATACTTCATTGATAAATAGTGCAGGTTGTCAAGTATTTGAATAAAAAAAATTCTCAGAAATACAAGGCTATAAATGAATAAAAATTCATACATGAATATGACTGATTATGATAGAATAAAATCTTACCTATTTCTAAAATATGATACTTGGAATAATTCTGAAATATTGAACAAAATTATCAATCTAATAAGAAAATAAATAAAGCAAGTAATATGCTGGTCCCAGTCTAAATTCATAAAACTGACCTGGGAACCAGTCACAGAAGACAGTAATTAGTTAGAGAATACAGTAACCAGTCAGAGAATACACTAACCAGTCAGAGAATACAATAACCAGCCACAGAATTAGAACCAGTCTATTATATGTTAATATTAAGAATAAACTGAGAACCAACAAAGTAGACACTTGGTCAAGGTTATAAAACTTGAGATCCATATTCAAACACAATATTTTGACTGTTAATGGCTTTAAGTTGAATATGACTGAACAATGATGATATTAACAATGTCATTCTGTCTGCTTACCGGTAACTAATATGAATTTCGATCTTCCAATGCAAATACTACCAAAATGAATTGGTCACAGTTGATAATCTCAAGAGCATGGAATTACAGACAAGACACAACATTCAGTCAAACCTGTGTTAGCGGCCACCTTTGAATAGGCCATTCTTTTGAATCAGTTATTGATTTATTTGGAACATAATGACCTCCCAATAAAAGTCACCAGCCAATAAAAGCCATATTTTGTCTTTCCCAATTATATAGTGGCATTTGTTCACAGGTTTGACCATATTCATAAAAGACAATTATAAGACAATATATTTTATAATGGAATAACATAACACAGACTTAATAGGTACTTACTAAGTAATATAGACATCCATAGCCAATCAGAGTTAGGACACCCATCATTGAAGCAAATATAAAGAAACCAAGAGCGCTATCTACAACGTGAGAACCCATTGCTAACGTGACTAGATTTGCTATGGCAGCAAAGACTCCACCCATTGCCTGTCCGGTCATCACAGCTTGCATGTATTTAGGTGGAAATAAACTAACAAGTCCAAATAAGGAAGTACCAAGAATAGATCCTCCAGCTAAAAAGACAAAAAAAGTAATTAATGACATTAGCTAAACAAGAGTGCAATATTTCACAAAATACGCCCGTCAAAAGGTTTGAGATAGTATGAGATCTCATGCCCATAAACATTTCCACCAAGTTTGGTGAAGATCAGTAGATAATTTGTCGACTTAGAGGGCAGACACTGCATTTTTAGTAAGTTTTCAATGTATCAAGGGGCATAACTCAGAAGTGCCAGGGACGATTTGGCTGGTTAATTTGACCGAGATTTCAAGCCCCGTAAAAGTTTGGTGAAGATCGATTTATAGTTGGTCGACAAAGAGGGCGGACACTGCATTTTGTTGTCAATTTTCAATGTCTCAGAAGTGCCTGTGGCGATTGAGCTGGTTATCAAACTTGACCAACTCTCATGCACATTAACATTTCCATCAAGTTTAATGAGGTTCCAAATAAAACTGTTTTAATTAGAGAGCAGACACAGATGTGGTAGTTTATGCCTCCAAGTTATATAAGAACAGATTTAGTGGTTTTATGCATCTAGGTGATAAAAAAACATATTTAGTGGTTTTATGCCTCCAGGTGACATAAGAACAGGTTTAGTGGTTTTATGCCTGCAGGTGATAAAAGAAGACCAAAGATTAAAAATGACGGAAGATAAAAATATTTATACTCACTGCTAATTAACACAGCACAGATTATTGTGATCCAGAAGAAATGAGATTGCCCTGAAATATAAAGAAGGAATGAAACTGTTATATACTCAAGAAAGTATTATCCCTAGACAGCAGTTCAAGTTTCTATAATTTCATCAATAGACCTGCCCCATTATTACAATCAGATGATCATAATCTTCAAGCACTGGTTTATTATTTTTCCCAAAAGTTTGAAGAGGCCCTAGCCTATCCGATTTGTGAAAGACAAACGAGATTTTTCTTAAAATTGTGAAATTCTAGTGTTATTTTCCTCTTAAATTGTGACAGAGGAAGCGGGGATATTGACTTAATTTGTGAAAAGCAATTTACAACTGATATTTCCCTTTTAAATTTATTTTGTGAGGAAAATCAACAAAAGCTTGAAATATTTCATCGCTGAATGTTTAAGAAAGGATTAATTGGTGTACAGAATAAACATTTTCTTTCCTTCGCCGAAAGTTAATTGAAACACCAGCTCTTAATGCTGAAGGTTTCAAAATTAATCATTTGTTCTTGAAAAATAGTCACTGGAAAAAAGCAACCAGCTTTTGAGTTCTGAACCTTAGTGAATTACATGTACAACTTAATTTACAGCTTATTTGGCCATATTTCTGAACATTAGAAACAAGACACAGGAAATCCCAATCTCACACACAGAAGCCTTCAATTCTGTTAATCTGTTATCTAATGGCCCATTTGACAGCTATACATAGTTCCCATATCTACAATATTTACCTCCCTTGGCGGCCATTTTTGTTGGCAAATTCGAAAAGCATTGATAGAAGATATTTATGTTTTTGTTTTGATAATTCTAAATACAGGATATTTATATGTGACAACTACATTTTCTTAAACCTGATGTTCTTATGGCCTTAACAACTTAATTATAAAGTTATCTTTTATAAATTGAGTTGTTTAATAACCAATTTTCTTATTTTTTCTATTAAAAGCATATACGAAATTTTGCCAACTAAGATGGCTGTCAAGGGAGGTAAATATTGTAGATATGGGAACTATGTATAGTCATTTCAGAGCCACCCAAGCGAGGAGGGAGAGAAGATACAGGAGAATTGAGCATTTACATTCCTACTCTTATTTTGAATGTTTTTTTCCTGGTTCTTTAATGTGTCCAGTTTAAAGCAGCTATGCATGCCATACCCCTTTCCTGTGATTTTCTGAACATAGTACATGTACCTGGCTCAGAAGTAGGAATGTGGACACTGAAAGAGTCCCTGAACGCAGAGCCGGAATTCGAAGCAACAACCTTTAGATTAGTAGTCTAGCGCATTAAATTTTATCTACTAGACAGCAGATCAACCCGTACAATTCTGTTAACAAAATAATTATCCACTTAGATTTAGAAAATATCATGTCCAATTTATTACTTATTACCGAACGGAACTGTGATCTTTATACTTTGACCCATGAACTCATAACAGTGTGATAGTTTATTACTTTGTTGTATTAATCAAATAACAACTTTACAAATGTATACCACTAGTGTAATGTACTTGTGTGTCATTAGTGTAGAAGCCTTGCTCTTAATTTTGAAACATAATTTCTTTATTTTATTTTATTACATTTGGATATCTAATACTTAATGTTGTAAAGATCAAAAACATGTTTATTAAGTGTACATTTACAAGCTGTTTACCAATGTTGTTAACTTAATTCATTTTACTACATCTCGGTATAAAAAATCTAAGTGGCCTGTAATGAATAAGTGGCTTTGACAGTGATCACATGAGCACTTGACTGGATTTACACAAAAATGAATCACATGTGGGGTTTTCCCACACATCTATAAAAAAGACTAGCATGAGATTTGATGCATAGGGGAATGTACAAAGTATAAAAAGTTTAACATGGAAAAAAATATACTACTTTGTACTTACATAAATCAGTATTTATTTTTACCAAAACCACGGTGATAAAAAACATCAGTATAATCAGCGTCAGAGAAAATGTTACACGAGTCTTCATACCAATCCTGAAAATATGGAAAAATAATAAAAAGATATGGATAATAAAAAGATATGGATAATAAAATGCAAAATAATAAAAAGACATGGATAATAAAATGCATACTTAATAAAAATAATAAAAAGATATGAATAATAAAATGATATGGATAATAAAAATGAATAAATAATAAAACACATAAATTATGAAATGATATGGATAATAAACTGCATAAATAATAAAAAGATATGGATAATAAAATGAATGAATAATAAAATGCATTGATAAAATGCATAAATAATAAAATGTATAAATTTTATAATAAAAAGATGATCAATTACAACATGGAATAAAAGCAAGCATTTTGATCCATAGGTGAGAACTAGCAGGTGAAATTGTACATAGCATAAACTAGAGTTGTCACAAAGGTGACTAATACCCCCGCTGCCGCTTTGACACTAACAATGCAATAGTACACTATACGACTACATTCAAGGGGACATTATTACTAACGTAACTATGCAATGAGTGAATTGCTGGGCATGAAAATTGTGTCTTGCACATCTACACTTGATGGTGATAATATATTTCAAGTTTCATACACTTAGATGTCATGTAGTTATATCTAATCCATAAAATGAATGAATTTATTCTATTATTGATTTGAGGTTGATTTCCTAAAACGATAAACATCTGCCAAACTTGAGACCTGTTTTTATAGCTTTTAGTTAGATAACATGCATAATAAATTCGGTAAAAAACCTGGCATACACTCAAGTCTAACCATCATATTTAAACCTGGTCTTACCTTTTAATTAATAAAGCTGTGATAAAATTGAAAGCTAGATTAGGTATTGTACTGGCCACAACAAGATAGCTTTCAAACATCGCTTGTAGATCGGTTTCACAATCAGGATTGAGGTACTCATCGTCCGACAATGTTGTGTTTCTAAGTTTGTACTTAAAATACTGAAAATACAAAAATATGCTTTTAATACAAAGAACAATACCTAGGAATGTACATTTATCAGTAGTCAGCAGTCTGTAGAAAGCAACACAGCCAAACCCGTGTTAAAGATTACTCAATATGATCAGAATTTTTGTTTTACTGTTATTTGACCCAAAAATAATAGGAAAGGTAGCTTGGGCAGTTTTTCTATGCTATTTTTTCTAAACATACTTTTATACTTTGGAGGTATGATTTGTCCACAATTGTCCTTATACCAGTGCTTAAGATTATAATTTGGAAAATTAAGGGAGTACTTAAGATTTTAAGGTTAGAAAATTACGGGTCCATGTCAAAAAATATTATAAGGCAGTTTGGTGATTTGAGCCACTGGCACAAGATACATCATATAACATGACATAAATATTGTCAAGGGCAAGCATTTAAGCAAAATCACTGAATTTTATAATATCAAATGTCAGAACAGATAATTCAGTCACATAATTATTGATGTTGCATTGTCTTCCATACAAAACAATAAATTTGTTCTTGAAATTTGCAGTTCTCAGTATTAGAAACATAATTGATTTATATGTATAAACATATGTTGTAGTCAATAGGTCAATCTCATTGAACTAAACTTGAGTATACTTCATCTGTCAGATAAAGATTAAAATGAAGTTGGAGTGTCATGAATCATATTGATAAGAATCAACAAAAATGTATAAATGTAGATGTATAAAAAATTACCGTTTTTTTATATATCATAATTCTATAGGAAATATTTGTAGTTTATATCCATATAGTACTATAACGAAACGTTAAGAAACAAAAAGTAATTCTAACATGTGTTGATGTTGTTTTAACTGTATCATAAATGTAGATGTAAAACACATCCAAGGTTGCTATTTATCATTTTATCGGGAACGTAATATTTCGGCATAAGAAAGCTTCTCCTTACTCGAGTTACCTATTTTTTCCCAGCAAGCCTAGACTTTTTATAGGCCCAAGGAACGGTACATCCACTGCCTCACTTTTTTTCCTTAATGCCCAGATTTGGTTTAAAGAAAAGGCACATTTATAAAACTAAGAAAATAGACTACTTGAGAACTGGCTAACATAAATACCACTGTCTCCTGACACCCCCAAAAAAGCTATAGTTATAGATATTTATTCAAATACTACATTATTTATTTAGTTCAGAGATGTAGTACCTATGAAAATGATAATATGTGCAAGAAAATAAATGACATAGACACAGAAAGTCTTTTTTATGCCTCCCATGTCAGAAAGTACTATGACATTATCAAGACCGGCACTACATTGTGTTAAGTACTATCATAAATTTGACATATAAAGGACCTACACAATACTTAAGCCATATCCAGCTACACTACTCATGGTAATAAATGACCACTAATAATAAAACATTGTACATGAACCAAGTTTTAATGAAGGAAATTAATATTTCCTGCCAAAATCTGATGTAATTAAAACAAAAGATAAATTATAATGAAAAATAAGTGCATGATAATAATAATAATGATAATTTTGTAAAGAATTTCTATACAATTAAACGTCCAATTGAATATTAGCATCCTGGTAAGACAGTCGCAACCATATTCATTGAAAATATGTGTACCGGTAGTCAAAATAAAATCAACTCATCAATGATACAGTGTTGTTTTTTACCTTTACTAGGCTCTAGGAAGGGGAAAAATAGTGTCTTGATGTCATTGTAAGATTCATGGCAAGGCATGCATATCTTCCCAACAATAATGCTAATAGTTTTTAACCATGATTGTTACATATAAAATAAGCTGTTCAACAGGTCAAATTTACTATTCTAAGAATAAAAAAATTCACCTATAGATAAAAACGGAATTCAACTGAAGAATTTTTTTTTTGATTTTACAGTTAATGACATATTTTTCACATACCCCTATTAATAACTAGATCTTTAAAGTCCCATTAGCTTTTTGCTATAGAAAAATATATGCAAAAAACAAACAATGGCTGATATTATCCCAAGATAATTATTACCGACGAAACTAGCCCTTTTTCTTTGTAAAACATTCATTTCACTGTGATATTTGCTTTTGTAAACTTGAAATATGTACAGCGTGTGACGTCACTATATACGTTGTGTGCTTAACTTGACTGCGGGAATCACAGCTGTTCTATAAATAGTATTTATTTCAATGATATTGAAAAAAATACGCTATTGGTTTTGGAAACATTTTTTCTTGCTATTAAGTATGCACGTGAGGAAAACACACCGGATTCCCCTGTTATAGGACTAACAGAAACTATTACGACCGAAAAATTTATATGCTAATGGGGCTTTAAACAATGGCAAAGCCATAAAAATCTAGATAACCCGGAATTGTGATGGTTACTGGTCAGTTAAATAAATGATTGAGAGAGAGCTAGAGAACTCTAATCAAATGGGGATGAGCAGTGGATCAGTGATCTAGTGGTAAAATGCTAGACTACTAATCCAAAGGTTGTGGGTTCGAATCACAGCTCTGTCACAGCCTATTGGTATTCCAACTACCAAGCCAAGTACTGTATTAAGAAAAGAAGTACTGTATCACAGAAAAGAAGGGAGGTGTGTATCAGTGCTTTTCATCAGATAAAGAACCCGTTACCGAGAAAAAATATATTCAAAATAAGACTAGGGTAAAAATGCCTATTTCTCCTGTATTTTATCCCCCTTTCTCTGGGGTAGACCCTGAAATGACCATAGCTGTTTGAACTGGATGTTGAACAACAGGCATACAAATAAAATGGTGATGAAAATATGACAAGATGTTTTATAATACACACAAAGGATTCACTGTAATATTTTATATGATATTCTTACCTCACTAGCAGTGATAAAGAAATTCCATGGAGCCAAAGACCCCAAACCAAGAAGATAGAAAATAAGATACACACAATGAAATCTGAAAAAAAAAGAAGTTATTTTTTCATCAAGTGGGTTCATTGTTTAATTAGTTCTGCAGATATAGGACAGACTATGTTAAAGGTCACAGTCAGCTTTGACCAGCTATAGATTTCTTTGTTAAAATTGAAATTTCTTTTTGTTTGCCAGTCTTTACCAGGCAGGACAAGTTAAAACAAACTCACTTGCATACGCTGATAGAAAATATTTCTTTCATATAGCATCTAGATTACCATTAATATTTATTGGGTGTCCCTAACTTATAAATATATCACAAATAAAATACAACTGCATAGAAATGCAATTTGATGTATATATGTATATATATTCCTACTATCACACTATTCCATCAAATGTTTTTAATCTAACCAAAATCATGCAGATATTAATATATTAATTTAGAAGTATTTAAAAAGATTTTGGCTAAAGAAAAAATAAATAAACATATGTCAAAGATTTCATAAATACAGTCAAACCTATAAACAAAAGCTGACCTCGGTAAAGAAAAATTGTGGCCTTCGGAGTATTCGGAGATAGCCATTAACACAGGTTTGACTGCAGAATAATAATGTTACTTATCTACAACAAAATTAATCTATAGGTAAATGTATTACTTGTCTCTTGGTATGGACCCTCTAACTTGTGGTAACAGGGGATCCTCAGATGTGTCCATGTTTGTGAATAATGATGACGATTAAAACTTCATTTAACTATAAAAACAACCTCTGAGTTTCTGCAATATCAAATAACGTATCATAGATAATAAAGCAACCAGATGATATATAACACTTAAATTTCTATCAAAAACTAATTGAACTAACTCATAAAATTTCGAGGGTTCAACGCAACAGTGTCGTAACTCATACTGAAATAAGAACAAGTTAAGACTGTGTTGCGCTGAGCCCTCGAAATGTGAAATGTGCCATTAGGACATCAAGAAAATTTACTGTACGAGTACATTCATTTTGGGCGTTGTCATTTGGGAAACACTGTAGAAGAGTTTATGAAGTTCTATAGATAAGAATACTAAGGCATGCGCAAATGAAATCTCAACAGTTCTCAACTGAAGGGTTTTCTACCCTTGGGCCAAGAGTCACACAAAAAACATGGCTGCCACTGTAAACATTGTCAATTGTTGTTCATCCCGTGCTTTTCGGTCTTGTTAAATAAACATCTTACTTGTTTGGTACCAACAAACATTCTGTTTGCAAAGAAGTGTAAGACTGGATCTCTAAAAAAAGTTTACTTCGGAAAAAATACAAAATAAATAAAAAATATCTCGCTAAGTAAGAGCATAGGGGAATGACACAAAAAAAAAATCGAAAAAAAATTGTCTAAGCATATCTAATTTTTTTTCGAATTTTTTTTTGTGTCATTCACCTATGAGTAAGAGCTACAAGGTGGCTAGTACTGTCTGTCTCTTTTCTTCATTCCTGCTAGTCTCTATTTATAAGTTTATTGCAGATGATGATAATTCTTGTACATATGTTGCACATCTATTACATCGATTTCTAGATCTAATATTTTTAAGTGAAGTGTCGATATTTTTATTTTTCGGTTTTTCCATAAAAAACAACAAAACAAACAAGGCCAATATTTAAAACTGTTCGTTCAATCAAATAAAATGATAATCGGTTAGAATATACATACCTTTTACGAACAATTCATATCGTACGGCTTCGTATCATATTTGATTTAATATGGTTTTAACAAAATCACAAAATCAGAAATTGTATCGTATATTTTTGTTTTATTCAACCAAGCGCCTATGCTACACTGATATCCACCCCTGTAACGTTAGTTTCTATCCATTTAACGTATCTAGTCGAACCGTTTAACGTAAAAGCCAGTGAAGCCTATACCATACTGTTTTAATCACGTACTTAACAAACGGAAACCGTATATTTATTTATTAAACAATAAACACCCTGCAGTTATTTATAATGACTTATTTTTTATGTCATTTTCTTGCATTTTTATGACTATTTGGTACGATATAAACATTCAAACGGTACAGATACCGGTTTGCCTGAAAAGCTGAAACAACTTGTTTCCGCGGAAACAACTATTTTCTACGGAAACAACTTTTATCTGAAACAGTTTTAAAGATATTTAATATATAGTTTCATAATAATTAATATACTTATGAATATTAAGATGTACACATGTTTTTTTGTTTTATATCATGAATATATGGTATGTTGGATGTTTGAATGTGAACTTTAACAAGGAAATATGACCATACATTGATAAAATATAAAATATTTTATGTCATTGAAAATGTAAGTTACTCACTCACCTAATAAGATATTATTGTACATATACAATATATAAATCCTAAATCCAAAACATAATGTTATATAATTATATCCTGATATATACTATATGTATCAAAAAACTTTTTTTTCAGTTTATTTGATAAAACATAAGTAACAGTTTGTTTGTTTATTTATCAAATTTAAAAGTGTTTATTCAATTACTTAGCAAACAATTATAATTGTCAGCCAATTCAATCAACAGTTTGTTGATAAATTAGCAATCCCTTTTTTAATTTCAACCAATTAATCATCAATTTAAAGAAGTTATAGTTGTTAGCCTGTGAATAACAGTTTGTTGATAAATAGCAATCAATTTATAAATACTTGTATAAATTGTTTAATTGGAACCAATTAATTATAAATATAAAGAAGTTTATAATATTAAATAGCATTCTGTTCTAATTGTTAACCAATTTTAATCAATTATGAATAACAGTTTGTTATTTTTCTGTGAAAAATTGATAACAGTTTTTTGAAGAGACAACAATTTGTCCAATTTTGATATACAATAACAATACAATACAATACAATAGATTTATTTGCATAAACTTTTACAAGTTTATCGCCATTTACAAAATGATACAAACAAGATGGCGATAACAAAATACAAGTACAAAGAAAATGAGAAAAGCATTATAATGCATTACAAATACTTATGAATAACAATATCAATTATGCTCTTAATATATTTGCTTAATAAATGAAGTTCGATAATTTATTTAATAAATTAATGTTTGATGCGTTTAACAATTTTTTGAATTTAAAAATATTTGGCCAATGATTGTAATACTTAGGTAAATAGTCTTTTCTTAAATTTCTATAAAATGGACACACTAATAAAAAATGGTATTCGTTTTCTATACTTAACATGCTACATTTTATACATTTATAACAGCCACAACATCACTATTTTGCTATATAAATGAACCAAATTTTCTTTAATAACGTATTATTATCATATAAAACAATTCATAATAATAATATTTAGTTTTCTGAAAATATATGACATATATCTTCATAAACGTTTGAAAAAAAGTTGTTTCCGTAGAAAATAGTTGTTTCCGCAGAAACAAATTGTTTTCCGCTTTTCAGGCAAACCGTTAGCCAATCAAATGGGCAGGATTAGCTAAACTAGTAATAGACACTTTAAACTAATACTCATAAGTATAATTCGTCTAGAAAAAATTAAACCCCAGGGCTGTGGAATCGTTTCTTTTTCTATTAATTATCGGACTAGGGCCGGTGAATATACTCTTTGTCTGAGTTCCGTGTTTTACACCTTGCTGTCACGCTGACGTTAAAACAGTATGGTATAGGTTTAGTGTACGACTTCGGCGTTTTGTTGACAATGAGCAGAAACGAGTGCAACGAATGACATTTAGCATCAAGCGAATTGTAAACAATAGGATTTGTTTGAAAGGTCTGTCATGTACGCATACACAAATGACCAAGGTGGTGACACCGAAGCATACCAAAAGACAGTCCGAGGTATGAATCGTAGTTTATCTGAATAATTTGTCATTTTGCTGATAAACTTTAAATATGACATGTTGTTGCTTGCCCTGCATTTGGCATTTTAATTTTTTAGGAAACCTGTTACGTTGTTCAGTCCAAAGATCTATCCTTGAAGTGAAAAGTTATTTTCTGGTTATAACTGGCCATTCTTAAATGACATTGCCAGCACAATCCCATACACTTCTTTTGGGAAAGGGGTCCACAGCCCTTTGAAAGGGGGATTTTTTCTGTCATAAATGCAGGAATTTTATATCAAAAATGGAAAATTTTCATTTTTACTTCAATACACACTTTTAACGTGAGTGAATGATCTAGTTATAAAAGAAACCATCAGTTCAGAGGCGGTGCATATTAATCCAAAAATTGACTTTTATATTTAGATTTTTTTCTTCTACTATAAAGTTCTAGATTTCTGATGGGGGGGGGGTGGCATAGGACTGTGACTGAATTTTAGTGGCAGATTTGATCGATTGAGGGCCCTGAATGAATTTGGAAGGGTATGTCATTCTCGGGAAGGAGCCAATTAAAAAAAATTGCTTTGATGTCACAAACATTTCTAATCAATTGGACTACCCAGCAACAACACCTTTGTGCTGTAAGACAGTCAGTCATGATCATAGGCTGATTAGCTAGGTGTGATGCCAAATTGTTTAATATTTTTTTTTTTTTATTTCAGACAGGGCCAATGCTAGTCTGCATGACCTGGAAGATGTTCTGAGCCATAGTCCAAATGCAACTTTAACATCTACAGCAAGAGCCAAGGAACAACTTACTGCTTCAGTGCATCCAAGAAGTTTACGCTGGTATGAACTGGAGGGAAGACCACAAAAGTATAAGGATGCGGCCAGTCAGTTGCAAAATATTCTTAAAGACCCAGCTGCTAGTCAGGTATTCAATGTAGTGTTTTACCTAAAATTATAAAACTTGTTAGATGTAAAACCAATTTACCAGTTAGTACATTTAGGGTTTTCAAATACAACCGGCCAATTTAGCCACTTAGGAACAAGCTAGGGCGGGTTAGAAATCTAAAAAAAATATTGCTGAAAAAATGCCTTGACCCCCCCCCCCCCTAGCAGGCGGCCTGTAACTAGCTTTTGAGCTTGTTGGTCACATACTTATTGAGAACACTGAGTCAGTCCTTGAATTAATTTTTTGAGACAGGTTGCCTGACTATATACTTTATGAAGGAAACTCTCTAAAACTTGGTTGTCCCCCAAAAGACTTAAAGAAGGAAAGAAATCCTTTCGGGCAGGGGGCAACCCACAAATCGAAGACTGCTGAGTTAGGCAGATTTGTATAGAGTAACAATTACCCCCTCTTTGACTTTTAGCTACGTAAATTCTTTTTGGAAAATTATTATTTTCTCTGTTTATTTGAAATTATTCAGACAATAAAGGTACAAGATTATTCCAGTGAGAGTAAAGGAAATTTAGAAATTTTATTGAAGAAAGTAACTTAATATAAATCATATTGTTCAATTAATCATAGTCGACAGTTACCAGATTGATTGATAGATGATGTTAATACTGGTATTAAGTCTTTAAATAAAACAAAAATGAACACAATACTTGTTATTGGTCAATAACTTATTAATGGAATTGTTTTTTTTAGCCTTCAGCTAAAGTACCTCAGAGCTATGCACCTACTCCAGGATTACCGGCACATTCTCTTCCATCAGCTGAAGAAACAGTAGTATTGTTACAACAACAAACGTCCTATATAAACCAGATAGAAGCTGAAAATAGATACATGAAGGTAAATAATTGCATGCATTTTTATGCTGTTTTTATGGTCCCTATCCCCTAATGAAAAGTCTATTAAAAATTATTTTCAGCCATTTTTTTCAAAATAAATCCCTGAAAAACACAGTAACAACTGCGTAGCATAAGGTAAAGTATTGACAGAAATGGATTGTTTCTGCATGTTAAACTTGTTGACTGTGGTGACATACAGCATCTTCTTCAGATGGACATAGATGCTATTATTGAAAAGTTTATTCTTTTGTATGTTTGAATTTATATACTTTAAGATATACAGTACAGTCAAACCTGTGAACAGCGACCACCCTTGGAAAAGTGGTTGTTACTGATAGGTTTTATTGTTAGCAAAAAGTTTGTGACAGTGTACCATGATTATTGAATCCTATTTCAGGATGAGTTTGCAACAATGCGGATAAAGATACGAGAAATTTTAGAAGAGAATCAGAGACTTCATGAAGAACTGAAGAAGAGTGTCATGGAAGAGATTATGCTTGATGGGGACTTTCAAACTGTATGCTGCATTCTTGCTAGAATTTTATTTGGATACGATTTTATTTATTTCATTAGTTTTAGGCCAAATTGTTTCTATCATTTTCAATGAAAAATTTAAGTACAGGTACATGTACTTATCTATATAAGTTATTTATTACTTATATTTCTCATCACATATGCTCATTAAAAGTTAACCTCAGATTAAGTGCAAAATATAGACATTTTTGCCATCATATGTAGTGAAAGTTTTAATATCAAAGTAATGATTTTACTTGTCTGGACTTTAGATGCTTCTGGAGCCAGTTAGTACTGTGTTTGCTGATTTTATTATTTTTATTTTCTAATTCTTGTGTTAATTTATAGACAAAGAAGGCAGGGCTTTCATTTGACCATTAAAATGGCAATTAGACTCTTGATATTAGAAAATAGAAGTTTTTGACTCTTGAGAATTTATACCAAAGGGTCAACTGCACAATTACATTAGTATGAGTTTTTGTCGTCTTTTCAAATTGTTATCAGCCAAGCGTCATTTTTGAAAGTATCTGCAAATAGAGACTCATTTTTTTGTATTAATTTCTTACAGGTAACTGCACATATAGACAAGTCAGCTGCTGGAGTTGACAGTCTTCAATCAATCGGAAATATACGTCAGTGGCAACTTGAGCTGGTAAGATTTCTCTTACTTGTCATTCTACAAGTATAGTAAACACAAAACATCTGCAATCCATAGAATCATATTCATAAGTGCTGAGCATCAAATTTTGTGTATTAATTTGCTTGCATTCTTTGATTATTGCAAGTAGTAACCTCCCTTAGAGTGAGATATCACCATGTGATGAAATCACACTGTTGTGGTTTATATATAAATTATTATTGTAAAATCACAAAGAGAAAGTAATTTTGGATTTTATTTTTTCAAAATTTACTCTGATTAAGAGATTGCTCAATAGCATTAAATGATCGGTTTGTAACTACATTGAAGTGAAAAATTGTCTAGTTCCATTATTGGGATGCATACACAACACAGCATGCATTAGTATTGATTATGTTGATGTTTCTTTCCTCTTGCAGGAAAAGATGACAGCTTTACAGAATGCCAAAACAGAGAGGCTAGAGGCACAACTAATGCATACTAGGTAAAGTTTAAATGTTCCTTTTTTTCAGTGTGTTTAATGCTGATTTTCAGCAATTTTTCAGTTATATGCTGTGATTAATTCAGTTAACCAGTTTTCCTGGCCGAGGCCTGTATTCTAACCAGTACTAACTTACCTTTCTGCAAGGAAACGTCATCTCCACATATGGAAGAAAATCGTTCAATGTTCTAAGTACAAAAATCTTCACTTATATTAAATGCATTTTCAAGCTCTTGACTGATGTATCCTGGGAAGTTCTAAGGATTTAGATTTTTAAACCCCATTTCAGAGATGAGATTCAGCGTTATGAACAAATGGTTGAAGATTTACGTGGACAGCTCAGAATACAGGATGCTATACCTACTCATGAAGATGGCCTGCTTGATGCATATTTGAATGAAGGACAGAGAACTGTACAAAATTCAACCATAGATAGGTTAACAAAGTAAGTATATCAATTTATTTTTGTAAGCTAAGATTAAAACTTTATTGCAGTTTGGATCATTTTGACAAAAATGTTTGAATATTGGAAATGAATCAAACACCTTACATGTGTTAACTGCCAGTACTTTATATCTTACATGAGATAGAAATTTAATTATGGTATTTTGTTTCATTGATAAGTCCAATTTCAAATTTGTATTTCTTGTTTTTTTTTTTGGTTGTTAATAACTTAATAAACTTGATGATAACTTAAAATTATAATTATACAAAAGCTTGGAAAGTATCCAAATATTGGAGAATCATATGGATTAATTACTGTTACATACAATTTATTGTATCAGCAAGCACAACTGCACTGGAAGAAAACCCCATTGATAGATTATGGAATGCTATTTCCACAAACATGTACGAGGACAAGTTACCTTCAAAATACCCATATTAGATTTACAGTGAAGTACTGGACACAGTGCTACCTCTCCAAAGCAACACCCTTTGGGATTAGCAAAATTATGTCGTTGTTGCTTTAGAGGGGTTAAAATTAATAATTAAATCGTGCAGTGGGGACAAACATACTGTTGTTGCCTGTTGAAAGGAGGTTGTTCCTCAGGAGAGGGATACTCGGGGGAGGTTGCACTGTATTTATAATTTTGGACAGCATGTTCCAAAATTGAAATTTCTAACTAAGTTAAGATTTTGGTTGGAAACTGAACACATGTACATTTAAAGCACGTAATCAAGACATTGGGCAAGTGACTCAAATAGCAAACAGTTAAACTATTAATAAATCATGTGTCACAAACTAATTTTATAATGCTGCGACTTTGATGTAATTCTTCAGTGAACGAAATGATTTGTTGGAAGTTATTGCGAACTTGAAGCATAGAGTCTCACATCTGTCCAACCGTGAAGAAGAAGCATATCAACAAATGAAGAAAAGTATTGAACTCACTGAACAATCTCAATTGGAAAGATCTCAGGCAAGTCAACATTTAATGATATGTTTTAATAAACCGGGCATATTGCCTATTATATGACATTGTATGGCAAGTGATACATAAATGATGCTATTATTGTGCTTGTTCAAATGAGATAGAGACAAAAAATCTCATGCCAGAAATGTTTGATATTGAGTCGTATTATACAAAATTATGACAGATTTTCCATTTGACTAAAGCAATTTTTGGAGGTTATGATAAACTAGCAACTATAATCTTCAAGTCAAGAATTATTTGTTTGTTGAAAAAATGATAGATCACTCATTAGAAAGGAAACTAGTAATGCTTCAGATCCCTTCTATCATTATGCCACAGAATAGTATCAATCTTCATTGTTATTGCATGAATGGCTATATGGTCTCTGACTAGTGGTCTCTTATTCCTCTCCTCTGTGAGTTCAAATCCAATCCATGACCTGAAAAAATTCACACATGAGGAAGCTGTCCAGCTAGCTTATGGAAGGCTGGTAGTGTTACCCTATAAGCCTGAGGTTTTCCTTTACCAATAGTTAAGTTTAAACATGTTTTATTGTTTTAAATTCTTTGACATATATCCACAACATTACATAGAATAAATCGAGGGCTCAGTGCAACACAATTGTAACTTGTTCTTATTTCAATATGAGTTACGACACTTTTGCGTTTAACCCTCGAAATGCTTGCAATATAAAGTAGAAGATTCGAGCCACAAGTTCTAAAACTTGGTTACAGCTCTCAGTGATGCTGATAAAGCTGGAAATGTTGCCAAAGGATCAGACTGTACCGTAGGTGCAATGTTTAACCCCAGAGAAAATAAAAATGTCATTGGTTGAGAATTAATTTGTATTTTGTTCCATAATAGGCACTCATCCAACGAGAACAATTGGCAGATGAATTGAATAATATGAAATCTCGATTTGACGGGTATATTGAGAACACACAGAAAATTGTTAATCAGGAGAAAGACAGTGCTAGAAAAGAATGCAAGATTGTAATTGATGAACAGAATACAAGGGTATGCTTTTACTTGCTTATAGGATAACAGCTAATAGATTCTTTTGGTGCATTCAGGAAGTACAGTCAAACCTGGGAACAAAGGTCACCCTTGGATAATACAAAATATGGCCTTTAATGACAGGTGATCCTTATTCGGAGGTCATTTTGTTCTAAATAATCAATGACAGTTATGCAAACAATGGCCTTTATTTACAGGATGGCCTTTATTTGGAGGAGGCTGCTTACACAGGTTTGACTGTAGAACGCTTTAACTTCGCAAGGTCAAAATTTCGCGTTTTTTGTTAAAAATCAGCTTTTTCTTTATTCGCGTATTTATGAATTCGTGACGTCGTCAGGCAGGATTAAAGTGCAATCAAAGACACGTTGTCGTTGCTTTGATATTTATGTGTCACACCTGGTCTGCTAGACATTTATACTAAACTAATTATTCTACGATAAAATACTATTACTGACTTAAGTTGCGTATTTTCGGTCATACTCATTTTCGAATATATAAAACTCAGCATTTATTCGCGACTTTTATGAATTTGTGAGGTATTCGATTCCCGAATAAAACCAGTTCTACAGTAACTTTTGTTTGGAAAAAAGTTATTTTGTTAGTGGTTTTCATTATGATATTTTCTTTTGCATAATCCTTATGCTTGCAATTCAGTAAAGTGAAGAACAATATGATATGAAGCATTTGGCTTGTGTGATATGATTTATTGTTGATAATTGTTCATTGCATGACGAAGGTACTTGAATGTAAATAAATTTGCATTTTGATAACCAGTGGTCATTCGGTATGGAAAATGTTGAAACAAATATATGGCCATGAAGAAATTATTTCATTTTATTGATTTTATATTGATAACATTGAATGCTAAAGATATTGTATTCTATCACAGATCAGAGAATTAACTGAACAAATGACGTCAGCACAGAATGAGATGGAGAAGGCATTGAGAGATAAAGTAGAGCTAATTAATCAATTAGAGACAGTTAAACTACAAGTGAAGAGATACGATCAGGAGGTCTCCATGGTATGGACCATATGTTTTCAAATACTGTAGAATCAGAAATTTTTGTAATTGTTATTTGCTACAAACATGAAATTGCAATTTTCTGAAAATAGATGTTAGCTATATTAAAAATCAATTTGATTATTTAGTTTAGTAAAATGAAAATAGCTGATGGAAATTCTTTAATATTTTACTTTGTGAATTGGCACACTTTATTTTGCTAGGTTTTGACCTGATTGATACATCAGATTTTTACAGTAACTTTATTATTTGGGTAATGATAGTATAGTCGAAAATGTATCATCCGCTCTTGCAGTTGTTCTGTATTCCAAACCAAACAACAGTCTTGATTGTATGTTAATTTTAATCATCAATATTATTAGTTTTTCATTTTAAAAAATAATCTTGACTTACCTGCATGAAATGATTTGTTATATCACTCCATAAGTTAATTTATGTTGTACGGATAAAAAATTTTGTTTTGTGTTTTTTTTTTACAAACAAATTCTGTTTGTATTCAAAGAGTGTCTGTCATGTTGTAAAGTTTAATGACTGACCAGAACTAAATATTAAGTGATATTCAATGTTCTACATGTTGATTTTGTTTGTTTTATTTACTTGGTTGCATTTACATTAATTGTGACTATATTGTGTAATCCAGGCTACTGAAAATTTCAATGCTGAAAACACAAATGCCAAGATACAGAAAAGCCAAGCCATGAACGAAGCAAACAGATTACGATCTGAACTGGATAATCTTAGGAGAGATAAAGATGGGGTAAGTCATTGGAGGATCATCTGTGCTCTGAGAGTGTATACTGCAATCCTCGTGGATATAATTCTATTGGCTAAATAATTATATGCTGACTTATCATTTAATTATGTCCTTTGAAGACAAATTGGTAATGTCGGCTGAAATAATACTTTTAGGTGGTGCAAAAAGTGTCAGAACTAGATCACAGTAACAGACTGTAAAGAAATGTCAATTAAATGTATCTCGTACATTTAGGTTATTTCTGTCATTACAGGAAAAAAGTCGCTTAATGTCAGAAATTGATGACTTTAGACGTAGACTCACTAAAGCAGAAAGGGAATTGGTGAACAGCAAAGAGGAGTGCATTCATTTGACAGCGAATGCCCAAGCTTTGGAAAGAGAAGTAGTTAATTTTCCTCTGTTACAACCTAGAATACATTCATTTTTAAATTTGAATTGATAAAAATACTCTGATATTGATAAAAGTGCAATTGTTCAATAAACTTTTATTGTTTCAAGCATATTGTAAGCTGTAATAACTTTTTAAAAGTGACTAATAAATGTGTTAGATTTGTTTAAACTTGCAGTATAAGGATGACCTGGTGGATGAGACAAGAGCACTTGCTCGTTTAATTGTCTATCTTTCATTCCTGGAACAATTCTGATCATCGATTGTTATCAACATACAAAGCAATGGTCGCCATTTTCTTGTTGTTATTCATGGGCTACTTTCCACCATGGCTGACCCTGGGAACCCAATGTTGGAAACAACCTGTTGCTCTTTCAATGGGAATTTGATATCTATTTTATCAATTGCGAATGATAAAGTTGTTTGAAAGTCTGAAATTCTGAGAAAACGAGTGCCTAGTGTTGAAACAGTAGTGACCAGAAACCAAATTACCAAAATTTGTAACCCTACACTTATGTACGAGGCATATTTCTCAGTTACGGAAATGCCTGAGTATTTACGATTGCACACAACACACAAACAAAAATATTCAGATGTTGTGGAAATTGTATTACATTCTTTGTAAATGTATTATGTCTAATTTTCATTCTTACATATTTTAGCTTCATCTAGCCAAGCTAGCTAGGGATAGTGTAGAGCGTGGTCGGTCTGAAGATTTAAAAGTGGTCAGTAAGCGAGCTCAAGCAAGGGAGGAAGAGTTGAATGGATTAATCACTGACATCCAGGAACAAAATTGTAAGTGAGAATTGTATACCCAGACAAAACATTTAGGCACAAAATTGTCAAGGCTGTAAAAAAACTTACTATCTTATGAGCAAACAAACATTTTTTATTGACATTTTTTTTTTCACTTTTCAAAGAGATGTAATAATCTTTAATCAAAGAGTTATATAGAAAATCAAAGGTTTCTGGTTTGGCAACTCATCAGCAAATGCATATACCAGATGTTATTTTGAGAAATGAAATTCATTCTTGTTGGTTTGGGATCCCCCCCCCCACCTCGATAAAAACACCAATAAAAATGAATGTTTGCTGCTGTAAATATAAATATAAAAAGATAATTACATGTGCAGTGTATGTTGATGTATAAATTTGCTTATAATTTAATTAGTTTATTTTTTTTACAGATTGCAGAAAATTACCATGACCATTTGAAAGCATCAAAGTTCTTGAAAATGTTAATTATATTAATTTTGAGAGGTTGTTTTTGTATTGATATGTTTCTTTTTAATTTGATAGCTCATACTACATCAGAAATGGACACAATGTTATCCAAGCAGAACAAATTAATAGGAAAATTAAAAGGTGAATGTCGTAAACAGGCTGCTCAGCTGGAAATTACCTTGAAGAAGAACAGGTAAATTCATTTAAAGATAATTTCAGCTTTCAAGTTTTCTAATCAGGCCAACATTAAGAAATGGTGGTTTGCGGTTCCACAATCATAATTCTTTAACAGTGGATTGGTGGGTCAGCATTTTTTTTGTCATTATTATATACTGAAAACAATAAGCTGAATGAAACAAGAGACTAGAATTTGATTAGGGGATTTATTTAATAGGTTGCGTAACTGAAAAACACATTTTTTAAGGATACGGTAGTCTGATTAGTACCGTATGTCAAGTATAAAAAATTTGAACTGAACTTTATTGATCACCATCTAGAGATCCATTACAGTATCCTGAGAGGGTCACTGTTTGGAGATGAGGGTACACTGATTTTGTTGAAATTGTAAATAAATACTATTGTCCCTAGATTCAGGTGGTTTTTGTTTGAAGTTAGTCTTGAGTGCAGGTTTATTTTGTATATTGTAAATCATTAATGTAACATACTAAGTAGGTTCACATAGCATCCTAGTATAAGCACAGCTCAAATACACCAGTAATCAGTTAATGGAAAGTGTAATTAATTTAAATACAATTACAAGCTAATTGGTTCAATTAAATTGTGATTACATACCCTGTAAACAAAAAGATAGATTTATTACTTCAACTAATGTAATTACTTTTGATGAATCATTAGTAACTGGCATACATCTTGATTGATTACATAGATGACTGTTTTATCTGATGTGGTATCAGATAAAGATGATCTCATTCATCCATGCTCATTGATCACCCAGCTGTCATTTTACAGTGCAAGATGGAGGGTAATTAGTTGGTCACGAAGTTCTAAGATTGTAGAGAATTAAATGCATTTGGCAGGATATATGTCTATCTATGTAACATTGAGACACATTATTTTTCCATTTGTCTATCACACTAGCTTTAAATTCATATTAAACTTGTGGAGAAGAACTGGCCCCAAGGTTATAAAACTGAAGATCAAACTTAGAGACTGTTCTCAAGTTTATAACCATGGGGCCAGGTCTCATGCCTGTTACCACTTACTAGTGCCATTTTTTTGTGTGTGTTTTTTTATGTAAAAAATAATAACTGTGCTTGTTACATACAGATCAAATTTAGTGTTCTTTCGATGTCTGATTCATGTGTTTGATGCTTCATTTACTATGATTTTTGTCAGTCAACAAATTGTATCAAATGAACTGAACATGTGTTTGAATTTCCTAGTAAAATCATATTGAAAGTTATTGCCTTTTAATTCTGGATACAGTCTGCGAAATTAGCAGTTGTCTGGGACAAGCAATTTTTCATTCGGACAACCAAAATTTTGGTTTGGACAACCAACTTTTCATTAATAAATCAAAGCAAAAGCAGCTAAAATTTCTGTTTCGGGCAACCACATTTCAAACCTTAATTTTACAGACTGCTGGATATATGCAGTTTATTAAAGGTATTATTTCTTACATTTTGATAGGTCTGACTCTGGGAAGTTGAAAAGACAGAATGATGAGCTGAGGAATAGACTTCAGAGATCTACCAATCATTTAAGAGATCTTGAAGATCAAGTTGAACAACATTCAAGGGTGCAGGAGAAAATGACAGAGCGACTGAAGATGATGGATGACCACTCTCAACATCAGGGAACACAGGTATATTTTTTCACTCCACATTATTGACTTAATTTGGAGCCTCAATTGTCAAGTGGTTTTTGTCTCTGAGTAGTTATCATAAATCACTCTTCACTGTGAGCTCAAACACCACACAAATTTTACATTTGGGGGAGCTGTTCAGCTAGTTCAAGGAAGGTTACTGGTTCTACCTAGGTGTCCGTCCAGGGTCTTCCTTTCACTGTTAAAGTTGTCGCATGACCCACCATTGGTGTGATGTCAAATCCCAATGAAAAAAACATCAATTTCTGTTGAATGTCAAGAGTATTAGTTATCCTCTTTCAGGGGTCCAGATAAAATACCTCCTGCGTAAAGAAAGCAGAGGGTAAAATACCCCTTGCCCCAATATTTATCTGGAGCCCTGCTCTTTGCTGTTCTATTTTGGAACTGTTTTTAATGTCAGTGCACTTTGGTATAAGTTGTTTTACTGGAGTTTGAGTTAATTCATATTGTTACAATATATGTATTATATCTATAGGAGACCATAATGAAATGCTAGGCTTTGTGTAATAATCACGGTATTACAGTTAAACCTGTGTAAGTGGCCACTTCCAAATAAATGCCACCCTGTGAATAAAGGCCATTCTTTTAAAAACCTTTATTTATTACTTAGAACATACTGACCTCTGAATAAAGACCACTGTTTGTCTTTCCCAAGGGTGGCCTTTGTTCACAGGTTTGACTATAATATAAAATTATTTTGTTTGGAATTATCAACCAAATACAACATGGCCGACTCTGTGGTGGTATTGAATGAAAACTTTTTCTGCTGAATTAGATTTTGCTCTAATTGATAATCCACAACATTTGTCTACTGTGCTTTTACAGAGCCAAATTGGAATATGGTTTGTAGATTTGTTAATATTATCATAATCTCGAATCTACTGGTACTTACTTTTTTCTTATTTCAGGTGATGGAATTAATTGCCAAACAAACTAGTCTGATGCAGGATCGTCAAGTGCTGGCACGAGAACTCGAGTTCTTACGCAGGAATATATCTCAAACTAATCAGGAAAACATATCTAAATTTGTATCATCTAACCGTCTGCTGGTTAATGAAGTGTTGGATAATATCAAACAAGAAGAAAATGAAAAGAAAAATTACATTGTTACAAAATCCACCATTTCAAATGATGACTTGTGATAGATATTTGTGATTGTTTTTTTTGTTGTCTATGTATACATGTAGGATATTAGAGCCAATTTTTGTTGTAATAATTATTGTAAGCATTATTAGTTGAAAAAATAAGTGCCAGTTATCTTCTTCCTATATTTAGCATTTGTTACAGTCGTGACAGGTATAACAATAGGAATTGCAGGCTAGCCATTTCTGTGTATCATTGCAATCTTGTTAGAATCAGCAGTTATATTTATAATATTATAATAAATAACATGTATCCAACATATGTCAGGCTACAATTACTGGAAAATTTTAGGTTCAAATGGTTAACTGGTTCAATTCTATTCCCTCTTATCACATTGTTTTCATTTGTTAAATTTTAAACCTCCTGGGGTGATGGTCACCTGAATGTATATCTGAATATACTGTATGTTTTTTTTACAGAACTGAATTCTGTGATATCTTTAACTGTGATAACTTAAACTTTACAAATGATTTATTTATCCAAATTTAACTGCGGTTAAATCCCATGTCACTGTCCTCTCAATATATCAATCACCTCACTAAACGACCATCTATTGTCGAATAAATGGTTTTCAATTCTTCCACTTTATTTCAACTTGGTCATGTGATCACCATAATGTTTGAACAGTTTCATATGGTCCTGATGGGGACCATAATATCATGGTTTTACTGTCAAAGTCCCATTAGCTTTTTGCTATAAAAATATATGCAAAAAACAAACAATTGCTGATATTATCCCAAGATAATAATTACCGACGAAACAAGCCCCTTTTCTTCTAAAAACACTCATTTCACTCTGAATTTTGCTTTTGTAAACTTGAAATATATAGAGCGTGTGACGTCACTTTATGCCGTGTGCATGATATGACTGTGGGAAAACACAGCTGTTCTATAAATAGTATTTTTTTCAATGATATTGAAAAAAAATACGATAATGGTTTCGGGAACATTTTTTCTTGCTATAAAGTACACACGGGAGGAAAACACACCTGATTCTGCTGTTGTAGGACAAATAGAAACTATTACGACCGATAAATTTATATGCTTATGGGACTTTAACAAGTTGAGGAATTATCATTTCCTTGAAACGAAAATTGAATTAACTTAATATTTGTTTAGTAAGCTTGAAATTGAATGATTGATACAATATGTCTATATTCAAAGCCATTTTTGAAGGTCAGATGCCACAAATTTGTTTCCAGTTAAAATACATTCTGCTGTTTATAAAGAGAAACAAAGGTGGCTTTAATTATTTATATATTTATGTTCTCATGTTAATACTGAGTTGTGTAAATAAACAACAAATTCCTGTGGTGTGTTTTTGCGTATATTAGTTCCTGTTGTGCTTCAACATATTCATCACGTTTTATGGTGAGATTTACTTTTGTTAATTGATGACTGTTCTCCTACCCTTGTTTCCATTTCATGACTAAGGTAGTAAATGAAGTTTATTGTTTATTTGTTACATTCAGCAGAAAATACATTTGATGTTAGGTACAAAATGCATGTACTTGTTTGTTTATATATATGAGTTTAATGCCTCTTTTCAAGAGTCATATGAGGCGGACAGTTCATCTAACCATCGTTCCTGAAAAGAACCAGTACTGGACTCCCATCCTCCGTAAGCAACTGCCTGCTTTCTCACATAAAGAGACATGATCGGTAGCTGGACTTGAACCCATGACCCACTATCAGTGAGAGGTTACAGTGATTTGAAGTCAGCGACTTTAACCACTCGACCACGGAGGCGGGTCACATGTACTTGTATGCTATTTAGGTTGTATATAATTATTGAAGCTGTTTACTATTAACTGTTTCTTTCTTGTAAGTTCATTCAGAATGCTTGGAATTCAAAGCACTAGTGATTCATGTATTATTATCCTGCAGTTTACAGAGGTGGAGGTTGTGGGTCTAGTCTAATACTAGTAGATTATCTTTGAAACTGACCGATATAGCATGTGACTAACATAGCAATAGAACTGAAAATCATCCACCAATAATTGTATTTCAACCAAATCTTGTAGAGAAGGCATTGTAGATTATTAAAAAGATATCAACACTTCTTAAGACTTGCTTAACTCCTATTTAAGTATGTATTTAAATTGAATCTTGGATTAAAATCTGTATGTTTTATATGAAATATTTTGCACTAGGTTGTATATGTAGCTCAGCTGTAAATAGTAATTTATTGTGTAATGTAGATTTTGTACCGTATTTATATATATGCTTCTTGAATTGTTTTATTTCTGTAATAAAATTTAGACCAAAAGTAACATTGGTTGTTCTTTTGTCAATGGTTCATGAATTTAAAGTAAGGAAACTGTTTATCTGTACTTTGTTGGTACTTATCTTTATACCAGGTGTAATGCCTTTAGGTTGCGTAAATTATCTAATTTGTTTTTCAAAATAAACCTTAGATAATTTAGTCCCCTGATATTTTCATTCTTTTTTATTTCTTTATTTGCAACTTAAGTGTCAGCGACAAAAGATTTGAGACGGGTTCCTTTATGTTAGTTTGACAGTTTACTTAATGGGTGCTGGAGAATTATTCACCAATACCCCTTATTCTATTTGCGAGCACCTATTTAAGCACATTATGGATTAATATGAGGAAGAGGATGACAGAATGTAACACAAACAAGACATATTTACTGTACCCAGATTAAAAGTCAGCTACTTCGCTATCACCACTGATCTGATCAAATCAGACTGCTATAGGTTATATACATTAAAACAAGCCGTGCCAAAGCTCATCTATTCACCACCTCAGTGAGATCTTTCCACCTATGAGGTTTCATGTTGTTACATCTTAATAGTTTCTGAGTTATGAGTGACATAAAGTTTTTGCACAAATGCAGTTGACGCACTGATCACAATAGCTGACTTTCTTAAAAAACAGCCTAGCCAAAAACTGGGTATCTGCGCACAAATTCAAATGTCAATATATAATTAGTTAGCAATTTTTCAAAATCAGACTTCCAAGTTCAAATGTGAAACCTAGTCTACATTCAACATAACAATTATTATAATTTTCTGAACATGATTCTTCAATCATTGACAAGAAATATACACAAAAAGGTACATTGAAGATTGCTTCATATTTATTTTTGCATTTTATTTACAGTCGATTGGATGTTACATCCAAAATATCTACCACTAATAACAACACTTAAAAACTGATTTAAATTTCATAAACTTGAAACAATTTATAAGATAATATGATCAACAATACTAACTTTCTGGCAGTTCTATTCTGTAAATCTTTAATATAATTTTAAATAACAGAAACATGTCACTGCACATAAAATTTAAGATTGATCCCCATTCTCAAACCTACAATATTTATCATTGAATTGTCGATGTAAATTGAATGACTAAATATATAAACTTGGGTATTTAGCAAAAAACCTTGTTTGATTCAAGGGAGGCCCGCATGGTTGAATGGTAATGGATCTGACTAGTAATCACTAGCCCCTCACTGCTGTGAGTTTGAATCTCACCTAGGACGAACCTAAGTTCACATGTAAGGACCTGTCTGGAAAGCTTGCAAAAAGTTGGTGATTCGACCCAGAATCTACATAGATTTGCACGAGAACGGGAACTAGTCGAGGATTCAGCGCAACAGTGTCTTAACTCATATTGAAATCAGAACAAGTTACGACAGTGTTGCGCTGAACCCTCGTAGTTTAACAATTGCATTGACATTGCAGATACAGAAAAATGCAGTACTTTGGTCCATATCATTCATGTGCACTGAATATGTTGGCTATGGCAAGCTGAATTATCTTTCAGTTTCTAAAAATGAAAGGACAGTTTATTGCCAGGGCATTTGCATTACCACCGGTCTGATTGGATGACACAAAATATGTGCAGTTATAGACTTTCAATAAAAAAAAACTCAGATTATCATAAACAAATGTAAATGAGAATTTTGAAAGTTAATAATGCATTTTAAAATATCATTCATTTTTGATGTACTAGATTAAAAAAGTTAAGTATTGACCATTTCCACTCTGAAACATGCTGCATTGTCTTTTATTTTTACCCAAAATGAAGTGGAAACTTGACAGTCCATTTATTACGGACTGTTGATACATAGCTATGAACCATGTTGCATTTCATGAACATACTATATTCCAAAAAATTGCAGTATACTGTACTAGACCTTAATTATAAAGTTAAGATTAACCCATTTTACAACTTGGAAGGAATATGATCATACCAACAAATACAATAAACAAACAAGATGAGTAAGGGGATCAATCTTAAATTTTATAACTAACAAACTTAAAAATGGCTTCATTTATGATACAAGCATGAAGCACACATATTTGTCCAATATCATTTGAATGAGGATGTAGCCATATCGTAATGTATCATACTGTTTTAGTCTCGCAGGACTAAAAATGTCAAAATCATAAGAAATATCATTTTAAATCAATTCTTTTAACAGTATTGGATATACTAGTCGATGCTGAAACTCCTACTATGTTTCTATAGTTTTTAAGTAGAAAAACTCGTTTCTCAGCATCCAATGTCCTCATTCAAATCAATGTTAAATTAGCTGCAATCAAATGAATCAAGTCTAATGCACCAATCAACCACTTCCCCTAATTTGAATTCATCTTACGACAGTGAACCCGTACCACACACTACAAACTTAATAAGCCATTTTGAAGTATCAATAAATTACATAAAATTGCCCAAAATATATACACACGCACATTTAAAAATTTAATGTTTAAAACAACAAATATATATATATATGCAATAAAACAACAATAAAAACCTGACACAACCAAGACTCATATCACATTAAGCAAAAGAAACAGACAGGAATTAAACAACATCATATTCAACAATACTGTATTACTGTTGAAGTTGAAAGTGAATACCATTCTAAATGTACAGCAAAACCTCTGAAACTGCCCCCCCCCATTCCGGACTGAGCCAAAAGACAATTTTCTAAGAATTCAAGTTTTTTAGAACTTGGGATAAATTCCGAAAAAATTAGGACTTGGAAAAATCATCCGATTTTTGGGAATTCCGGTTTTCAAGGAGTCCTGTTTTCAGGCTTTTATATGGTTTGATGTCAGATTCATCATATATCAGATCTTATTTTCAGAGCTGCATCTTAGTGTAGAAATGTTTCCTCAATACATCTTTTCTGACACTCTGTAACAAATTATTGACATCAAGTATATATTGAAGTATTTACAGTCAATTCTTTAACAGCAATCATCTTGGAGGAATGAGTTCAAACGACGTATAAATTCCAGTCGAAAAACATCACAGAACACACAGCAATAACATAGATATATAGGGATCAGAATGCTGACCCCATAGTAGACAACTTTATTCATCTTTGGCTGAACCGACCCCATTAGCTTCGAGAAAAGAAATTTTCTCTCGGACCAGAATGATCAATTGAATGTAAACTGCTGACACAACACATGAAGCTCATGTGAATTTAGCGATTTCTTCATAAATCTGCCCAGCCATTACCTTTAATGTATGGCTGTTTCATATCTGTTATGTGATAATCTTTGTTTTTATTTTCATCCGGGAAGAACACATTTTTGTCAACAGGTGAATGGTCATTGACGGTAACACATGGCTGATATTTTGTGATTAGTACTTGGTCATAGTTAAGTTTATCATTGATGTCGTATTTATTCTGTATCGGTGGAGACTGACCAATGAACAGCGGACATTTACAATATCGGTCTTGATCAGTGATACTCCAGCTGGCTTGGTGACGTTGTTTCAACTTGAGATACAGTAACACAAAGACAAGGATCAGGAGGATTATTACGAGTGTTCCAACGATAGATAACGAGATAATGTACTTCATCTCGACATCTTTCAGGTCAACCTCATCTTCAGTCATAAAGTTACCTGAAACTATCAGAAAAACAAGCATACAATCAAATTCCAATCAACTACAAAATTGATGAGTTATAAATCGAGGGTTCAACGCAACAGTGTCGTAACTCATATGGTATAAGAACAAGTTATGACAGTGTTGCGCTGAGCCCTCAAAATAGAATATGAAAAACACAGGCTTTCACAACTACTACTGAGGCTGAATGTCTATAAATTCAAACACTACTGATGTAAGATTTGTACAAAACTTTATAACACTAGTCTCTGTCTCAAAGTTACAGAATACAGTAGGAATTTCTGGCTCATATTCTACGATACATCATGTAAAGTTCCAGCAACAGCCATTATTGACCTTAATGCCGCAGGTTATATTTCTGTAATACCAAATGACCTAGTAGGTGGCGATGGCATCTGGTTAATTGGAAAACCTGGTAACTAAAACTGAACCTAATGGACAAAATTTTGAGAAAAACAATATTTTACACAGATTTTGGGAGAGATAGATAAGTAATTGCAAAACAAGAAACCTTTCCAGAATACCTTTAACAAACCAGACAAACAAATGGTTCATACTCTGTTGTTTTTGCAATTGCTTTACTTTTGTAACTATGCAATGATCAAACATCACCAGGCAGCACGATTCATTAGAAAAAGCATTTTTTGCTATCATCATTAACAATTTCAGAGCATATTTTGTTCCATCAGTGTAATTATAGCACTGTAGCTTGCTATTTCCATATATTCAGCTACGACTATGTCGCATTGAAGAAAAAATTTGTCTTATGTTCAATCATACATAAATTAACTTCACTCTGAAGAATTTTATCCAATCAGAGAAATAAGGTTGTATTGTACATTTCATTAATCTGTCAAAATTTCACGATCGATGCAAGCATGTATTTTTAGCTTCGATGTGGTTCGATAACTTTTGTAAGTCATATGATATACTTCGTTATACCAGTTGTTGAATGTACATGTCCTTGCTCACTCATGTGTTTATAATACATAACAACTAGGCATACCGTACAGTTCCTATTACAGTTTCCAAAAAGGGGGGGGGGGGGGGGGGGGGCGGCGCCAAAAAGATGAGTATATTCCTAAATCATAAATCAATGATAATCCAAATTGAGCTCTGCAGTGTTTATTGAGGTTAACTGCATCAATAAATGGCCTACGTGACCTTAGTCGTGCATGTGTTTAAGGCTACAGCATCAGTATATGACTTTCTTCAAAAACAGATGAACTTAAAAAGTGATTAAAAAATCAAAGTAACTCACTGTGGCATGTCGGACAGCACTCTCCGGGAAGTCGTGTCATGTGGGTGCATTTCAGTAACGGACACTTCATTTGTTCGCAGACAACTGTAGCGTCTCTTGTACACGAGCAGCTCGTGCAATTATATACCCACGACTGACCAGCAGTGAACACAGCATTATTCATGGTACAATTCTTTTCATACGCTTTGTCTGAAATCAACCACAAATATCAAAATACAACTTAGAAAACAATCATATTAGAGAACAGTAGGGCTGTCCCGATACAGATCTCAGCCGATACGATACGTATTGCGATACGGTACTAGCGATATGCGATATCAACGATACGATATAAAAATATTTCAAAGTAATGAAAAACGTTGTAATATTAGTGTTTTTTGGGAACTCTGCACACTTGTTTGGTGGTAGAAAGTCCTACTTAACTGTTAAAAAGATATAAAACTGAAAGTGTCTTGTACTTAAAGTCATCAATTTGATTCACATATATGTTAGTTGATTTTGTGGAAATAAAATAATTATGAGAAATTTTATGACAGAAGCAAGTTTTAATCTCGGTCCCATAAATGACCTTATATCAAGAATAGAACCTAGCCACATAAAATTGTTTAAACAATAAGGGTTATGATTGTCAAATTGATTAACAATACTAAATTAAATAAATAATGAGTAATCATATGATGATGAGACATATTTGTTCTAAGGTTGCTAGTCCCACCACTATACTTGACATCGCGTTGACACTTCTTACAGACAACTACGTGCTTGTTTCATCAATCGGCAAACAAAAATGCTGCCATATTTTTATGTTAAATTACAAATTATAAGTCAATTTCTGCTTGACAAAATCTGAATACTAGTACTAGTACTCGAATCGAATTCGTTGTCTAGCTTTACCTCACGCTGCTAATGTCTATAAATAGAGTATGGAATCCTGGATATTAGTTTAGTAAGCATTGTCGACGATGATACGAGAGTAAATTCGCAAATCTAGTTCAGTTGTTCAACATTCTAACAGTTTTTTAATATGAAATAAAAAACTGCGATACGGCCGATACGGGACCTTCCGATACGATACGCATATCGTTCAGCACTGTACCGGTACGCAGCCATATCGGGACAGCCCTAGAGAACAGTAATGTAACTGATCTGATTTTTGTTTGTTTATATCGGGTTTTACGCCCCTTTTCAACAGTCAGAGTCATATGAGGGAGACAGTTCACCTAACTATCTTTCCTGGGAAAAACCAGTACTAGACTCCCATCCTCCATAAGCAACTGCCTACTTTATCACATGAAGAGACATTGTAGTTAGCCAGGGCTCGTACCCACGACCCACTATCAGTGAGAGGTTACAGTGATTTGAAGTCAGCTTCCTTAACCACTTGACCATACAGGCGGGCCAATTGATCTGAATTCATATGTTTTTATTAGGTTGATCAAACATCAATTTTCCTGAAGAAAAATAAGCTGAAAGTGAAACTGTGTCAAATCAATTTCAATCAATGGTGAAACTATTTTCTAGTAAATAACTCGTCGTGACTACTTCCTGTGTTACTGACCCATATCAACTATGTATTATACATGTTCATACGTCAGGATAGCTGACAAATTACGCTGGAATTTTGGTTCTTAACATCCGGGTCAAGCCCTTCACTGCTGTGTGTTCGAACCTCACTTGTGGGCAAGCTTACGGAAGATTGGTGGTTCTATTCAGGTGTACACCTGGACGGTCTTCCTCCTTCCTTACCAAATGACTTTGGCTGTTTGTGCAACATCATTATCAACCCTCAGTGAAAAAATAGAAAAAGATTCACTGGGGCTAGATTTTAGTATTTTACAGTACAACATCCACTTCATTTAGCTTGACTTTGGCAGCATGCCAAAATTCAATTTGTAAGAAGAATGTACTCGTAACTAACAGCGTAAAAATAAAAATTCAAAAGTGTCAACAAAATTTTTAATTTGCCAATTTAGGGACTTTTTTGCCTATTAGGTTACCGCACATTTCGACAGTCAGGCAATATTTACTATCTCACTAAAGACATTGCACCATCAATATAAGTATTATTCCCCAATTATTTATCTAAATTGCAGTCGCTGAGTGCCAATAATTTTTTGCCTAAACCATCAGAAGTTTTTTTCAGTGAATAAAAAAGATCATAACGTTAGAATTTTCTTCTGTTTATAAGTTAATTACCTTAGGGTAAAAACATGCAGGAAGAATGCATATTCCATACTTCTTCTTACGTTGTTTTTGTAGTAGCAAAAAAACTTGTACACCAGTTTAGACTAACAAATATAACTCGCTACCCTATTTTTACCCCACAAAGCTAGACATTTATAAAGCCAGAGGAATACTACATTCACTATCTTAGACTTTTTTTTACATTTCCGCATGCTGAATAAGAAACAAAATAAATCAAAGTACTCATGGAAACTGAACTCAGACTTGCACTGCAACAAGAGACAGGAACAGGGTAGTTTAACGATTGCATGGCGGATGTAGATAAACATAGTACTAAAGTCCGCATAGAAATTCATGCGAGCTGGATGAGTGACGGCTATTGAAAGCTGAAGTATCATTCAGTTTCCCAGAAGTCCCTGCTTTCCTACTCTAGTTTTAATGAGCATATGACCGGAAACAAACATTTTTTACACCACTGAACATCAACATAAAGAAATTCATACCTTGACATTTGCAGAGTTTACAGCCGTATTTATCAGTCTTGTAACCCACAAAGCATCTTGTAGTACAGGACAATGGTGGACATTTATTACAGCGACATTTCGGGCAGCCATTTTTGTTCACCTTGTAACCATGACTACACAGCTTGGAACAGGTGTCCAGTGCTGGACACTGGTCTAATTTTAAAAGACATTCACACAGTTTATTTCCATTTTCGTTGTAAACATATCCATAAGGGCAGTCTTTGAAGCAAGCATCTGAAAACAGCAATAATAATAATTATGCATTCAAATATTTGAAATTAAAACATAATGACTCCCATTTTCCATACTATTTTTGTTTCAAACGCTCCCTCTTCACCTTTAGTTTGCCCCTCCTTCAATGGCTATATGTCCCTCCCCCTGTAGTTTGCCCCTCCTTCAATGACTATATGCCCCTCCCCCTGTAGTTTGTTCCTCCTTCCACAGTAGGTCAAAGATCCCCATTTTTCCACAATATGAAGGATTGACTGACATTAACTGCATGATCACAATATTGCCAACAATTTCAAGGTAACTAGTTAAGAGTAAAAATCTGACAATCAGGCATATAAATTATGATGTCTATGTGTGCGTGTTATATGCACTTTTGGTCCGAATCACGCTCACTCACAAAATTTAAAATTATTCTCTGAAAATTATATGTTCAATGGAATTTTTCAATGATTTACATATACTTTTGAATATTGTATTCATTGTCACTAGCAACCTCAATAGTCTTAAAATACCAATATTTTGGAGCATCTACCTGCTAGAACCCCACCATGGATTATATACCAAGGACCTACCAGGGCCCTGCAGTCACTGTCCCTCATCTTTGGAAAGTCACACACCTGGAACTTTCTGACCCTTGATTAAACTATAATGCATCTTGAGAAGCATATTTATTCACTGGCCATCTAAGAAATATACAAATCATGGCCTTTTTTCACAATTAGAAGAATTCGAAGATTTTATTGCATGATCATATAAAAAAGGCAGGTTAAAGGATGACCCATGTTATGTTCCTCGGGGGGGGGGGGGGGCTTTTAGATAATGGGAATGTCTCACTATCAAGTTGATAGTACTGAAAATCATCCAACAAGAAGTGTTTGTGAAACACGGATGCCCTCTGTGACCTTGACCTTTAACCTACTGACCTAATATTCAATAGGGGGTCATCTACATGTGGTGATTAACCTCCCAACCAAATCTGAGGAGCTTAGGCCAAATCTTTCTCTAGTTATTGGTCGGATAAGGTTTGGTTATGGACAGACTGACCAACATGTGCAAAGCAATATAGTTTACTCCATTTTCTTCGAAAGGGGGGTTTAGTAATTAAGATGAAGTAGTCTTAATATTGAAGTGTTTGATAGTACTTTGTAAGATTAACTATACCTGGTTTACACTGGCAGACGTGGCAACCATCTGGTGTTTGTAGTAATCCTGTCTGACAGGTAATATTACATGTAGATAGACTTGGACATTTACTCAATGACTGATTAGGATACAGGCTTGGTGCTGAAAAATAAACACATACATTGTATATTTATCATTGAATCTATATTTATTTCCATTGGTCAACCACTGTCACATGACTCATGATAAAATGTTGTAATAATTTAATCAAGTGGGGACTTAAATCGCAAAATGATCAAAGAAAACATACTTACAGTGATTGAAGATAAAACAATATCAATACAACAGTGACCCAGATTTGATCATCAAAGTATGAAATAAGTTTTTCCAAACATTCAAATAATTTATTTTTAAGAGCTTCATCAAAATTACAGTCCACCCTGTGAACGAAGGCCATATTGGGAAAGACAAAAAAGTGGCCTCTATTGACAAGTAGCCTTTAATGGGAGATGAGTTTGTTCTAAATACAAAATTTAATCAATCATTTTAAAAGAATGACCTTTATTCATTGGGAGGTCTTTCTTCATAGGTGGTAGTTAACACAGGCTTGACTGTACTCATAAATAGGTTAATTCATATCTGCGTATTTCATGAAGATATAGGAACGTACATTCAGATGTCACAATTACCTATACATATTGTAATAATTAGAAACCTATATTCCAGGAAGTAAACATGAGTGAGATTCAGAATAACATAATGCCTAACCTGTACAAAAAAGGACACTGATTAATTGGGTATACTGTGCAACCTCTCCAAAGCAACACCCTTTTTGAGAAACAATTACAAGGTACAGTAGGAAAACATCATGCTGTTGTTAAAGGGAGGTTGTTGCTCAAGAGAGGGCTGCTCTGGAAAGTTTGTACTGCGTATGTACATGTATGTTGTATTACATAAAATGTATGTACATATGCATACATGATTTAGAATTTCATAACCTATACAAATACCCACATAAAATTTTACAGCAGAAAAAAAGAGTTATATTACTATCATTATATTTTATGATAGTCATATAACTTTGATAAATTCCTATGCTATAAAGAATTGAATTTTATTGGAGCAGAAGTTCGGAAAACATACAACAAAGTAATCATATAAAAATAGAATTTTCATAAAACAGCATGTAAACCTATCATAATCCATGATGTTTAAACATGCCAACAAGAGAATTACTATGTACTTTCCACAGACACTAAGACACTATTCAATCTACAGCGTCTATCAGTTGGCACGCCCATACAGCTCAGTGGTTGGAGCATTGGTCTACAGATCAAGAGGTTGTGTCAGTTTGAACCCCGGCAAGGCTCACACTATATGTGACAAATTTGACTGAAGATATTACATCCAATGTTAAATTGTCCTCCACCTCTAAATTATGTGGGGTAGCTTGGCAGTAGCTTGTGGACAGAATGTGGTTAGTACTGGTTAAGGCTTAAATGAAGTCCAGGAAAGCTGGTAAGGATAACTGCTCACCATGATATAACTGAAATAAATATTATCAAATGCATTCGAACCAGCATTAAGGCCCACCAGTCCTGTAAATAAGGGCGACCTTGTAAACAACAGCCACACAAGTTATTTTCCATCAAAGTATCAGGCCAGCTGAATAAAGGCCAATTGTGCAAAAACCTCCAAAATCTCCCAATCCTGGTGGCCTATTGTTCACAAATTTGACTGTACACTGAATTTCTAAAAAATGTTCTTTATCTTATATAACAACAAACATATTAAGTTAGATTTAGGTTAAATTTTATAGATCAAGATTAAGGGCACCAAAGGGGTCATAATAACCTCCTATCAATCACTTAACTATCTGGGATTAACCTAATTTTAATTTTGACCAAAAACGTAACCAATATCTTAAATCTTAAATAAAGAATTCAAACCAACTTAATATGAATCCAAGCGAAAAGTTGAAATAAACAGCCAGGAACATGTGGCGACCTCTACAGTATTAACAGTGGAGGAAGATCCTCAGGCATATACTTAGGTAGAACCATCGACCTTCTGTATGCTAGCTGGACAACTTCCTCATGGATGGGATTTGAACTCACAGCTGTGAGGAGCCTTTAATTGCTAGCCACTGGGAGAAAAAAGCAACTCAACAACAGAGGGCCACTATAATTAGATTAAATTAATATTTTCGTACGCGAATATTAAAAATTGAAACCAATTTTGAAATACAGTCACACCAGGCACATAGACAACTTAAGTTCATCAATAACCCATTGACGACAACACTATCAGCATTCACTGTATTAAAATGTTAGTAAAATGAGTACCATGAATAGACTACCGGTATGTTCTATATTTAATTATTTTCACTTAACCCCATCAAGACTTATACTTAATTAATGTAGGAAGAGAATGACAGGGACAGGTTAATTGGCAAGAATGTGGAAATTGTCTTACCATATTATTTTGAATGATAAAACAATCCTAGCTGATAGAAGGGAAATGGAATGCAGGTGAGAATTTCTAGATACCTAGTCATCGTAGCCAGTGCCAGAAAAAACAACAAGGGAATACATTCAATGGGCAAGATTTATCTCTGGTATTCCATCGATACAGCTCAGTATCCACTCTCTTTCAAACACATACCAGTCTGGTACAGCATGATTGTAATCGATCCAGAAAATGGGCATTTTTGGCAACATTGAAACTACCAGTAAACCAGATGATAATCTCCAAGCCAGGTACCTCTGGGTTGGATATGGTCAAACTTAATGCACCTGTCAATATTTTGCCCGTCAGGGGGGGGGGGGTCGTGCATACATGGGACTTTAGACAGAAGACCATTTCCGACAGACAGATGAATTTGATTAACCCGGGAAATAGACATTGACCAGGTTGAACATCCCGGGACTCGGGATATTTGACAACACAAAATTAAATATGTTGTTCCACCCCTGGAGCATTTGATACACTAAGTATAGGCTTTAGGGTGGGGTGTTTCTACCCAGGTGCATGCCTGGGGTCTTCCTTAAGTTGCCAAATGACCATGACTGTTCCCCACCAAGAGAAATCAAATCAACTTATAGTCATGGTACTGGTATATAATAAGCTAACGACATACCACAGGTACTACTGCCATTGTTTACCTTTCATTCATTGAATAAAAATTGAAAAACATTTTGTTATATACATTGTAAATTGAATCAGATCTTTATTTGTTATGTTTTAACTAAACGTTAGTCTACCAGTCTACTTTGTCTACATGGTCTATAAGGTTATCAGAGATATGTCAAGGTATGGAAGTTTATGGCGATTAATCTTGAATTTTTAACATTAAATCTAACATAAATATTTGAGAATAATGATCAAGTTGTACTGTTATCGGTAAATTTGTCTGGATAATTCATTACAGGAATAATTTGTTAGGGAAGGTTTAATAAAAGAATTGTGCAATATGTGTGGAATGATAATAAAAAGCCAACTTAGTCCAAAATCTTTCTGTACATCTGCGATTAGCAATAATTGCAATCTGTAAATACAACTAACTATATTGATGGGTTGGAACAGGTGTTGTCGGCAGTATACCATAATTCGTCTCTATTTATTCGGCAGTTTTAACTTCTGTTCTCAAATACAGCTTAAGGCGTTTCCTTTTTTATGTACTGGTATTAACAACGTTAACTGTTAATTGAATGATCACTGCATTGGCTGCGTACAAAAGATAAGAGAACCATTCTATCCCGTGTTCTTTTATTGTGTACCAGTCTAAGCTAGGTAACTATGACGATTATCTTGATAACTGATACAAAACATGCATACCAATTTGTCCTAACAAGTTTTTTGCCGACAAGAAGAAGAAATGAATATTTCACTTTTTACATAATCATATAATAGTTCAAAAAATTAAGCTATCTGACCATATCAACACATCATACAGATGAATGAGATACAACATTCTGTTTAGTGTGTTTTTATCACAATCATGCACATCACCTTTCCCACCAATTTAGTTAAAGTCTTAATTACAATCTGAGACATAGGGTAACATTATTTTGATCTTCATTTACAAACAGGTCGAGGGTTCAACACAACAGTGTCGTAACTCATATGGAAATAAGAACAAGTTATGACAGTGTTGCGCTGAGCCCTCGAGGTGCCCTTATAGACAATTCAAAAAGATTTCCGACACGAAAGCAAACTTGAGAATAAGGCTGCTTAGTGCGCTTTACTTCGACAAAAAAATGTTGATTTCTTTCAGAAGTGGAGAAGATGCCAGCTCCTTTTGGAAGGGTACTAGTTAGTACTGGCTAGATCTCACTGATAGAGGGTCATGAGTTCAAGCACTGCTACTGACCATGTCTCTTTATGTGAGAAAGTAGGCAGTTGCTTACGGAGGATGGGAGTCTAGTACTGGTGGTTCTTCCAAGGAACGATAGTTAGGTGAACTGTCCACCTCATATGACTCTGACTGTTGAAAAGAGGCGTAAAACTCAATGAAACAAACAGTACTGGTTAAAAAACAGTCCAGTAAAGCCTCAATTATCCGATCTCGGATTATGGTTTTATCCGAAATGAATTTTCAGTCCCGATTCCCCCTTATTTATTTCAATGTAAAATAAACTCGATTATCCGAATCGTGTTATCCGAAACCATGGGTTATCCGAAATAATATTTCGGTCCTGTCGATTTCGGATAATCCAGGTTTTACCGTAGCTGCTTCTTTGGTTTACTGTACAGATGATTTATTTGTCACTACCAGCTTACAGACCTTCATTGAATATACATATCAGCTGTGTGACACATATACAACTGAGAATACACTGCTATACTCCAGAGATATCATATGGTACAGTCAATCCTGTTAACAAAGGTCACCTCATATTGGGAAGGCAAAAAGTGACCTTTATTGACAGGTGGTCTTTCCTCGGAAGTAATTTCGTCCAAATTTTTAGAAAAGAATGGCCTTTATTCACAGGGTGGCCTTTATTCACAGGATGGCCTTTATTCACAGGATGGCCTTTATTTGGAGGTTATTTCGTCCTTAATGATCAATGATAGTTTTTAAAATGGCTGTACATGTACTTCACAGGGTGGCCTTTATTCACAAGATGGCCTTTATTCACAGGATGGCCTTTATTCAGAGGCCATTTCGTCTTAATACTTTATCTCTCCCTTCAATGGCCTTTGTACTTGCATTAGTGGGTTAAATGACATTTCTGTTCAATGATAGTTTTTAAAATGGCTGTACATGTACTTCACAGGGTAGCCTTTATTCACAGGATAGCCTTTATTCACAGGGTAGCCTTTATTCACAGGATAGCCTTTATTCACAGGATAGCCTTTATTCACAGGGTGGCCTTTATTTGGAGGTGGAAGCTAACACAGGTTTGACTGTAAAATTATGACCCAGGATAAATTTCTGACTATGCACCAGCTACAACCCAGAGGCTGACATAAAAATAACAGCTATAAACAATAATCAGAGGCAAAAAGAAGTAACTAGCTGCCCAAACAATTATTTTCCAGACAAATCTTTTCCAAGGTTTCCTCATTCTTACAACCGTGTTAAAAAATACCTCAACCATTGAATGTAAACAAAAGTCTGTCAAAAGACATCATTTTACTATAAGTTTATGTTCTTGCTTATCATAAACAACAATTCAGTTGTAATTGTGTGCGGAAGTCATAAAATCTAAGTAGACCTAGCTCCCCGAGCTATAAACCAGAACAAACCTGTCTGCACGCACCCCTGTAAGCAACTGAAAATATCACACCTCCTTCCCTACACCTATTAATTGTTAATTAATGTCACAAGATTTCTAAAGCTAGTATTAGTCACAAGTTCAATGATTTGGTTGAATATATCTTGAAATTTTTTGCAACAAGCAGTATTGCAACAAGGCGGAAAATAAAAATAAGTTTGTTTGGAGTGTTCCTATAGTGCGATTTTATTGAACTGTCAAAGATGCATAATTTCACAGTCAATGCTTGCATTTATTTTTGGCTTCGGTAGGATTTGGTTACTTTCATAATCTATACAATAATTTTCGTTATACCGTTTGTTGAATGTATAACCATGTATTTAACTATAGATCCGCTAAATGATATTATATAAACATGTAGAATGGGACATTTCCTAATGGTAAAAAATAAACGAAAACTATCGACTGTGTTATGAAGCTAAAAATAATCATATTCAGCGACCATGTAATTATTCAGCTGACATTTTAATAAAATCCCACTATACCTACTCACGAAAATCCTAGCAAATAATGGGGGGGGGGGGGGTAAAAAAATATTGTTATATAGTACCTACCTACATGTACCCAGTGCTAAAATTCAGGGTCGGAGCACTCCAAACAAACTTAATTTTATTTTCAGCTTAAGTCAAGTAATGTTAACAATTTTTCTATTTTTTCCCCCCAAAATACCATTTGTACTTAAGAAATGCCATTCATCCTTAAATATTTTCATACATTGGAATTTACAGTTAGAAACTTTCGAGTCTGTGCCAAATAATAGGGTTAATACAGATGTGTTCAGTTTACAACAACAATTGATCATTATCTTACTTTTAATGGCTTTGTGTACATCAATTTAACTAGTAATATTCATTTGCTTTTGTTACTTCTGTAATTTTATTACCGTAATTATACAAAAAAAAAGAGTTTGTTTCTGGTTACATGCTCATTAAAATGGAGTGGGCAAGGACTTTTATTTGATTTTATTCTTGAAAGCATGGGGACAGGTAAAGAAAGTGAGACAGTGCAATGTACTATTTCTCAGGCTAATGATGAGGCGAAAATAAGGATAGGCCGGGTAGCCAGAACCAATCAATTTTTTTACGTCTAAATAGAAAAAGAAATAGAAAATGTCAAACGCAAATTGTTTTATAAGCTGTACTTTTTACAAGTATAATATTTTTCTGTTTCTTAACAACTTATTAAATTTAATAAATTTCAAGGAAATAGGAATGCAGAAATGTTAAAGAAAATTTTGTAGAATACTATAAATGAATTACCGGGGTAATATGTTTTTTGTAACTAAGTAAATGAACTTATAGAGTAAATGAAGTTTGATGTACATTTTGTATGTACTTTTGGCATTCCTTGAAAAAAATGTTTGTTAGAGAATTTCCAGCGGGTAAATAGGTAGGAAATTTAAGGATTTAAAAAAAGGTTCAGTTGGTTATGTGTAAACCTGACTATTTGTTTTTCAGACCTAATGTACTTACAGAATGTCTAATCTCGAAAACGCCCTCCCACCCTCCTCCCTGCTGCACACGCTTATGATTGGTAATGTAATTTCAATAACAGAAAATATAATTTCTTGAAAATCTAAATTATGAACATATCTTGAATGAGATCTTAAGTGAAATTAGGACTAACCATCATTATTTACAGCTGTCATATCTTTTTATAGAAGTTTAGTAACTGTTACACCCCTGTTTCATACTGAGCCAAACAAAATAATACAGCCTCAATGCATTTAAATTATACTGAGATTACCTGAAGTTTCATTTGTTCTATTTAAAAATACAATTTAAACTGACGTAAAATGAATGTTTTGCCAAAGCGCACTTAAAACTGATGCGTGAGTCATCTATTAAAACCGTATAACATGCTCTTAAAATTATATGCATGCTTTATAACAAAGAAATTACAAAATTCAAGATACTGTATTCAATGCCCTTTAAGTTGCCATTTTCAGAAGAAAAGAATTTGTTCAGTACAGTACAAAGTCATTGGAAAACTGAATTTAGATTCCGAAAAACAAATTACAATAAATCACACGAGTTTACAATCAAGCCAGGCCATCCTGAAAAAAATATGTTTGCTGTAACCCGACCCAGAAAATTTTCAGTGGGTAGGTAGGTAGGAAATTTTTTTTTTACAATTTATTTTTTATCTTTAAACCAAAATACATGTCAGAATGCTATTTTTAAAGAAAAAAAATCCTGAGAGGCCAAAAAAGATGGGCAGGGGTCTTTTTTGGTGAGTAGGTAGCATTACGGCAAACAAAATTTTTTGTAAGGATGGCCCCATCTAAACTTGTTTTTTGTAGTAGCTAGAATTTCTGATGTTTTCAACTTTTGACCAATCCTTTTGTTCATCACTGGAATATTTGTGTAAAATTTAATTATGAATGCTGCACTCTCTACAACAGTACATTAATTATACTGTCAGAGTACAAAAATAGAGCCTCCTACATGTTAGATGCTATCAGTTCAAGACAGGCTCATCCTTGTTCAAATAGATACTCCTTTATTGGAAATGATACAGTTCAAGACAGAAACTCTTTGATGCTGTCTAATTGGACTAACAAAGATGGCGTATTATAAACCACTATCACTTATCTTAGAAAATAAAACTTATTACAGCTGCACATAATTATGTCAAAAAAATTATTATGAGCACCTTGCACTCTCCGTAAGTTTGGTAATAAAGATAAAAGTTTGAGAGCTTGTAAAAATCAAAGTACTGAAAGTACTCATAATAATTGATTTGTTTGTTGGAGTTTTATGCCCCTTTTCAACAGTCGGAGTCATATGACGCGGACAGTTCACCTAACCATTGTTCCTGGCAAGAACCAAATCCACTGTGAGCAACTGCCCACTTTCTTACATAAAAAGATATGGTCGGTAACTGGGCTCGAACCCACGTCAGCGACCTTAACCGCTAGACCACAGAGGCAGGTTTTATGATAACTGAACTTGCACTGCAAAACGAAACAGGAACCAGGCGGATGTAGAAAACTTGGTACTTTGGTCTGAATTAAAATTCATACGCACCATGCAAATGACGGCTAGGTAAAGCTAAACTATCGTTCAGTTTCCAGAAACGTGTGAATAGTTGCAGAATTAGGTGCAGTTATGCTCCTAAATGATGGTTTGGCAAAATTTCATTCTAATAATTAAGTAAATAGATAAAGAATCCTGAAGACAATTTATATAACATTTCTGGGGGTGGAAACTTGGGAGAAATAATAGGAATATAATGGATTCTTACATGTCTTATAACCATCCTATTAGAATCAGATCCATTATATAACATGTACGCCACTATGTGTGAACCACACATCTTTTACAAGTTTCACCAATCTCACCAAACTATAAGATCTTAAAAGGGACAGTATGTGTTACTATAAAGAATAATGATGGTAATTTCTTAATCAGAGTATGCATAGATGGAATGAAATTAAATTGCACAAACAGATTTTTGAACATTCTGAGCCAAACAGCAAATATGCCACACATGTACTCAAAGCAACTTAAAAATAGAGCTTTGTCACAGAAGTGACTAATACACCCACCGCTGCTTTGACACTAAGAATGTGATAGTACATTATATGGCTGAGTTCAAGGGCACATAACTCTGGAATGTGTGGATCACTGGGCATGGAAATTGTATCTTGCGCATGTACACTTCATTGTGATGACACATTTCATTGCAATCACTTAAGGAATGTGGAAGTAGTTCACTCAACAAACTTGTGATAAACCGTCCACCCGCCCAACCTACTGACAGAGTGACTCCAATATACCCCCTCTCAAACTTTGTTTGCAGGGGGGGGGGGTATAATAACAAACAATATCCACACAGAAAGCCTAATCATTTTACAATATTGATTCATGTAGGATAGACACAAGTTCATTAATTTAGAATATCAATTCCTGTAGGATGAACACTAGTACCTGAGAACCCAAAGTTATAAAATTATCACATCCTATAGTTGCTGATCTGACATTTACCATTATCCAATTCCAATGTTCATTACTTATATTACAGGACAGATCAGCAAAATGTGCATGTGTTACTTATTAATATTGAATAGACTGGTGAACTAATGAATTAATATTAGTGTCTTCATCGATGGAGGACTACCACTTCTATGGTTTTATTCCATAGCACATAATTTGAACTCTTCTACTGGTTCTGATCAAGTGTACTTTTCAACTCCACTTGACATTAAAGTGTCAGATGTTTCCTTGTCAATAAGGGGAAAAACTTGTTTAATTGTTCATTCGAGACAAGCTAATACACCAGCATTGTAGCAACGTTGAGGCACCTTGGCTAAAGTTTGCAGGGCGATAAAAAATGTCCCCACAACCCCCTAGAGTGACTCTTGCTGCCCTAGAGTGCCTCAGCTTAAATTTGTTTCTGGCTTCATCATTTCACACATGTGACATTAGATCAAGATCTTCTAGAAAATAAGCTATAAGATGTCATAAGGCAAAACACAAATCTGATCAAAATCCGAGTGCAACCTCTCTAAAGCAACACCCTTTGGGAGTAGCAACATGTTGTTGCTGAAGAGGGCCGCTCTGGAGAGGGTGCACTATATAATGACTCTTAGAGGCAGAACAGCATGGAACACAAATGATACAACTCAGATACGAGGCAACAAATAAAATCATCTTGAAATTAATGGTCATGATATCAATCAACAACTTTCAAATGTGACAGAAACCCAAAGACTTTCCTCACTGATTTATTAAACCAATTATCTGCACCTGTGAAGAACTAACAATCAACTAATTGACAGATAATTGGCTTCCATGCATTAAGCTGTGTACCCCCCCCCCCCCCACTTTCTCACACAAACATTACTGCACTAGGCTTTATCTTATAAATGAATGGAGCCGGGAGCCAAGTAATTTCATATAGTACAAAATTCAAAGCCCACGAGGGGGTCACTTTCACAAAGTTGAGATCATTCTCAAGTAAAATGTATTTTATTGTTAAATTCTGATACATGCTATTATTAAACAGACCCAAGTTCATTTTTCATATTTGTACTTTTAAATATGAAACTTGTTTTCACTTGCATAAATTTCCTTATAAGCTCTTTTGATTGCAAATACATTTAAAACTTGAAAACCTGATTTTGAGATTAAGATTAAAATTTCTGTAGCTAAATTATTGAGAAATTTATAAATTGTATCCGAAATAGTGTTTAACTAGGATATTTTCCATAGTAAAGGTCTGCGTTGACCATGCAGTCATATATAATTGAAATATTCAGTCTTCGGATTTAGCCCCTGACAGAGTAATGTGTCTTCCAAAATGGACTTAGGTCCAGTAAATTTGAAAAGGTCAGTGGTCCGACGATTCAGTAAATTTTTTAGTGATACTGATAATTTATCATATTTCAGAACAAAAAATGAAATATTTTTAATCACTCTTGAAAATTATTTTTTTAGCCAAATTTTGTGTATGAAAATTTGTGTGCACTTTCTTTGGTCAACTAAAAGTTCATTTGGCCCATTTAAGTTTGCATTTTCACTAAACTGAATGTCCTTTGCTTAAAAAAGTTTTTCATGAAAACTGAAACTGCATTGATAAACGGTGTTAAACATCTTGACTTACATTCACAGATAGGACAGCATCGACCAGGTACATATCTCGGACTAAGACATCTTTTCATACACATCTCAGCTTGGCACTGTTTAGTATTGTTGATACAGCTACATGTGACACAGTCCCCTTCCTTCCATGTTTCACCAACACTGTAATACTTTGTCTGTGACCAACAACCTACAACAGATGGCATAAATCTCATTGTGTTGACATCATACGGCATAGGAGGTGCTTATCATGCCAAAAACACAGAAACACTATATTTTGTAAGCATTTTATAAATTGGAGCAGTCAGCAAGGTTGTAGCATTGTCTTAATGGTTACATAAAACACTTGGTGGTGTAGGGGTAGAGCGTCAGACTCCTAACCCGGAAGTTAGGGGTTTGAAACCTGTCAGTGGTGAAATTTAACTGGAACCTTCACAAGCTCTTCTTTTGGCGCTAGTGTTGGTCAGAATCCAGAAAGCAGTCTTAAAGAGTAGTTAATATTAGAACTTGCTCTACAATTGATGTAAAAACTAGGCCCAGTAATACATTTATACAAACAACTGAATATATTGAAAGGCAAACAGGCCAATCTTTACAAAGAGACATCCAAGAAGATTTCGTGTAAAGGTTACAGCTTATTGAGAAATTCCTTTCAGGTTATAAGAATTTAATTTGAACTGTAAGTAACAATATACAACAATATTACAAAGTTGGAACAAAATTTTAATAATTTCTATAAATCCTGTATCATGATGTTTATTGAACATTTCCAAGATAATCTAATGATCAATTACTATTGGCCTATTATATAGAACAGACAACATGTGCTATAGACTTTTCCAGACATTCCATTTAATATTATGATTATACCAAAACTAAACATTAGCCCACATTATACGTTTAACCTCAGCAACCTTTACCTTGTATATGTCAGACCTGTTTATCATCAATCTAAAACAATTAACTGACCAGTAACTTTATACTGCAGCAATTTACAGAACTGATGAAGGCACATAATTGCCTATGTTTCGATATTCAAGAGATTTGCACTGACGTTTTACATTTTGGCAGTAGTTATCGCTGTCTGAAACTAGGTTAGTAAAACAGGCCATTTCTTGTTGTTATAATATATATATGCAGCACAAGTAAGTATCAGTTTGTTTGGTTAGTTAACAAGTATTGGGTGAAATTTAGTTCCAGTCTTCAAATTTAGCCCCACAACTGTGGACCTAGTCCATTAGTTCAAAATAGCCATCAGTCCAGTTAATTTGAAAAGGTCAGAGCTTTTTGCTATAAAAAATATGCAAAAAAAAAACAAGCAATGGTTGATATCATCCCAAGATAATTATTACCGATGAAACGAGCCCTTTTTCTTCTTAAAACACTCGTTTCACTGTGATTTTTGCTTTTGTAAACTGGAAATATAATAGAGCGTGTGACGTCACTTTATGATGTGTCCATAACACGACTGCGGGAAAACACAGCTGTTCTATATAAATAGTATTTGTTTCAATGATATCGAAAAAAATACGATGGTGGTTTCAGAAACAATTTTTCTTGCTATAAAGTATGCACGGGAGGAAAAACACCAGATTCCTCTGTTATAGAACAAACAAAAACTGTTACAACCGATAAATTTATAAGCTTATTGGACTTGAATCACTCTCGAAAAACATGTTTTTAGTCGAATTACACATGTGTACGAAATTTTGCATGTAATTTTTTGGTTCACTAAAACTTCACTCAGACCAATAAAAAATTACATTTTCATTGGACCAAATGTCCAGTGCTTCAAAAAGTTCTTTATCTGCGACTGGATTCTAACTACCGGTAACAGCAGTGAAGGACTAGTGACTACATGTACCACTGATTAGGTACTGTGACTATGAGAAAAATTAAATCTTTAATACTGTTCGTGAGGCAACATGAAAGGGACCAATAGCAGGACCCTTACTGCAACATTACATATATTTGAATCCAGTCATTGGTTAGATTTTTTTTAAAAACATTTACGTAACCAATAAATTAGTTGTAAGTTATGAGCCAAGAAAGTAGACAGTGAGGGTGATTAATGGCAATAATTACGACTTACATATTTTAAATCAATGTAAAATAGTTCATTTTAAATTTCCCAAGTTTAAACAGATACAATTTCTCACATTATGTAACTAAAATTCGAAAAAATTAAAAACAAAATACAATCCGGACAACATAAGATTCTTTCCTTTGGCCTATTTGAATTCAAATAAAATAAAATTAAGCTTAACACTTTCAAATATTTTGACATAAAACTGTGGAAGTCAATCCCATGGTGGGACATGGTAGAGCATTAATTCTGGTGTACTGTGCATTGTTCTGTCTCCAGGTAAATTGCGGTATGTTCCTGATAAGATACTGAATTATTTGTGTTAAGATACTTTAAAAAATCATCTTTTATGGGAATTGATAACATTCATACAATTAAACCTCCCAGGTTCTGCATTTTATTATAGCTCAGGCATAAACAAGTTCCTAGTTTTAGCTGACCCGGCCAATCCTATTTTTTACTGCCAAGCCTCGACTTTTTTTCCTTGTCTCAGTCATTTTTTTCTTGCTCTTATTTTCATTTTCATAAACTCCAAATCAAAAAAAAAAGTTGGAAACAAAAATTTAATTAAAGTTATGCCAACTGGCCTTACAAAATGTGAAGATGTTAACAGAAACCAGACTCTCGTTTTTTTTTCTTTTAAAATGACGTAGGCTGCAGTAATGGTACAGTGGTTAGTGCGCTTGACTTATAACCAGGCAGTCTGGTTTGAACCTCAGTTGCAGTAGGTTGGACTTGTAACCACAATTCACATTCAAATCCAAGTCACTGCAAGACAAACCCTTCTGTTTAAAGTTTGACAAAAATTACGTTTTTCCTCCATATGTGGAGAAGTTGCGGTCTCCTTGCGTCAGGGTAAGTTAGTACTGGTCATAATACAGATAGGTGATATAGCCGCACAATATAAAACTGAAATGTCTTTGAAAAATGGCATTAAACGCACTAAAACCAACAATACAATGCCGTGGCTCCCTTTATAATGACATGGCTAAGGTTTAAAATGCAAATAATAAATGAATCACGATTCTGTTTCATCAAAATGTGTGTCAGGAATGCAGTGATTTAAATACATTCCTAAGCTTCATTATCATCAGGGTCATACTCGAACAAAAATTCCAGAAGATTAGACAGTCCTACATATTGCACTGGCCAATTTACATTTGTTGTTACATCATTAGTTTCTTACTCATTAACAGCCACATTACAGTCATAAAGCCATTTCAATTAAGATTTTTTGGTAAGGACTGAAAAACACTACAGTGAAACATGTGTTAGAGGCCACCTCCGAAAAAGAGCTACCCTGTGAATAAAGGTCATTCTTTGAAAAAACATCATTGGTTATTTAGAACAAAATGACCCACAAATAAAGGCCACCTGTCAATAAAGGCCACATTTCATCTTTTCCAAGGGTGGCCTTTGTTAACAGGTTTGAATGTACTTCCTTTGGGAATTTATCTACAGTACATAATATTTATATTTAAAAAGATTCCAAGAATAAATTGCATACTAAACATTTCACCTTTCAAAAAATACAACTCTTAGACCCCTAAATCCCGCAGCCCCAATACCCAGACTAAAACCCTACTAACACACAGAAATATACAATAAATGGAGGGCAAAACACAGTATCGAACAAGGTACCATATTGGTATGGTCCATAACAAAGCTAAGAGGAGTAAAACTAGTTTTGCAGGCCAAATTCACTTCTACCCCTTGGAAAACCAAACCTTAATAGTGATTTTTTTCATATCTTTGGGAATGGGTCCGGGTCCTGACAGATTGGGAATTTTGGAGTCGTGACAACTGGGTTATTGGGAAATTTTATCAATAGACAATGCCAAATAAATCAAGATCTCTGGTTTCTTTGCACTAGCATACTTTACTTCTTGTCAAAAATGGTCATAACATGGTCATCTTATGTCTGATTTTGATTTTTTTTTTAAATGTTCATCGGAATTTCTCCATTTAGATTTCGGAAATTTTAACCCTTAATACTATTGGGAACGGTCTGTTTACAAAGAAGCAAAAAAACACTGCTTAATAACATAAATAAAACAGATTGATAAAGAATACATTATTCACTAAATGTTTCTTCTGTACACAAGCCCCACACTCACACACATTATACACACATGACTTTGTATGCACTTGATTTTAAAAACCTGAAAATGAATCTAATGGACCTTGTTTAAACAACAAATTAGATTAGACTCCATGAAAACCTTCAAGGTTTAAGTATTTCATATAAACCGATTCAATTAAGCGAAGAACATCGCAGCTATATCAATATCGTAGGACAGGATTTTTGCGTAATCGTTACCTTAACTTTCACGGATAATATATAACCCGCCTTATTGTTATCGGAATATATACATTGACCTTAACGCTATGTAGATCTTTACAACGATTTATAAATGTAATACAGTGCATTATATTGGTTATCAGTTTTGTGCAGGAATGTAAATAAATACATGTATTTACATTTGACACTTTTTGTGTACATACATTAAGTAGTTGAATTGATACGAATGAATAACTATGAGGAAAAGCAAAACAAAATCAACACAGGTGTGTGCCACCGGTATTGATGCTTATCAAAATTGATTTATTTCTTATATTTGTGTAAATAACATAATGCTTGATTAAATATTTCGTTATCAACAGTTAAGCCATTTAGGGGGTCCGGTGTAGATTTGGTTTAAATGTTATTTATTAAATTCTGACAGGTCGCCATTCAATCGCCAAGTTAATGATAATCTAAATGATGTTGACACCTGACGGCTTGTCATTCTGAGTTAAAACTAATTGTTAGTAAAATAAAAGCATCCGCTACACAGTATAAAGTGAATGGCAAATATTTCATTTACCAAAATATTCGGGCCAACTGGCAAAAACAGTGACATAGATATAGCACTTTGTATTAAGGGATTTCTATACCTAGGGTCTCTGTATACTAAATTCATTCATTATACAGTACAAGGGATGGGTATAGTTATGTAAAACTATTCAATGGCACAGCATTATACCTAGCCTCCTACAGGGTCTCTATTAATTCTTTCTTGGGTTAAAACTACCATATTTAACACAGAGTACACCTTTAAAATTGATGAATTTGTACCCTCCTGAGATATTTGAAGACTTATATCTCAAATTCATGAAGTCAAAAAAGCTTGTGTATTAGTCATATAAAATTATTTAATATACAAAATGAAAATACTTCAGTTAAATATTTATATCCATGCTCATTTGTTTTATGAAAACAAGGGCAGGTGTGTACTTTCTTTGTCATTCATTATCTTAATTAAAAGCAGTCAAAATATTTCTATTTAGCACTCATATTACACATAATCAGCAAAAAATATTGAACAGAATAATGGACCCGATTTTAATTCAACTTGTATTTGTTTATACCAGATGACAGAAATCCTACAATACAGCTACAAATATTTGATGTTCAGATTACTAAGTAGACATTGAAGTTATCCTGTGTAACCGAATTAAGAAAACACTTCATATAAGAATGTTTCATACAAAATTTATTGACTACCTTCCCATCATGCCTAACAATGAATCACTTGTAGTTAAATAATCTTATTATTCAAGACTTGAGGCCGCTTGTTTAACAAACTGATATTTTGCGGTACCATCCTTTCAATTAAGAGAAGCCGACGGTGTAGACTGAATGAGTACCTTATTTGTACTCGGATATAAAGTCAGGGACAAGCAGACCTACATGTAGCATGAATACAGGCCCTTTTTTTTATTTGGAAGGGGCCTTACATTTTGGGAAATTTAAGCGAAGGTTAGACAACCAAGTTAGAATGGCACTTCATTTTTGGGAAATTCTTGCCCAACAATGGGAAAAAAATAGCCTTTTGGGATGTCATCGAATCTCTGTCTCTGTTATAGAAGGAAAAAAGGCCCCGCTCAGGTCAGCTGAAAACATTACATACCTGATGCTTGGCAATAATAATGATTGCAGCATGAACCAGGCCGATCACCGCTGTGATGAAGAATATGCGGAGTGTGCCCATGTGGGCATTTTGGCTCTGGGTCACAGCTTTTCGGGTTACATCTACATTCGTAAGTTGGCTGGCAGCATTCATCGTCCTGTTGTGTAGATTTATATACAAGGACAGAATCATCGGGACATCTGTGTTTCACGCTAGACTCACACGTAGAAGAGTTACAACGCTCTGGTAGCACTAAAATAAATAGACATTCAATCTTAAATTGACTAGAGGCATACAATATTATATACATATCATTCTGTAAGTGGTATTTCAGCATGTGTCATGGAAATGTTCACGTTTTTGTGATTGGCCTATTTTCACAACATTCTGATTAGCGAAAATTTCTGACACAAAATGTACAGTTTACAGTCAGTTTCTAATTTTCACAATGTGTAAAAATAACGCCTGCCAGAAAATTGCTTCTCATGAACATTTATGAATGCAGATTGCATAGAGTTACAAATTCGCGAACATTTGGTCAAGCAATAATATCAACTAAAACAGTATACTACAGCATTAATAAAAGTTTGGTACACTGGACAGCGTACAGGACATTTTAATTTTTTATGTACAGTCAAACCTGTGCTACCAGCCACTTCCAAATAAAGGTCAACTTGTGAATAAAGGCCACTCTTTTAAAAGATTATTATTATTATTACCATTGATTATTTAGAACAAAATGACCTCAAAAACAGGTTACCTGTCAATAAAGACCACATTTTGTCCATCCAAAGGGTAGCCTTTGTTTACAGGTTTAACTGTATATCAGAAAGTATCATGATACCATCTTAAACCAATAGAAATGAGAAATGGCAAAATTGTCAATAGAAAATATCAACTCAAAAATCGATGCAATGAAGCATTAAGCAGCTATCAGGTTGAGTGATGGTGTATAAGTAGGTTACAGACAAAATGTAGTCTTTTTTGACAGGTGACCTTTATTCGGAGGTCATTTTGTTCTCAATAATAAATGATTGTTTTAAAAAAATGGCCTTTATTCACAGGGTGGCCCTATTCGGAGATGGCCAAGTTAGCACAGGTTTGACGGTATTAATTTAAGGCCTTAAATGGCCACATTGACCAAACACACATTTATCGTTTTGGGGAACAGTTATCAGGCCCCTTACATTTTTCGAATTATGGGAAAAATTCTCTCAGCCGGGAAAAATATAACTTTTTTACTTGGGAATGAGGGAGAATACCTGAACCAAAAATGGCATAAAAAGTCCTTGTATGTACATCATTATGCCAGTGTTCAAACTTTTTTGTAAGCACGAGCCAGAACTATAAGTGGACTGTTGAAAATAAACAATATACCACTAGCCCGAATACACAATTTTTAGAAAGTTCACTAGCACGATAAGAAATTTACTAGCCCCGGGCTGTGGGCTATTGGGTTATAGCGTGAAGACTGATTTAATGCACCATCCCTTTAACATCTACTAAGCCCCTTATGCGTCAACTAAGGAGATGATTGAGCACTAATTAAACTAATAGATGTTAACATCCTTAGAACTATCTGTCTGGGATTTATTTTAAAGTGTGTATTCTTATCTACTTCATAACACCTGATATTTTTTATTTGCCATTCATGGTGCAGTCTCACACATTGCAAGTACACAAATAAACAAGTTCAGGGCTGAATCAGAACAAATAAAAGCAGAGGTGCTTGTTCGACGATGTATACACTTTCTAGAGGTTTCTTGTTCATCTGTTGTTTACTAGTAATCAATGGCCAGAAATTGACAGCTACGGTTATTTCTGAGCCGGGCCCCAGACAGCGGGGATATAAGATACAGGAGAACCAGGTATTTATATCCCTACTCTTATTTCAAATACTTTTTCCTGGTTCTTTATCATGCCCGGTGAACAGCACCGATACATGCCTTTCCTGTGACTTTCTAAATATGTTACTTTGTTCTGTAGTTGGGATGGGATCATTCCCAGAACTTGAGGTTTCTATCCAGATAATAATTAAATGGTGTGGAACTCAAGCTTATGAATGAAGTTTAAATGGTGTCCTCATTAAAGTTGTGGACTTTAATTCTTAATAATTGTGCAAATTTCAGAGAAATACCTTATAGTATACCATTAGTATGTATACACCAATATTCAACAACAATGAACATTATACAAATGTACTGTGGAATCATTAATTTTCGTTGGGGATTTAATTTCGTGGATTTCGTGGGTCAGCTCATCCATGTGAAATCAAATCCCCACAAATTTAAATGCAGACATAATGCATTTCTTTTCAAAAATCGAAATCCACGAAATTTATGTCCCCACGAAATAGCCATTTTAGTAAAAAAGAGGGCCATGATGGCCCCATATCGCTCACCTGAGCATTGTAACACTAAGGGATAATTAAATCAAGGAAAGTTATTTGACATGGTAAAGAGTTATCTACTCCGACTGTTCAGTAGTTGTTGAAATCAACTGACCCCCAGGACCGGGCCAATATTGACCATTGGGCCATGATTTGAACAAACTTGGTAGAGATACACAAGAAAATGCAACATCCAAAATATCTAAGCCCAAGGCCTCATGGTTTTGGACAAGATGATTTTTGAAATTTTCCTATATAAGTCAACATAAATCAAGTGACCCCCGGGGCAGGGCCAATAGTGACCCTAGGGAAATAATTTGAACAAATGTGGTAAAGGTTCACTAGACAATGCCACATACAAAATATTGAAGCTCTAGACCTTGTGGTTTTGAACAGGAAGACTTTTTCAATTTTCCTATATAAGTCGATATAAATCAAGTGACCCCCGGGGCGGGGCCAATTTTGACCCTAGGGCAATAATTTGGACAATCTTAGTAGAGGTCCACTAGGCAATGCTACACACCAAATATCAAAGCACTAGGTCCTCTGGATTTTGAGAAGAAGATTTTAAAAGATTTTTTAAAAAATCCTTCCAGTTGTTCTGCATGGAATGGAATTCTTTGAACAACTTTGGTAGAGCTTCAAGCAAGGTACACACCTGAGTGACACCTGTGAAGTTTTTTTGGAATTGATCCAGTGGTTTAGGAGGAGATGTTTAAAGGAATTGTTGATGACAGACGACTGACGATGGACAACGGACACAGCTTGATCCTAAAAACTCACCTTGGCACTCTGTGCCAGGTGAGCTAAAAACTAGAAAATTTGAGTCCAACGAAAATAAATGAAAATACAGTATACCAATCAATTCTCAGACTTTTTTCTGGGGAGATGGATAAGTTTTACAGACATGAAGCTGATATGATACATATTGATCAAATTAATTAAATAACCCTTTCACCATTGATACGAGGTCAATAACTGCCATGTGGGAGGGGAGATAACTCAAGAGTTAATGAGTTGTCTCCCTTTTTTGCTGTCAAAAATTGTATCAGGTATCATTGTCAACTGGAATTATCATTCCACCCCCTGAAATACTGTGGTGTTTTTCTGATGCCAAATCTCTACTAGTATAGATTTTACACCCCTTTCAACCCCAAAGATTAAATATCTAAATATTGTTTATAGTTGAATGTGAATTTTGTGATCATAAGGTTACATAACACTGCAACAACTTTAGGATTGCAAGGATAAAAATAACATCTCAATTTTAAACAGATCTCCTACATAATTATGTACTGTAAAACTTCATATATCATTTATAGTCCACATCAATTATAAAGATCGTTAGAGGTTTTCTCAATTTCTTTCATGGCTTCAAAGTGATAATAAGAACACCTTAAGTAGTTAAAGTACATTAATTAAGAAAAGGTGGGCTTAATAATATTAAAGTTTTACTTAAAATGCAGCTTGTATTATTGCAATTTAGAACAAAAATGGGCTTTTAACATGTCAATTAGGCCATCATTAAAAAATTGTTTGTTTGTAGTGCTCCGACCCTAATTTCCAGAGGTTGCATGGTAGGTAGGTAGGTTTTTTTAAAAATTATTTTCTGAAATTGCATTGATAAAATAATTGGCAATTTCGAAATACACAATATTTTCATACATGTATTCTGCTCTGCATTAAAGATGTAATTAGACAGAACAAAATATGATGAACAATCAGTTTGTTTTGGATAAAGTTCATGTATTCTAGCTGGTATGGTTTAAAAACAGAAAGTACCTTTTTACTGAACAGGTGTGAACAGATAACAAAAAAAAAGATTAACTTGAAAACCTAAAAAAGAATAGAAAAGCAGGGGCCATTTTGATGGGTCGGTCAGCTAGAGCACTACAAACAAAGATTTTTTTTTATTTTCAGCTTTACCACAAAAAAATTTGTTAGCCACCCAATTATATAAATGTACTTTTAGGAGAAACGACATGAATAACATCATTATGAGTGATGTGAGGACAATTTCCTAACAAAGACCCGGTTATTTCACACGCAGCAAATTCCATAAATGTTTCCTAACACCTTAACAAATTGTACATAGTATATATCTCAATGACCCCAGCGTTGGCACGGCAAAAATGTGCTGGTATTTTTACCACTGTGCGTGTACAGTTTGTGATCAAATTAACCCCATTCATGAAATGTTTAACTAGAGGTTTTAAAAGTCGCCACACATCGCCCCCACCACTTTAACGCCAATTTTCGAAACTTTTCTGAGGATTTACCAACAAGGACTACTATTTAAAACTAATTGCATTTCAATTTGAAATAATTACCACTGTCCAGCAGACTACAGGATTTACGTACAGTACAGTAGAAATTATAAACTGGTAACTACACACTTGCAACTTCGGTCAGCATGCTTCACCACAGTGCGCAATACTGCAATGTATAATAGCATACGATGAATACGTATACTACGACATACCTTTGCAGAATCCATGTCGTTTCTCGTTAACGGGATCTCCGGCATTGACACTCTTAAAACATTGTAAACCATGAGCGCAGATCCCATTCGAGTCCCCTCCTTCGCCGCACGTTTCCCCGATCCCTCGTGCACAAACTAAACAGCAGCTACATTGGTCGGGTACAACCCCGTGAGTACAATTCACCGGCGTGTTACATGTAAGCTGATTACACGAGCATGTGTCAATTGCACGAACGAATTTCGTTAATAGTATCCAGAAAACGACATAGATATAAACTTTTTTTGTAGACGTTAAACACAAAAGTAAACCGAAAATACTATTTTCCCCCATATTTACAGCGAATTTTAAACACTACATTTTGTTCTGTACAATATTAATACTGTTTACAATATCCACTAAAATTCTCTTATCACTTCTACACGGTTTACTGCAGTAATGCATAAGCAGGTAAAAGCTAACTTAGGATCGTCGACCAATCAAAGAGTATGAAGCGATACGTCGGTAGTATGACGCGCCAAATTTACTTGCACTTTTCTTTAGTTCAGATATGCGTGCTTAAAATCAATTATTGGTCTGTCCACCAGGAACTTAGGATGCCAAGTAGAAGTGCGCACATGCGTATCGTCTGTAAAATTAAGCACTAGGGTATTCGTGAAAACGTAAACGAAATGCATCAAATTTATTAAAATCATCATGGGTTAATATAATATTAAGACAATTCTCCACGGTGCAGTTACGTGAGTTATATTTTTGACAGATTAAGCGCGTGGCTGTATATTTGTAGTAACAACATAAAAACACAAAACAAAGGTAAGAACAGTTAAACATAAGGCTTTGAAAAATATGTTTGTTTTGGTACCCGACCTACCTTTATGATTCTTTGTGACCTATGAGAACATGGTTTCCGTTACCGTGGACAGAGGAGCAACTTACATTTACTATATCTACACAACTTGTTATCTGTAACATCTTCAACAGTTCTAAAAAGCATTTTCACTCAAAAAGACTTGTTCATTGGCGATCTTAGGTGTATATAAATGTATGGCACAGACATACGACCAGATTCATAAACATATCTTGGAGATCCAAGACAGCATTTATGAACTTGAAAATCACGTCATCCTTTAATTGCTTCCAAAAAACGTATTTGATCCTATTCCTCGTTGTGAGAATGATACCTCAGATCTAGTTCAATTCAAAGTTCTAAATGGGTCTGCACAAATTCTAGAAACAAATGAAGCCACTATATATATATAATAGGGTGCCCGGCATCCAATTTGCATGATCAATCGCCATTCACTTAGTAATACTCATTATTTGTTTGAATTATTTGTTTCAGGTCTAAAATAGACAAAACACTATAATATACAACCCCTATCCAAACAAGTCTCTATGATAGTAAGCAACCGTTAGTGATAGGTGCAAGAAATGTATCAGCTACGCCACAGCCCATTTGCATAAATTGTTGCATATAGGCGAATGATCAAAACAGCTACCGGATGCCAACTTCAGAAAAGCTACTTTTTCTATACTTCTTGCTTTGAAATAGTTGATAAGCGGCTGTTTAATTAATAATGCATAGTTTCAAATTAATCAAAGCTAGAGAGATTTTTTGTTTGTTTCTGAAACGCCTTCGAGAACGTAAGAAATGAAATAATAAATAACCACTGAATGAATCTCGAAACGATTACCTCCCTTGGTGGTAATACAGTTTTTTTTACAGAACAGTTACAACATATTTATTGAAGTTATAAATATATATACTAGTCTTTTTATAATGACATTATCTCAATAAGCTTATGTTTATGTGCACACAACCAGCCTAGTTTAGTTCAGGAATTTTGCACCATCCTCTGGTCAACAGCTGCCTACTTTGTTTAAAGAATAAATCATCTGAGCTGAAGAGATTGAATAAGAGCTTACAGCTATCAAACTTGGATGCTGCACTACTTATTGAATATAGGAATGCAATTAATGCATATAAATCTTAGCAAAGCATTATAGTGCGTTGTATGCATAAGCCATTAAGGCTACAGTGAAACAATTATAGGTCCGTGTCATTGCTATTCCAGCCTATAGCAACAGATGAAAAGTTCATTAAAGTCCCATAAGCTTATAAACGCATCGGTCGTAATAGTTTCTGTTTGTCCTGTAACAGAGAAATCTGGTGTGTTTTCCCCCGTGCATATTTTATTATAAGAAAAAATGTGTCCGAAACCACTATCGTATTTTTTTCAATATCATTGAAATAAATACTATTTATAGAACAGCTGTGTTTTCCCGCAGTCATGTTATGCACACGTCATAAAGTGACCTCACCCGCTCTACATATTTCCAGTTTACAAAAGCAAAAACCACAGTGAAATGAGTATATAATAATTATCTTGGGATAATATCAGCAATTGAATGTTTTTTGCATATTTTTTTTATAACAAAAAGCTAATGGGACTTTGAAAAAAAAAATTAACAAAAGGAAGTTATGTAACACTAGAAATGTGTCCAGAGGACACGAACGCCCCCGCTGAGAGCTAAATAAACAAGAGGGCCATGATGGCCCTGTATTGCTCACCTGAGTATCGTAACACTAAGGGATAATTTAATCAAGGGAAGTTATTTGTCATGGTAAAAAGTTATCTACCCCTACTGTCAAGTAGTTGTTGACATCAAATGACCCCCTGGGCAGGGCCAATATTGACCCTGGGGGCATGATTTGCACGAACTTGGTAGAAGTCGACTAGACAATGCTACATACAAAATATCTAAGCTCTAGGCCTTGTGGTTTTGGACAAGAAGATTCTTTTGATTTTCCAAAATAGGCCTATATATAGATATAAATCAAGTGACCCCCGGGACGAGGCCAATTTTTTTATCCTGTAGCTGTAATTTGAACAAACTCAGTAAAGATCCACAATGCTACATACAAAATATCTAAGCTCTAGCCGCCTTGTGGTTTTGGACAAGGAGATTCTTTTAATTTTCCAATATAGGCCTATATAAATCAAGTGACCCCTGGGGCGGGGCCAACTTTGACGCTGCAGCCGTAATTTGAACAAACTCAGTAAAGATCCAATAGACAATGCTACATACTAAAGAAGAATAATTATGATCAGTATACATTATATTCTGATCTTCTCCATAATATTGTCAAATGTAATCATTTATTTGATATACCGGTAATAATGCATTAATTACTTATATTATGTATATCATTGTATTGTGTCACACTGTTTGCATTGTGCTATATTGACCTTGTGGGCTATAAAGCCTTTTGAAATTGAATAAAATATCTATCATACCAAATATCTTAGCCCTAGGCCTAGTGGTTTTGGACAAGAAGATTTTTTAATTATCCTAATATAAAATAGAGTAAACCCCAGGGCGGGGCGAATTTTTACCCCGGGCCATAATTTGAACAAACTTGGTAGAGGTCCACAAGACAATGCTACATACAAAATATCTATTAAAGCTCTAGGCCTTATAATTGTGGTTTTGGAGATTTTTTAAATTTCCTATATAAGCTTATGTAAATCAAGTGACCCCGGGGGCGGGGCCAATTTTTTAATTCTAACGGAAATCGAGCTTGACCTGTAATTTATTATCATACACCTTCATGTAAAATATGAAACCAATCCATGAAATATTTCCGAGTAACCACTCTGAAAGCTAAACTTTGAACGTTGAGTTTTCAGTTAAGGCATGAAAAATGTTAGTTTCTGGTTTCCCGATCCACCAAAATTTCCTCAAGATTCTCATCTTTTTATCACATCCAAGAATTGGTTCATCCACTGCAATTAAACCTGTGTTAGCAGCCATCTCCAAATAAAGGCCATTCTTTTAAAATCTGTCATTCTGTAGAATAGAATGACCCCTGAATAAAGACCACCTGTCAATTAATACCACATCTCTCCCAAGGGTGGTATTTGTTCGCAGGTTTGACTGTATGTCGTTTTTTTTCCTCTCAACACCAGAAACAATCTTTTTTTCCAATACGCCTTGACAAGTACAATTTGTCTAAAACCAAGCCTTGATAAGCTTAATTTAGTTACAATGCAACATTATCAGACTAAAATTAAAAGCCTAATGTCGCAAAGTAAAATTGGTATGGGTCTGGTAACCAGAAACTTACATTTTTTTAACGTTTCATTAATGTTGCTTTTATATTTTCTGTACTTATGGATACACACAGGTGCTAAGCCCTAACAATATGCCTATAAACGTATAAATAGAGGAAGTGCTCATGTAAAAATGCACGTTAAATTGTTTCAGTTAGGCTGAAAACAAATATAATTTTGTTTGGAGAGCTCCGACCCAGAATTTTAGCACTGGGCAGGTAGGTAGGGATTTCTTTCCTATATAACAGAAATCCCCCCCCCCCTCAATATTTATTTGGTTGGATTTTCATGAGAAGGTAGGAGCATTCCAAACAAACTCATTTTATATTTTCAGCCTTATCACAGGATCATGCTGGCACTATAAGAAACAAACTAACACCTTCAAACAAGGCCATTGAAGGGAGAGAAGAACTGTGGTCATTATGTATAGTTTGACTATATGCACAGTGAACTTAATTGCACGTTTATTAAATAGTTATCTTTAAATTGTGTCCTAAGATTACTGTTTTATAACATTAAATTCTCTGACTTTTTTCATCATTCTTCTCCACAGAAGTAATTCTAAAACAATTTCATGCTATAATCTAACTATAATCTATGAAACACTCAGAACAATTTTGTATCAAATTCAACAACAGTCCATAAGAAATTCAGAAACAATAAACAAACATAAGGAAGTAAGGCATACTTATTATATTGATAAATGACTTTATTTTTATACAATGAACAATACTAACAGTCATTTCAAACATTTCTTCCAATTCATCATAGAACTTTACAACGTCACAGTAATAATGATAAACAGATCAACACAAGTTTATGTTTCATCACAGAAGTTAATGAAGGAGTACAAGGTTCCAAACTATCAGCCATAATAATTATACTCTTCTCTTCAGTTGAACTTTATCTTCTGAATTGTCAATCCATGGCATTATTTCATCACTTCACTGTATCTGAAAATGAAAGAATTTCTGTACACAGCTAGCTACCAAATACCAAGGACTAATATACACAAATGGATTCGCAACTGCTAAAAAAAAGCTAAAACGATACAAGAGAATCGCACAATTCATTGCAATACTCGCTTATTTCCGAAAGCTGTAATCGGGTGTTTATGGACTTTTAGGTATGCAACAAGCTTCATAAAAACAAACTGAAAATAAACACCTGTATGTATATGCATTGAAAATAAAAAATCGAGTATTTCAAAAAAGGAAACTTGTCACTTCATTTAGTATTATCTGATCGTCTTTGGACAATCACAGATAATTTCGCCGTTGTCAACATGAGCATGTGCAGTCAGTGGCACCTGTAGTTCAAGTTTTTTATTGAAACCCTGTTGATTCATCGACATGTCACTTTCACAGGATTTTATCACTTGTAAGGTTGTAAATAAGGAAGTTGCGAATCCATGTGTGTATATGAGATAATTATAAGTCCTTGCAAATACTAGTTTAATGGAGATTTGACAAACTCATTCAGTGACCAATTTGTGAATTTATTGTGAACTCAGACTTTATTACTAACAAGGACTTATATACATACATGGATTCGCAACTTCCATATTAACAGTTTAAAGTAATCAAATCCCGCGATAATAAGACGTGAATCAACGGGAATACAAGCTATTGTTTACAAAAGCGAAAATACGAAAATATCTGTGATAATCCGAATGATAATAACAGCGAAAATATCCGTGGTATTCCGAATGTTTAATCTCGGAGACGGAAAGGATTATAATAGATGTCCGCCATCTTGGAATTTAAAATGTTCGACTGATGCCTTTTTCAATGCTTATACTTAGACTTTGTGGATTATAAATGTATCTCAATATCTTTAAGGAATTTGTTGCATCCTTTACCAATTTCCCGTGCCCAATTGCCAGAGTTTTTTTTAGTTTAATCAAATTCGTAAACACCCAAGTACAGCTGTCGGACATTGCCGAGTATATAGCAATGCATTGTGGGATCGCCGAACGATATCGTTTGAGCTATTTTTAGCAGTTGCGAATCCATGTATGTATATAAGTCCTTGATACTAATAATAGTCATACACAATTTAAAATGACTGAATTATGTGTAAGTCCAGAAAAAATAAAGAACATTTATCATGTAAATTGTAATGGGAGGAGGAAAATGATGCACCTGACACGAGCCTCAACCCACGACCTCCTGGTTGCAAGTCAAATGCTCTACCAACTGAACTAATAGGGCTGGTGAATAATTACCCCAGCCAATTTATAAAATATACTAATATTTCACTATATACCACACTGCTACAATCTTTCTGAACATACACAAATACATAGAGCATTGATTGAATGGTCGATTGGATGAAACAAACAAACAAACCCCACCAACTTGACCAAGCGCCTAGATGAAGAAAATGTGCTGTATAAATGCTTACTACTGACCAGCTCGACTCAGCAATCATGACCAATCAATAGCATCCTGAAGAAAAGCGTAACAGTCTATTCTGTCCATAACTTGATCAAGGTCTTTCCTTTGCAACGTTTTACGTTTTCCCTGTAACGTGCTATTCGATGCGTCTTTGGCAATCAACTGCACAAAAAGTTCGGTAGCTCTAGCCAGGGCAACTACGGCTTCTTGGCTCGCTAATGTAACATCAGGGTCACTTTTCATAATTTGTTTTACTCTCGAAAGTGGTAATTTTATCAATCGCTCGTTCTGTGTACTGTCACCCGCATCATTTTCCTGTAAATTGGATATTTCTTCGTTTTGTGTTTGTTCCGTGTCAACTTCTCCCGCCATATTTTACATCTGTGTTAGTCAGGCGCTTGAATTAAACCCAACGGAGTGGTTACTATCCTAAAGTTTAGATTAACCGAAAAGATTCGTAAAAATATTCTCCCACTTTGATAGGGCATATGCATTGCATTTAGCTGGTACATCATTGGTCGTTTATCTAACTTTTGTATACAAAAATATTATATACATGCAAAGCAGAAATCTAGCAGTTCTAAATCAGTACATGCTTGGACTTATATAATTATATGTATATTGGTACCAGGTACAGGTTTGGATATAAAAAAGTTCTGCAGCATGACAAATGTTTATTTACAGAATTTGAACAAAGTCTTTTATTAATTTTGTTCCCAATTTTTATTCATAATACTGTAGTAATATATGTAAGCATAGATCACACAAGCAGATTCAAAGCATGCGCCCGCCCCGAAGTCCACCGACCATAGGTAGAAATGAAATATTCGCATCCCCTCCCACTACCTACTTTCCCTAAATATTACACCCCCTAGCCTAGATCTGCCTCTGGATCGCATATTGTCAGAACATCACATGCATTACAGAACTACGGTTAATAAATATATGGGGCAAATATACACAGGTCAGAATCAAGGACTTATATACATACATGTATGTATATAAGTCCTTGTCAGAATCAAACATATACAGATGATTATACAAATGTACAAGACCATACCAAACTGTAAAAAAAAGAAGGAAAGTATGTGAAGACAAATATGATTCAAAACAATATCATGTTTTTACACTAGTAAACAGTATGTGGTAAGAGTTATCAATGTATTGGAGAATGACCTTACACAATAAACTGGTTCCCGTTGACTTGTGTGTACAAGGTGCACTGCATCATGGAACGGGAACCAGTTTACTTACACAACACAACACAGTTATCTCCCCTATCAAATAGCATTAGTCTTGTCCTCAATGAGTCTTCAAATGATGTGCTGCCATCAGCAAGTAACACATGAAATACTTTCAGTAAACAATGCAGGCAATGAAATATAATATCTATATCTATAAATACATGTATATCCAAATTCTGCAACTCCTTCTAACATTGGATGTGCTTGCACATGGTAACTTGCTAATTGTGTGTCTTAAGTGTTACGTTTTTAATCTGACCACTGAATCACTGTTCAGGAAATGTAACTGCTGAAAAACTAAGTTCTCAAAATGCCACCTGTAGAAATCACTTCAAGTCAGTCAAGTTTTCATTGTAGAATTGTCATTCAAGCAGTGTAATATAGATGCATTCATCAGTATTTGGTATACAACAAACAGTAGTTTGTAAAGAAACCAAAACACATTTCTTTTAAGGGGGCCACCATACATAAGTTTTACATTCTGAGAATTCCAAGTAGTTCCATTGTCAGCTTACCAGGTAAAGCAGAGGTTACACATAGTTGACCAAGCTAGGGGAATTCAGCAACTGAAGCTAGTGATGTACAGAAATAATGGTGCAAGAAATCTAGCATTTAAGTAGTCAAACCTGTGAACAAAGGCCACCCTTGAGAAGGACAAAATATGGCCTTTATTGACAGGTGGCCTTAATTCTGGAGTCATTTTGTTCTTACTAATCAGTGATGGATTATAAGATTGGCCTTTATACACAGGGTGTCCTTTATTAGGAGGTGGTTGCTGACACAGGTTTGACTATATATCCTTTATAAAAGATGGTTCATCCTTGATAGGTAAACAATTCATTAGTTCTGAAATTACTTACAACTACACTGAATTATAGTTTTTCGTAATATTTTATTTCATTGTTATAATTACATCTATTAATACCTAAAATAAATTGGACATAATAATTATACATACCACATTACTTAAAATAATCAAGAAAAAATCACAAATAAATCACTGAACATAATTACTTACACACTTGTCCATAAATAAAAGAAACCATCACATACTTATTTATTCTTGTAACATTATCAAAGAGACTTCAGTCCAGATTCATGTCAGAAATTGAATGAAATCTGACAATAGTCACTTAAAAAGACTTAAATTATGATGATATCTTGTGAATATGACGGTGGATAAAACTAAAGTAAAACTTATTACAGGCGAGTCTTCTGTATTACACATACTGAAAATTTTGTCCTTTATGTAAAAGACTAGCCGACTCAATGGGGGAGGGGGGGGGGGCACCTGCCCTAAAGCTCCCTGACCATAGATAGAAATGAACTATCATTCTTCAATGAAATAGCATTCATTTATTTAATTCCAAAATCTTACCCCCCCCCCCCTTGCCTGAAATCCTAGACCCGCCTCTGGTAAGTAAAAACATATCTAAATACTAGCTGCTTTAAAAGAGAATAAAAACATCATAAATGACAATTTGCCATATCATTAATGCATTAAATAATCAATTTTTATTTTCAATATCGGGTACATTATATATATCTCTCAAAATGAAACAAACATACATCATAAATGTAAGAGACAAAACTGTGATGAATAAAAACATGTGAACTTAATGACCATCAATTTGAATAGCTAGTCGAACACGCGCTTAATTAATATATAACACTCATAAAAAAAGGAAAATATAATGACCAAATGATTACCAACAATTGTTTCAAATATGAATTGAACAAATTAACCAAATTTTGACAAGTAAAAAAATTAAGCCAATTATTGTAGTATGGGTACTTGAATTTATTGAGCATCTAGAGTTTACTAGAATTCATTGATAAAATGGATACATACTAATGAATGATATTAAAGATATAAATTGAATAAAATAAGGACTAGTGATAGTGTAATAACACAATGGTGAACTAATTCTTTACTGTGCAAGTAAGATCATCAAGAATATATCTATAATGTAAATTTATTGACACGAGAACATATAAACCAGGCACACTATACAACATATATTCATAAACATACATATACACATGTAATATAAATAAGACAATTGGCACACATAGACTCAACAATTTGAATTCAGTTCAATATTCTTTTATCATCATGCAAGCACACACAGCTGTTAAGGATCAGAAAGTTCCTGGCTTGTCACTTTTTAAAGCAAGGGGAAAATATATTATGAGAAATTAAACAAAAATTAAAATAAAATGAAACAATAAGTTCTATACAACTTAAAATTCACAAATCTTTGATTTTTTTACTGCTGTTTTGATTTCAAATTCATACATTTTCCAGCATTTATAAAAAAATATTTCTTAATTCAGTTTTAGGATTTCAGTTCTGTTAACCATAACAAATTTGGTGCTTTAAACAGCAAAGATATGCCCAGCACTTAAAATTAATGTGTGACAACAATTTTTTTAAAGAGGATGGGACGAATATTTTATCTAGGCATACATTAAACAAAAAATTAAAAACAACATAAATCACAAAAATCAATAAAACAATCAACAACAGCAAATAAACAAGAGCCATTAAGTATCATAGTTCTGTTTATTAGACAATAATTTATAATACTTCAGGGCTAAGCAACTGAAAAGATAAATACACTTAATTCAAATAAACAATACACTAATTTTTCTACTTTTATTTATTTAACAATACACATGTAAATAAAATAAAGGTTTCACCAACCCATTCATATAATGATAATAAATAAATTTTAAAATGATATGGTAATTGCGTTTAAATTTCTTTCGTACCTAATTTTTTGTGTTTAAATTTCTTTCGTACCTAATTTTTTTGATTGGCCCAAAACATGTTTTGGTCTACAGCAAGTACGTAAATTAGCGGATCTGTAAATTTTAAACAGATACATATATTTTTGGATACATTCTTTATTTTATGACATCTTAATACTTAGGTATTTGTATGAATTTCATGGACAAGAGCACCAACAAAAAATTCATGACACCACAGTATAACCAACCACAGTATACTTACTCAAAAAAGACACTGCTCATAACAGATAATTTTGATACACAAGGTAAATTAATTTCTCATACTATAAGCATGGACTCATGCATCAGCAAGCATGTTACAAATCCCTTTATGGTAATAGGCTCTCATCAGCCTCTAGCACAATCTCTTCATTTTCGTCCTCAGAGTCACTTAATGACACTGGCCCAAAACCTGGATCTCAATGCAAACCTTATAAATTTTTGCTAAAGATAATACTGAAACAAATTTAAAATCAAAATGAAAACAAAAAGGTTTTGTAAGCACTTTGTCTTCTTTAAGACTAGTGTATCATGGCAAGACACAAAATTAAAGTTAACATGTTAACGTTTATGAGGTATATTTCCCAGAATAACAAAATGTGACTAGACTATCCTTAAAACAACACTTATTACTGCTACTCCAATCAACTTTCACATGTGAGGAAGCTGTCCAGCTAGCTCAAGGAAGGTTAATGGTTCTTCCTGAATAAGACACCAAACACCCCTGGTTGTTGGTGCGATAAAAACTCACGAGAAAAAAAACAAACTTGGATTAAGTTGTGTCCCTGTTTGATGATGGCTGGGTTCAAAACTACCTCTTTTGTAAGACCAAAATAATTGTGGATGATAACATTATGGTAAGACAGTAACTACACATAAACCAAGTCAAATATAAGGGGCTAGAAAAGTAAGGATACCAGTACTGCACATGAACATTCTATTAAACATTTTGAGACATACCTCACATTGTTATATGAATAAATGATTATGTAATACTTCCTTTCAAAATACTATGACATAAAATATAATTCATGAAATCAGCTTTATGTAAAAATAACTCTTCAACATAGCTCTAGTGAACACAAAATGGTCTGTGATACTATGGCAATGACTAAAATTTCCAGGGCTCAGTGCAACACTGTCGTAACTTGTTCTTATTTCAATATGAGTTACGACACTCTTGCGTTGAACCCTCGGAATGCTTGATAACTCAAAACTGATATACAGTCAAACCTATCTATAAAGACTAGGGCTGTGGATCGTTGGGTAGGTCGCGATCTGATTCAATCCACGATTCAACACTTACGATCCACAAATTGAATCACAAATCTTTTGTTATTAAGTAAACCATCTAAAACTTCAAAATTGCAGTCCTGAAGACAGCTAAATTTAAAGTTCTTTTAGGAAAAGAAGCAAATCAATATAAATTGTTCTATGGCTTAAATTTATATGTACTCCCTTTCAAATAATTGATTTACCAGCATCATTATTTAAAGAACCAATTGGACCTCTTGGCAACAAAATAGTCCATGATAAGACAATATATTAAGTCAAAAAGGATTTTTAAGATGGCCATTATTCAGAGGATAAACACACTATAAACACATGAAATGGATATCTAACAATAGCCAGATGGTCTTTATTTACTCTTACTTACACACCTAATCCATTCTGTACTGGTATGTGCTTAATAAGGATGCAGTCTCTGTTCACAATAGGTCTTTAGCCCAGGTTTGACTGCATAAATAATCAAACTTATAAAATAAAATTGAATCATTCTCTATACAAAAAAAAGAGTCAAGGTAAGTCTTCTATGCTTGTTAGTTTACCCGAGAAATTTGTAATTGGGCCATGTTTTTATCATGAAAAAAGCAGGTTTTGTGAAGAGCCAATGACATACAGGCTCATTGTTAAATCAGTCTGAATCTAATCATATTTTTTGTTCATCTACCAATTACTTAGACACAGCAATTCATTCTTAAGTCATCAAACATTTTTCAATCTTAATTATGGTATATATCTTACAAATAAATCATAACAAAAACCAAAGTTAAATAGAGTTTTGATGAACTCTAATTTTGTTGTTGTCAACTTACTAATATTGTGGCAAGATTTAGTGTTAGGCATTCTGCTGGTATAGCTTTCGAGTTTAAGTGACCCATAACGTCTGAGAAAAATATTTTTAAGACTAAAAAATCATTTGAATAATTGGTAATAGATGGGCATTCTTAAACATCTGACAAACAGACGGATGGACAGACAAATGGATAGACACAGTACGATACTTATAACCCACAACAAAAGAAATACAAATAATATAAAGTCTTAAAACTATCCTAGAAATATGCACTACTAATTAATAAATACTAAGCAAAATTAAAAAAAACTAAACAATCATAGATTTAAAAAGCTGTAGACATATTTAAATCACAATTTGTTTTTCAAATATTCAAAGTGAATAAAAATATAAAAAAATCAGACAAAGATTGTTAATCCACACACACTGTGACAATTTTTTGATTTTCAGTACCGTACAAACTCTTCAAGATGAGAAATATAGAGGAATATAAGATCAAACAATTAAAATAAGTGATACACATATAAAATAAATGCTTCTTTTAAAGCAAACATCCATTGATAATACAAATACACAAATATTTTGCGAGCATCATAAAAAGTAAGTTTTTTGCGACAAAATTAATGTCAAGCTTGCTAAGAAGATACACAAGTAGACAGTATCCAACAAAATGCGTAAATTTATAGTAAAGTATCAAGTACACGCAGAAAAGCACAATGAAATGAAAGCTCCAATATATCCATATCATGGATAAAGCAAGAAGTATATAGACTGGGAAAAAAACAGCAGGAAACTTGAATTTGAAAATTGGTGAATTTTGGCATTCTGAACTATTTATTCATATATATCTGAATAAAAAACATTTTCGGCAACTATTTAAGAATCTTTCTTATCAAATTATATATATTTTTTTACTTTTGTTGAATGAATTAAGGCTAAGCGATATAGAATTCTTTCATAAATACTGTATTCAGAGAATTACGACTTACATTAATTATCTTAAGACATAATGCACTAAATTTGCTGTGAAAATTACTTTAAGTATTACATACCCGATGACATTTGAGAAATGGAAAGACACTAAGAGGTACCATTTGAGAGGATATAAGAAAATTAAGAAGAGACAGTTATATAATGTTAAACCATGCAAAAAAGCATACCAAAACAGCATAAGGCTAAAAAAGTCATATTTATGGCTACTTGACCAAAGCAGTAGTGTAGGTGGGCGAAAGTTTTCATTAATATTTTTTCTAAATATACTGAAGGAGGTAAAATTTATCCATAAATAAATTTTGTTCTTTGGATTTTGATGTAAGGAACTTCAAGGCCAGCATAAAAAATAAGGTCAGTCGGTCAACCATAATTATGACTATTTTTTGCCTAATTAAAAAGCTGCTTTTAATATACACATAAGCTCCTGGTGGCATGTTTGACAATAGACTTGGAATCTATCAGAGGTCATATAGGAAAAATAACCTGGTCCCGTACCTGCACCAAAATATGCGATAACCAATATCAATACAAGTATGGGTGTTGGTGCTAGATGAACAAAATGTAGTACACCAAGAAATAACTATTGATGTTTTAAGACAGGGTATATTCTCTTAAAGGAGATATAACCCATTTAAAATTGTGTATATCCAATAATGGTCAAGAAATAGATGAATTAGGAATGCATTGATACTTATGCATTATGTGATTGAATGTGTATGTATATATTTGCTATGAAACATGTATGTTTTAATGCAATAAATATTTTAATGTTTGAAAAACTTACAGTTGTTGCCAAGGCAACTTAAGGCAAAAACTGTCTAAGTATCAAAGCATTCGAGAAAGTGGTGTTTGGCGCTAAATGAAAAGGTAGAATCTGGTTAAGAAAGCAACCATTTAAAACACTGTAAGTCCTAATTGGTCAAGGTCAAATTGAGGTCGAGTATACGTGTGCAAGGCAACGTAAGTATTAATTCGATAGACGCAACCTTAAAATCTACTTAACCTCAAACAGACAAAGCAATCACTATAATTATGCTCATTGCATCATAAAATGCTAGGAGCATAAAAACATGTCAACATGATAAATATTAATACACATTCTATGATAAAAGACGAACACAAAATCTTGAATCAAAACACAAATAAGTGAAGGACTCCTATTTTACTGTAACTGGTAAATACAATTGCACCTATGTATAATGATAGTTATCTAAATATATATTGACTTAGTATTTTTTATGGCTCAATAGCATAATACAAAAAATGTAATTATGCCATATTAAACGTACTGGTAAGCTGCAAGATTAAGCAAACACTTCAGGATTTCTGATATATATATATATATATATATATATAGGATTTCATGACAAAAATATTGTGGAAAGTAAGTAACTTAAAACAATATTATTATAAAAATAAGCAAATTACATGTAATTGATAACATAATCAATAGAATATAAATCTGTAAGAAATTCTTAACATGCTAAGTAAGTACATACAACAAGCACACAAGGGAGATAAATCAGCATAAAAAATGACATCAAATGATAAATGTTTTGAACTTTAGTTTTGGTAAAGTACAACACAATAGTATAACTGTCATAAGAACATAGAGAACATTTAATGAGGGCCTCTAAAAAAATGTTTTGACAGTAGCATAAAACTTCTACTTCAAACAATCATACAAGGAAATGATCAGATACAGGGTTCTCAATAAGATTGTGGCCAACAGGCCTAAAACTAGACTAACAGGCCTGCTAGTAGGGCTGAGTACCGGTTCAGGTATCGAATACCGGTATATAGGGTTCAGTTGATATATCGTATCGAACGTTAATGTATTGAACAAATATCGATCAAAACAAAAATGGATTTTAAAAACACGTTTTGGACCGTGTTTTGTGAATTTTCATCCATTATTATTACGTATATATTAAAGTAGCCTATGCAGCCAAAATTTGAGTTTGTGTCAAGTACCTGTGCCAAAACAGTCAATGTTTCTCAGTTATAATTTCGGATTTTATTTAAATAGAACATCAAATGATACATCTGTTATCGATCATTCTGTATCGATACAAATATCGTAGCGATAATTTTTATTGATACTCAGTCCTACCTGCTAGAGGGGGTCTGGGCTTTTCTAGCAATATCCTATGAACTTTCGAGATTCCTAACAGGCCCAAACACATTCCTAAGCAGCTAAACTGGCCTGCAGCCTGCTGTTATTGAGAACCCTGCAGACAGGATGGAAAATACATGTTGCGCCATAAGACAAATGTGACTACTGACCAAATCATTGGTCTAAGGTTGTTTTGACTCGCATACACATAAATAATTAATAGTTTACAAAATACCACACCAAATCAAAATATCATTTCAACAAGAATGTGCCATTAACTCATCAAATAACAAATAGACAAAAAAAAATAACATTTACTTACAAGGGTCATTCAATAAGTAAAACAAATGATAATGCTTTAACTTAAATATGACTAGACAAACAATCCCCAATATAAAAGTACAGGGGACAGCCCACATAACTAAACATGTAACTTTATGCATAATAAGGTACAAAGTAAAACATTGAAATTGGCACAAATTAGGCCTGTCATATGAATAAATTGTAACTAATAGGCCATCTTTAAAAATTGTTTTATGTTTTATAAATTAGATAATAAGAATGTAAGAAGGAAATACAAGCATATCTGTGTGCAAAAAAAAAACACAAAAAAAAATTTAATACAGTGAGCAGTGGACTACTCATTGCTTATATTTCATGTACCAGTATTTTTCACTGTATAATGACTACATATTTAAGAATAATAGAAAGTGGATTATAACTGATTTTGTAGTGAATGTAGGAAAATGGGCCTTGCTATTTGGTTAACTCTTTAGCAATGCGACTGAATGTCCGCTTGCAGTGCTATGGGTCCTGGGTACAATCCCCAGTGAGGATCATAGATTTTTCTTGTTCCCAATTTACTATATTTATTTTAAAGTCCCATTAGCTTTTTGTCATAAAAAATATGCAAAAAAACAAGCAATTGCTAATATTATCCCAAGATAATAATCACCGATGAAATGAGCCCTTTTTCTTTGAAAAAACACTCATTTCGCTGTGATTTTTGCTTTTGTAAACTGGAAATATATAGAGCGTGTGACGCCACTTTAATGACATGTGCATAACATGACTGCGGGAAAAGACAGCTGTTCTATAAATAGTGTTTTTTTCCAATGATATTGAAAAAAATACGACAGTGGTTTTGGAAACACATTTTCTTGCTATAAAGTATACACGTGAGGAAAACACACTGGATTCCTCTGTTAGAGAACAAACACAAACTATTACGACCAATAAATTTATAAGCTTATGGGACTTTAAGCACATCCCAATGTCATTTCTTCAAAATTTGAGCAGGACTAGTATGAAGGGATACAATACTTCAGTTATGACTTAATAATGTCAGAAGGACACCAACTATTCAGCTAAACACAAATTTTATCACCAAAGTTCTTGGTGAACGTATAGTGAATGTAGAGGTAGTGTACAATAAAACAGTACTCGATATACCTTACTGCAAAATCAGATATTTATACGCAAGACCAGACTTTTTGTAAATTCAAATGAGCACACAGTTTGGCCCACTACTTGTAGGACGTTTGCAAACTTTTACACTTATTTCATAATGTACTAGTAACTACAATGTACTAGTAATCACAAGATGAGTGTCATATCAAAAAGTCAGGACTTGTCCGCAAAAATAATTGGCAAAGATTGGTTCTCGGCGTAAATTTTCTGATGTTACAGTAAGTCATGAGACAAATCATTTCACTGATTGAATGACCCAGAAGCATAAAATGAATATATTATACCATTATTTTGGCCCCAATTTGATAAGTCTATATGTACAATGCAACTAAAAACAAGACTACATTGTCTATCATAAATCAGGTACTTCAGAATAAGTCGGCATTTTAACACGTTCAACTTTATCTATTGCTTTATATGAGGGAAAGAGACCCGATTTATGTGTTTTCATATCTTTTCCTTTCGAGTAACCGTTCCAATGATTTCCAGCGATACCGACAAAGTCTCCCACATTCAATGAGATTTCATCACCATTTTTGGCCACATGCTGCTGATATATCTGCCATTGATGACCATTTTGGCCACCGAAGTAATAAATGTCATCCAATGATTTAAACCATTGTGACGCATCGCCGTGGCGAGGTTGCATTAATTCATAGGCAACTCTACATACCTAGAAATATAATACAAAAAACATTATAAGACTAATCATTACCAGACAACATAACTTATTTTCACATTATTTTCATTCATACCATACTCCAATTAATTCTACCTGACCGGTTAGCTCAGTGGTTGGAGCGTCGGTCTACTGATCAAGAGGTTGTGAGTTCGAGCCCAAGACGGGCTAGGCTTACACTGTCGGTGACAAATTTGACTAAAGATATAACATCCTATGTTAAATTGTCCCCCAATGTGATGTCAATAAAAGAATTCAAAAATTTTGACCTTCACTAATTTTCAGTATTTTCACATAATTTATATACAATGCATTACCATATCATTTCGGAAAGTTTAATAATGACTTTAAACATACCGTGAGAAGTTCAATCAAACTTACCTGAGATGAGAATGTACAGACAAGGTAGTCACACAAGGACAGTAAGTGAGTATCGAGAATGATTCCTCGTAACGACGCATCTGTATATCTACTGCTAAGTCCGGCAGTCTTAGACACATCATTGTCACTGACAAATCTATAGTGAGGATAACTGAAAAAATAACAAAAATAACATTATCAATACTTTAGAAGTTCATTGTGTTGTCAAATAGTTAGGCCTAAATTAAAAATATGTTTGTTTGCCCTTTACCGACCATGAATTTCAGAAGAGGGTCAGTAGGTAGGGAAAATATTCTATTTTTTTTCTAAATTTGACCTTTACCTAGCATGAAATTACACTTCTATCTAGAAGCATTCTGTATTCATTTTATGTATTCTGCTACCATACAACCATTTATTGTGTGTTTTAATCAACCATAAACATGTACTCGGTGCCTTAACACACATTTTTGTTTTCCTTCATTACTTCTTATGATACCTACTTTAAATGTTTATCGAAAGCACTGAGTACATGTATATTTTCCCAAGTATAAAAATAAAGTTTTCCCATATTTTGCAAGAAAATCTTTTGAGTCAGCGTGATTTTTTCAGGTCGGTCGGTAAAGAGCAGGCAAACAAACTTAATTTTAATTTCAGTTTTAATTTAAGCCTTCCATAAAAAATGCATACTTCATCAACTGTTCATGAAGTGTGCAAGAAAAGTTCAAGAAAAAGTCATGTTTTCATGAATTCCATTTGAAGGGGTTACGCTTGTATTAGTATCACTCTTTTTAATCAGGTGACTTCATGGTCAAGTGGTCAGTGTTTCTGATTAGTAACCACTAGCCTGTCACCACTGTGAGTTCAAATCACACCAGGGAACAGAAGATTTCCACATCCAGCTACCTTCTTAATGTTGGTAATCCTACCAAATTATACTTCTGTGCAGCTGCATGATCTGGCTATTTGTGCAATGTTAAAACCCAGAAAAAATCAATTGTTTTTCAATTATCCACCTCTGGATTAGGACAAGAAATAAAAAAAAAGCTCAGGTCAAGTCAAATCATTGATTTGTATAAAATCTTTTATAATGATGTACAACTAAATTCAAACTTAATCAGGCCAATTATTATTTATTGTTTGATTATCAGATTATTTTTTTTATTTTTACCATTTAACCAAAAAAAAAGCAAACTTTTTTATCAGAACTGGGATATTCTGAACAGGTTAAGCCTAGGTTAAGCCAGAAACAGTCAAAGAAAAAAACATCAAAATTTATCTTTGAAATAAAATAAAGGGCAATAACTCAAATAAATTGGTATGGTAGAGTTATGATTTCGGGGCTCAGCATTTCTACTTACTGAAATATAACTTTTATTCAAGCAAATATTTTCGAGAGCTCTTGACTGAATTTATCTTCAAAATTAAACTAGAGCTGTCACAGAGGTCATAAGTCTGCAATGAGTGAGTCGCTAGGCATGAAAATATCACTTGATAGTGATAACATATTTCAAGTTTCATTGCAATCGCTTAAAAGATGCGGAAGTATTTCGCTCCACAAACCTTTATGCAGACGGACGGATCCGAACCAAATGACTGACAGACATTTTGGACAGACACTAGATTAGACAGTGACTATTACCACATCCCCTGTGCCTTTAGTTGTAGGTGGGTATAAAACTCAGAGAAAAGAAAGAAAGCAACAAAATACGATGGTTATCACTAACTTTTTCTGCGCTTCAACAAGAACATTTGGGTCATCAGATGCCAGATAAACTGTTCGTTGAACATCAGGGTTTCGTTGAGCATACACATCAAACCATTCTTCTACATACATCATATATTCCTCGAGGCTGTGAAACTGAGCCTCCATGCCAACTTTGTCGGTACGGCGAACATGGACTCTGTAAACACAGGTACGAGTGAAAGTTAAACTTCAAGGCCTATCAGCCTTTTGAATTAAGCAATACAGAACAATGGTTAAAATGATAGTAAAATATAAGGTATAATTTAAGGCACTCCTTTAATACCAATTAATTATGAATTACACCCATTGTTAATTTCTATTATTATACCTCACGTGACTTATTTACTCTATACTCTTATGTGACGTCAGAGGGTGACAATCTGTAATGTTACCCTCTGACATTACATTTCGGCCCGCTTGCCATAACGAAACTGCCCTCACGCGATATTACCGGGTGTCGGGTTTTATTCAGTCTCTGTCGTATCAAATACTATCCTTGTCTAGACACTTTAGGCACTTAGTAGAATATAATGGTAGTTTGACATCCGGTTTTGCTGTAGACATTTTGACAGCAAAAGTAACTATGGTGTCAGAAAGAAGATTCGTTTCAATTTCTATTATAGTTTTCGTTATATATTTGTTAACATGTTTGTTGCATATAGTGTCTTTCTTAATTATTGTTTTGTTCGGTATAATAAAATAAATATCACATCCCACATAGGGTGATAGAACGTAATGTTCACCCTTGACAATGTAATGTCAACCTCGGCTAACGCCTCGGTCGACATTACTTGTCTCGGGTGAACATTACGTACTATCACCCTATGTGGGATGTGATATTTATATAATGGTTTCCATTTCATTAATTCATTCAGCCTTACAGGTACTCTCTGACAATAAGGACATCCTCAAAAAAATAATTGGTTTGCAGTCGCACGACTGACTCATTTAAAAATCCCCGACTCCCTAAAAATTAAGCGATTTGACAAGAACTTGTTTTCTTCTTCATTTAAACTTTTCACTATCAACCCAGGACTTATCAACAGCAACGACAAAATAATGACAAATGTCTACTTCTTATTACCTGATAAAAGTTTGGGTTATATGGCTGAAAACTACCTTTCTAAATGCACACAAGTTAGCATCTGCTACATAAAACATGATTTACGATTTAATGATATTGCCTATTTGTGTATAATAAATAGGGCAAGCTGTGCACATGTGTACAACAGCTAGAAATTTCTGTTTCCAAACATACTGATTGACTAGCCCACTGACTAATAATTTTGTTCAGAGGTGTCAATAAAGCTAAATAAAAAATCCTGAAAATATGAAGCCAACCAATTTTGCCAAATTTTAAGGGACAAATGAAAGCCATGTACAAACTTCAAGAGAAAACAGTAAATAATCATGTTTACAATGTTAAGTTACAGTGTCCCAATTATTTAAAACAAAAAATCATTTTGAAGATAAAAAAATGATTAAGTTCTCCTTTGTTTCAGAATGAGAACTTAAAAAAAATGTTTGTACATCAAGACAATTATCGATCATCTGTTCCAAACCTGTGAGGCTGTCCTTCAAAAAAATTATTTGCCTTTAGGCTACCTACTCACCAAAAAAGGCCCTTTCCCAACTTTTTTGGGGGGCTCTCAGGATTTTTGTTCATTAAAAATAGCATTCAGTCAGACACATATTTTGGGATAAATGTAAACATGAGGGCCAATAAATCATTTCACTGATCCATAATTAAAGTTATATGAAGGTTCAAAATCATCATTAAAAGTTAGCCAAATGCGCTGGCCACCGAATCAAATATCCTTTAAACAATACATTAACTTTGTTATTTGTTTAGGATGTGTCCCACAGTTTAGTAAATTTTGTCTAAACTTTTGAAAATCTTTTAACACCCGCGGGTCCTAAATTCCTCTCCGAAACAAGCCGAAATACATCGTCGATTTCCGTAAATCAAGCTTCACACGATCACGTGATAAATTAGCATAACAGCAATGGCGGATACACACGGTAAACAGAGAGGGAAGCCAAGAATAACAGATAATGAAAGGAAGAGGCGTAAGGTTGTTCGTAAGAAGTCCTACGAACAATCAAGGATTAATTTAAGAAATGGAATTGCTCGGTGGAACGTGATAAAACACGATCATAACATACAGAGTGACCGTAACGGGGCGACATTCCGGATCGACAGGTACGATGATTTTTGTTTTGTCTGGTTAGATTTTCGACAGCGCATGCAGAGATCGATCGGTTTATTGTGTTTTTTCCGTTATTTTCTGTTGACGATGTTGATCAATCCCGGTGGAAAAACTGCTTTGGAACCGAAAAAGCTCAGGTTTCAAGAATATAGGCGAGACCGATAAACCGCTGAACTGAAAGTGAAAGTAGCAAAAAGTAATATCCAGGGGCATAGCTGGAACTTACTCCAAAAGGAGTAAAGGTCTCTCCCCTCAGGTCTGTGGTATATATGGTCCAAAATATGGCTATATCTAAGCCATAAACGTATCTTTTTATCATTTTGGCCTGTTCTAGATTTGACAAAATAACAGCATACAATCCCAGAGTCTAAACTTTTTTACCAGTCTCCTGTGAAAACAGTGTTAAAGAAGGCTTGGAATCACACAGATTGTTTTTTTTTTAAAGTAAATATGGGATAAAAACTGAAAGACTGACTGTACAATTAAAGATTTTGTGAACATGTTGTAGGTCTCTGTCTTGATTTTTAAGCTGACATCCCTGTGAGGGGTTAATTTGGCATTAAACTTAATTAAACGAACATAGATTATAAGCATTTTAACTTGGTCGTTTTAAAGTTCATTTTCATTTCAAATTAAATCCAAGGAGTTCAAGAATATAAAGTCCAGCTATGCGCCTTACATCACTTTGTGATATCTATCCAATTATTTTGACAATGCACAACAGATCTGACTTCTTCATGAAGGCGTTAAACAAATACAAATGTAATACAAACATTGAAGTTATTTGAACTGCACATTTAATCTTGTGCAATTCATGAAAACACACAAAGATAATGATAGACAGAAAGGAAATCATCCATCTGGTTCAAGTCTAACATTGTAATGAGATTTGATTGAGAAGGCTGTTTTTATTTTAATACAAATTTGTAAATTTTATGCAATGTAATTCTAAGCTATTTCATATTCTTTCCTCTGACTGTAATGTTCATATGTTTCTTCTAATTAGTCAATAGACTTGATGCTCCAAACCATTAATATTTTCTAAAGTTTTTATTAATTTAAAAACATATAATTATGTTCATGTGCTGAAGAGTAATATTGTATGCATTATTTTAGGTACCAACATATTCTTGTTGCTGAGATACCTGGACCATCAAGACTGACCTCCACCCCTGACAGTTTGAGGGATGTTGTGAGCACCCATTCAGTATCTGGTGTGTCAGTTTTAGAGATGGAAATGCATGGTGGCAGGTACTGTTTTATCATTTAGTTTCTCTATTATTTTGTTCAGTATGCCATGGATGTGAAATAAATCCTACATAACTTCTAATAAAGAATTCAGGATGGTAAAGTGAAATGAATTTGATTTTCAGAAAATAATTGCATTTTTGCAAATTCTGGTCCCTATGTGATGAGACAAGCCTCTGGTCAGGTAAGGAGGCTGATCATCACATGTAGTCACTATGTACTATGATGTAGATGATCTCTAGTATGTCAGAGTCTCAGTGATGTTCAACAAAAACCCATGTCATACCAATAACCTACAATTTTGTCTATGTGGATGACCGCTATTGAAAGCGATGTCGATAGGTTAAAGGGCAAGATTACTCAATGCAATATTAAAGAGGAAATTAATATCCACTTTGAATTTTTAGTGGGTGTCATTGTTCTTTTTTCATTCCTTTGGTAAATGTAAATACTCCACAATTAACAATAATTTTTGTGACTAATAATTTTACAATCCACCCATCCATCATTTCGCTCACCTTTCAGTTGTGCAACACAGTGTTTTAAAAGCTGTTCAAAGCAAAATAGTGAGTGGAACATAAATTTTAAAGCAAGATAGTGTTAATGACACGATGTGAAAATTCTTGTAACAATTAAGTTACAGTCTATGTTTAGGCTTGAATCCCTTGAGATGGCGTTTTAGTAGAAGGTGTTCATAAGAACAACAGTAAACAAAAAATAACAACACAAAATTTTTGTCTTGCAGACATGTACATCTTGATTTAACATCAGGATTGGAAGAAATGGACTCCTCTGGAGACAACAAAACTGAGTGAGTATGTCTACTATGGTGATTTTTCATTGGCAAAAATAAATTGTAGTCACTGTGAAAGGATAGGAATAAGAACCTTATTGTACATTAGACGGCCCTCAAGATGTTTGTTTGCTGTAACCAGAAAACCTTTAGTTGGTAGGTAGGAAGGAATTTTTTTAACTATTTATTTTTTATACTTAACCCGAAGTACATGTCAGAATGCTGTTTTTGATTCCAAAACATCCTAAGAGGCCAAGAAAAGATTGTTATTGGCCTTTTTGGTCAATAGATAGTGTTATGGCAAACACATTTATTTGTCCGAACGGTCATATGTCAGCATACTTTCTGTTTTCACATGGAAATTAACCAACTGACTTTCTGTTGAGTTGCTATGTTTTTGCACAAGTTGTATGAAGTATTGTGAATAATTTCGAGTATATATAAACATTTACTTATCTTGTGTGTTAGTTATCATGGCACTTTAGCCTTTCATATTTTAACAGAACTGTTTTTCCTCTTTCTCTAGAAAACAAGAATCCAGTAGAGAAGATGGAAAGACTTCCAGACCTCATTTGATGAAAAAACTATTATCATCCTTCATTGATCCTTCAGAGTAAGTTACTACAATAATATTATTTAAAACCCCTATTATACTACATAGATTTTTGTAAAATAATTTTTAGCAGAATGTTTTATCTTGGTGAAAGGGAGATTCATTTGTTTCATGCACAGCCAGTGAAATTACAGAATCTGTAGTAAACAGTGTTGTAATCTGGGTCTTGGATTTGAAGTGACCACACATTAACTCACTGTGCTGTACTTGATGGAGTCAGCTAAATTGGTTTCAACCATAAATTCTTTAGAACTATTAGTTAGGATATTTTATCATCTAACTATGGTTAGTCTGTAAAGGCATATATTTAGTTTGATAATCACTGTAGTCATTTATATTTGTATGCATTGAAAAAAATTCTAAAGGATGTCTTTCTTCTTTTTGAAAAAGGCTACCTGGTATTTACTCTGCGTAAATAAATTATTCATGTACATATTACATTTACCCCGCCACCACCACCGAAACATGCACATATGTACGATTTGTATAATATATGTGTCTGTCTGCAACACTTGTACAGTCCATATCTGACAAAAAATTTACTTCATTCCATATTTTACTTTACAAGTCAAATTTTGTATATTGTATTTATAGGTAGGTTTTGATGGAGTTTCGTTTCAATTGTTCCTTCAAAATTCCTTGATTATAATATTTGAATCAGATAGATATGACCACAGGCACTTTTTGTGTCTGAATGTGTACCTGAGAATGACTTGTACCTGTCACACACAATTTGTACTTATAACCTTCCCTGGTAGCTCAGTTTGTATAACGTTCACCTTTGGAGTTTGAGTTTGTGAGTATGATCATTGGCTGCGACATACCAAAATTGTTAAAATGATTCTGGTTAATCACCCTAAGATGGTGCTTGGTATTTAAGGGTCATTCCAGGATTGCTTGGCCCAGTGTCAGGATATTGAAACTGGGTGTTGTATCACATCAGTGTTCGAGGCGTGATATACAGTGCAGAAACATGTTGGAAGTTGGAAACCGTCTCTGTATTCTGAAAGGTTGTTGGTTGGATGTAAAAACAGATACATATTAATTGATTATTTGTATTGTAAATTTGTCCTTTCAGGAAAAAACTATCCAAACAAAACATTCCTATGACATTTGGCATGCTGCTAAGAACCTTGGAAAGAAACCAACCAAGGTAAATTGTTATAACACCTACCTATATTGTTTGGATAAGAATTTAAAAATTCATTGATTTTGAACATTCAAGTAGAACAGAATCATGTTTACTAAAATAAATTTTGCTAATAATGGCTGTGAGATAAATGTATGTTTTTCCTTCATTGTAGAACTCAAGTACTCATATGTTGTTCTTACTAGATTGCACAGCGAAAAGGCAAAAGCATTTTGCATCAATGGTGTAAAGATATTGTTAATCATTTCTGGTTCACATGCAAGGTAGGGGAAACATATGGTCAGTTTGTGGGAAGACATACTTATGCATTTGTTCATTGCTTTTAAATTGTTATCCACAAAAGACTAAGTTGTTATGAATCAGATGAATCAATTGGTTAGTACACAATATTGTGATGTCATCTCCTACAACATTTTGAATAAGGTTTGTTTAAACTTGGGCTATTGTATCTGACAGCCATGTATATGTTCTAGAAAGGTTTAAAATATGACAATTTTAATTATGTTACTTATTCATGACCTAGTCTAAACAAGTTGCTTTGTTTGTTGGATTCAATGCCATTATGAGAAGAAAATAAATCATTTGTTGTGATTTGACTGTGTTACATTACGCACCAACTGCCTGCTCATGCGTACTTAATGAATAAATGTTTAGAGGCAACAATAGCCTACACATCGCACCAACTGACTCAAAACCAGAAATATCCTGCTCTAGTGAATGCATCATTAGGACAGGCAAATTGTTTTGGTTATCATGTCTTAATTCTGTATTAGAGAAAAAATTGTTGCTTTATTCCTCAGGGACTATGGAGAAGTGTCCTCCACCACATTGTGAATGTGCATGAGTGGATTCTGGCTCACGGGGATGATAGAATTTACCAGTGCCTGCATGGACCATTGTCTGAGGAAGACCAGACCAAATCTTGGATTTCTGTTTCTCAGCACAAGCAGGCCCTGAAGGATCTCGCTTGTGTTGTCTTAGATAAACAACTGCTGAAGAAAGTACATTACTTCCTAAATTTTAGGTAAACAATGAATACTTCTTGATAACACTAAAATGTATATTTTTTATAATCACATCAGCAAGAAAAGAAACAAAGCAATATAAATGCACTGTCAGACTGTTAGTTCTATAAAAGTTGTCGATTTTGGTAAATTTTGAATGCTCTCATTGGAAGATGTTGATATTGCTTCTTCTGTCCCTCATTGCATGTGTATACTTATTTCTATGGAAATACTATCTGTAAATTTCCACATTTTACAACAAGTTTTACATAAACAACATATTCTCCATTTCTTAATGATTCTACCTGTTGGTATAACCAGTAAACTATCAGCTGAATCTTTTTGAGAATTACATATAAGAATAACTCATGTGCTCATTTTAGCACATTCTTTTATGCTCGTGGCTGTAAAAGATACAAAAATATACTAATAATTCATATAGGAGTACAGCAAATCTTGAAGGATTTCACCAGCACATCCTGATGTATTGCGCCAAGAGTTTTTCATACACACCTCCCATTTACTGAGTTAGAAACCTATTAGCAGCCTTGGACAACAACATGCATGCTGACAGAGCAAATGTGCTCAACAAGATGTGTCAATGAGGTACATATTTATGTCTGTATGAAAATTCGCTTGCTTTATAGGGGGGGGGGGGGGGGGGGGGGGGGGGGGAATGCTCACTTAATGTCAATGTCTCCTGTTCAATTTCCAAAGACTGCATTCATATCCAGTAATAACCTTCAAATGAATATTTGGCAAATGAGATATTTGGTGTTTCTTAGAAATTGACTACTTCTTCTGGGGGACAAATATAAGATATGAACTCCTGGCTGTTATTAAAACTGACAGCAAGCTGATGTTAATGCTATGATAGATGTTGTGGGCAACTTAGTACAGTCACCTAAAATATTGGCAACTCAAGACAGTAATTTGAAATGAATTGGTGTTATAACTTTTTGTGACTATGGCCATCCAAAAATGTTTGAAAATGAACTTGTTTAAAATGTGTCACACGGCACCCATCAGTTACTGATTTGTGAAAATGGGCAGTATCACATACACCGTAGAAGGGATTTTTTACAATGATAAACATTTATTTTGTCTACAATACAGGGTTGGTAAGAGGGGGAAACCCTGTGGATAAAGTTTAGTGTAAAATTGTGTTTCAGACTGTAGCGTGTGTGGAACAAGAAGAGTAGGAGGTGGTCTGTATACCCAGTGATGGAAACAAAGACATATAATGTGTTGAAAAATGCTCTGTGTGTGAGACTGGCAGATGGTGTTGGCATGTTCAAGCCCTAGCTAGAGGAAGGTGATCCTAGGAGGCTATAAAAGCATCTTGCTCTAATATTTCCTAAAGCAACACAGATGAAGAACAGAAATCTCGCTTTAAATAAATGGCCTAATCCGTACAAAACATTTTAATGTTGAAAACATGAACACACTTTTTAATACTGTCAAACCTGAAACTGTTAATTACTTAAAGAAAGTAGGACTTTTATACACTTCATCTTATTTATGCTAACTGGTCTATTCAGTAAATTATTTTATCACCTTTCAGTTTTAAAACTGTTCATGTCAGTCACCCTTCGTTCTCATTTATGCATTATTATATTACATGAATTATGTCTATTGATTTCCATTTTTAGCTTACCTGGCACAGAGTGTCAAGAGAGTATTTAGGATTGAGTTATGTCCTTCATAGTCCGTCTGTTGTCAACAATTTCTTTAAACAACATCTCCTCCTAAACCACATGGTCAATTTCAACCAAACTGCACAGGTGTGTTCCTTGCATGAAGCTCTACCAAAATGTGTAGCATTTCTAGTGGAGCTCTACCAAGTTTGTTCAAAATATTACCCTAGGGTCAAAATAGGCCCCGCCCCGGGGTCACTTGATTTATATAGGCTTATATAGGAAAATGTTCTTCTCCAAAACCACAAGGTCTAGAGCTTAGATATTTGTATGTAGCATTGTCTTGTGGACCTCTACCAGCTTTGTTTGAATTATGGCCCCGGGGTAAAAAATGGCCCCGCCCCTGGGTTTACTCTATGTTATATTAGAAAATTAAAAAATCTTCTTGTCCAAAACCACATGGCCTACAGCTAAGATATTTGGTATGTAGCATTGTCTAGTGGATCTCTACTGAGTCTGTTCAAATTACGGATGCAGGGTCAAAATTGATTTACATAGGCTTTTATAGGAAAATTAAAAACCACAAGGCCTAGAGCTTAGATACTTTGTATGTAGCATTATCTTGTAGATTTCTACAAATTTCATGCAAATCATGGCCCCAGAGTCAATATTGGCCCTGCCCAGGGGGGTGATTTCAACAACTACTTGACAGTTGGGGTATATAACCTTTTACCATGACAAATAGCCTCCCCTGATCAAACAAGCTTACAGTCAGTATTGCATGCAAATCAAGTCCACTGCCAGCACACATTATTGGAATGTAAGCTTATGTTTATACAGCAGCATCTGCTAAGATGTTTTAATGATGATAATTTTGTCTATATGAGCGAGCCAGCTTAAGTTATCTTCCTAAAACCAAATTTCAGTCACCTAGATATTTGACCTATTGACACTAAGTGTAATCCCACTCTAGGCAATCCCCTAAGCTATCCATACACCAACTTTCATTGCAATCCATCACCCCTAACTGAAGTTATCATCCGGAAACTAATTTTCTATTTTTAGTAACAGTGACCTAGATATTTGACCAATTGACCCCAAGTGCAATATCACTCCAGGTAATCATCTAAGCTATCCATATACCAACTTTCATTGAAATCCATCTCCCCTAACTGAAGTTATCATCCCGAAACCACTTTGGACAGACAGACGGACGGATGGACAGACTGACATCGACAAACACTAAAGTCCCCTCCGGTACCGCAGGAGACTAATTATCCCTTAGTGTTACGATACTCAGGTGAGCGATACAGTTGTTCATTTTTATGGCTTGCTATATTTCATTTCTTTTGACAATTTGTTGTTGATGCACCATAAAACTGAACTAAGAATAAACAAATTATTAGTCTTGCAGAAATCAATCTGAGAGGTGGTAGTGTTATTGATTTGATATGTACAGAAATAATGTTCTTTTCCCGCTCCAAAACGTTGCATGTATTACCTCAGAACTATTACTCAATACAGTGAAAAAGATTCCTCATGTCATGTTGTACATTATTACATTCATTTATGGTCAATTCAAATGACATATGCTGTCTCAGAGGATTGATTGTATGAAGTTTGTAACATAATCTGGGGCCGATTTCATAATAAGTTAAAACAACATAACTTTAATTTATCATTTTAATTTCTATCATTTGAATTCAATACAATTTTTTAAACCAGATTTATCTATGCCATAGACATTTGGCTTTGCAGATCACCTGCATTTTACAGACTTCAAATCCAGCCCAATATATTTAGACTTAGCCTAAGTAATAAACATATTACGAAATAGGATCCCTGAAGGTCTCTCAGTCATTTTTTCATAAGTGGAGGCCATCTATTCTTCTTACACATTTTGATCACTTTTTTGTTTAAGAATACTGTTATAACAATGTCACTGTATGTATTATAAATTCTAGTTGGTAGAAAAACATTTACAACTTATAAAATCACTGTCAGTGTCTGTATATTCTATTGGTCCATTATATCAATGCATGTGCTGTTTACACGAATAACCAATACATCTTCACACATTACACACATGCACATCATCACATGGTTATATTGGTTGACTCTTTCTACCTAGCCAATACTTGCCGGAATAAAACCTGGTATACTGTGCATTACTCCAGGGCTCATCTCGATCGGCCGACACAGTGTTTCCCGCTATTTTCCATGTCCATTCAGTGAACCTCACCCTGTGAATGCAATAAACATGATAAGTACTCAATATTACAAATATTCATACCAGTATAAACATTGTATACTGTGATTCAAATTATTGACCCAAAATGTCATTTATTTCAAATTGCCTATACAGGTCAACCTCTTCAGAGCATCAACTTCTCTTTTTTTCTTGATTTTTCCTTTTTCATAATATCACTAATAATATGTACTAATTTAACCCCTCTAGAGCGACAACTTCTCAGTAACGACACACTTGATACTCCCAAAAGGTGTGGCTTTTGGGAGGTTGCACTGTAAAGTATATACAATTATGTATACAGGTATAAGTAGCTGGGCATACATGTATGTTATGTAACAATCAGTGGTTTGTGAATCAGTATTGATAATAAATAAGCACAGAAAATATCAATAAATGTACATGTATACACAAAATATGTTTTCATGAGATTGAGAATAGCAGTGAGAACACTGTCAATTCTTAGATGGCACAGATATATACCTGGATCATAATTAAATTTGGTCTATGCCTATGGTGGATCATTTACAGAAAGTATTAGTATAATTAAATGGTTGTTTTCTGCTGTTTCAGTAGAAAAAATGATAGAATAAATCAAATTTACAGACAGGAACCAGTAATTGAGAAAAGTCAGAAACACAAACCTTCATTTCTGTCCAGACTGCTTGCTCTTGTGGACCCTCGCCTATCCCTCTGGCCTCTCAACCGGACTAGATGACCGACTACTGTCATTGCTATCTTGTTCTATGCTCTTTTAGTAACATGAAATGCACAAGGAATCAACATTCAGACATCATCACTTTTTACTGTTGTATAAATTTACATATGACTGAAGAAATTCATAGGCGCGGTTTATAATTACAATGTACAGTGTAACATGGCTTTTTAATTGAAGTTGATCGAGTTGTCTTGACATGCTTATGTAAGGGAATATAATCTTTACAGACAATGGTGTCTGACTGAACACGTACGTTCACGTAAAGTAAAATCATGTCCTTCATTTTCGGCATGTTTTGTTGAGCGAAGCACCGATGCGTGGATCGACTGAAACCTCGTAAACACTTATAACATACATATTGCTTCAATATAAACAAATCAAACCTACACCGGCATTCACATACCAAAGTAAATTAACAGTTAGGTCTATAAAAACATAATTTGGGATATAAAAGCATCGAACTGCGCCTATTTCAAGCGAGTCAAAATGTCCCATTTCAGCTCTCCGTCGACAAATAACCAGAATTAACTGGTACAACAATCGCAGACATGTATCATACATCTATATGTAATAATCACGATCAAGCCTAAGCATTACCGAAATTTTAATAATATTGAGAAAAAAATCACACTTACGGACGATGTGCTGGTCGTCGCAGACATTATGTTGGTTTGTTTTGATTGAACATTGGCTAAAAATAGCGCTCAATGACGTCACGCATTTATGTAAATCGCCGATCTTCCGACCAGTTACGGACGTACCCGAGTAATGGCCGAGATTCAAAGCAAACGAAAATAACAAGTTTTTTATCCGCTGTCATCCGCGTCACAAAGCATCGTAAGGGAGAAACTAAGTTGTTAATATGTTCTTCAGCAAGTTAATACCCCATTGATGTGAAAATTTTTGCATTCACGTAAAAATAATTATAATTCCGTCCTGAACAGTAATATACCTTTAATCATGTACAGGAAATAAAAAAGTCATTTGTAGCAAGTTTTTACTTATTTCTTTTCTGTACAGTCTCAAAATTGCAATGGTTGAAAGGGACCATAAATCAGAAATTACTAGTCAAGCAATGTATTCAAGAAAAATTGTATATATGCATTTACCCAACAATTGGATTTTCAAATCCAAGTTTCTTCTGACTTGTTCGAAGATCAGCTTTAAGATGAGAATTGGGACGGGTTAGGTATGTCACAATATGTCCTATCCACCAAGCTGAAGGGTCGCCATGGAAATGTATTAATCTATCTGCGAGATCATCTGGCACAGCCAGAGGTAAATAATTGGATCTAGGAGACAGACTGTCAACAATTGGCATTTCAACAACTTGAGCATCTTTCGTAACACTTTCAGCTGTAAGAAGAATATGCAGTGACATATTAAGGTTTAATCGGAACAAAATGAAGTCATATTAGATCAAGATAAGAAAAAGAACAAATTCCAACAAACTTGGACATTTTAACATTCTATGTAAAATAAGCCCAACCGTTCCCATGACATAATCTTTTTTTCATTGATTGTTAACAACAAAGAATTGAAAATTTGGTATACTGGACTATAGTAACAAAATTTTGTACAAACCTGAAACTGCATAAAACAAGTCAATTAATCACACCAATTAATCATGATAGAAGTTCTAAAAACAAGTAAGTTTGCAGTCAAAAGTAGTCCATTGACTTCTAACAATTAAAGAACAACTTACAATTTAATGTTACTATCATGTGGCCATTGACCCAAGGACAAGCATAGAGCAAAACTTAAACCGCTTCGAAATTAACGCCACCCAACATGCTGCTTACAATGTTTTGAACTAATAATTCTCTCAATACTTTCAACTTTAGAGAAATCTTTCTATTTAGACCAGTTCATATGATCCAAATGATGGTATGAATATCAAGGTTTTATTGTAAATACTTTCAACAAGTAACCACAAGTTAGACGAATATACATTTACTTACGTCCCCATCTAACAGCAGTCTGTCCCATAGTGGAAGTACATGTTTTACTTAGAGGCTCGAAGACTGACTCCCAACCTTCACTAGCGTATCTCCATCCTGTAGACTGTAGAATGAGGGTCCTTTGTGTGGCGTAAGCCATAATGAGACAGTAGGTCACATGATGTAATTGACAACCATATCCACACCCTTTACCAAGGTTACATAACATTTTCTTCGCACTTTCACAATTTTCAGGGTTCTAGAATGTAAATAATGGCAAAGTTTCATATCTATCCATTTAAGTCATTTGAAAGAAACCAACTGATTCTTTAAAATGTTCCTATCTATTATTCCCCTGGGTAAGGATTAGGGTCAGACACAGCTAACAATGAAACGGTACGGTACGATTCTGGCACCAATGAAATGATATTGATATTTCAATAGTACTTTTATACATGCAATACCCAAAACTGATACAAGAATTTGGCTGACAAATAAGATACAGCTTAACATCTTCTTTTTGCGTAACCAGTTATCAATTACTGAAGTTTTGATTAATTTCAAGAAGAATTTGTCTTTCTTACATGTGATGCACAGCCTGAAATATGAAGATTCAATTAGATATGGAACTTTTTCAAACACTCACACCTAATGTAGCAATTACAGTACCAGTATTTTTTTCAAACAGTTATAACGGACTGGTACAGATTTAAACGATTCTGGGCACTGTCTCGGTACCTGGTATCAATGTCCAACTCAAGATATAATGTCGACCTAACAGTCAGGGGCATTTGGTCAGTCTCAAGCTGTAATTGTAGAGTAAGGCCACAGGCTTACACTAGGGTAAAACCACTGACTTTTTGTAATCTAGTTAGATAGCTTCCCTACATGTGAAATTTGGTCGTGATGGGAACTGAACTCCCAGCAGTAAGGGGCAAGTGATTACTAGTCAGAGACCCTAACCACTCAACCACAAAGGCCCCGCAAAATACATTTATACCCAAGTTAATGAAGCAACATTATCAGCAACAGCTTCTATTAAGGATAGATTTATCAATACATAGTTCCCACATCTACAATATTTACCTTCCTTGACCACAATCTTTGATGGCAAATTTGACAAGAATTGGTAGAAGATATTTGTATTTTTGTTTTGATCATTTTACGTTACGTAAGATATTCATGACGTGGGTTTTAACAACTTCATGATGAAGTTATCTTTTATAAACTGAGTTGTTTGATAACCACTTTTCTGACTTTTTCTATCAGCACATAAGAAATTTGCCATCAAAGATGGCTGCCAAGGGAGGTAAATATTGTAGATGTGGGAATTATGTATAGAACAAATAAAGTTATGACTATAAGCCAACTGTATATTATGATAATATTCCTTCTCTCTCTTATGAGGCCTTTGTTATCATGTTTGACTGTACACTAACAGCAAATCTTTTCATACGATAATTAATTGAAATTGCCTCCAACCATTATGATAGGTAGTCAGTATATTAGCTACTTTTCCACTATAAAGAAGAGATAATAGGATATCAAGTATATTATCATTAGATTGTTGTTGGAACTTGTATCATTCATGAACAGTTGTTTGTAACAAACCAAAGTATCAGTATTTTATCACAGTGTGTGATATTAATGCTAGCCCTACATCCAGAGGCTATTATAAATGCCCAGGGCTACTAAACCTTCCTAGTCTGAAAGCCAGTTAGCTATTGTAAATCTGTCAGTAAATCCAACGCAATTACTACAACATCAGCCGAATTTATCACAAAAAATCTGTTGTCATAAGAATGCAAACAGCTGGAGAAGAAGTTTACATCATATCAGTATATTCAATACTAGATATATTACCTAGTTAAACGCTGTTATAATCAGAGAAATTCTATATGCAATCTTAACAAATGTTAGGCTGTTGGATGCTTTTAAGAGTGTCAAAGATGCAATACCATGTGTATTTACAGTGCTTTTCACAAAAGTTGACATTTGTAAGAGATTAGCTTGAATCTGAACTTGTGAACATTTTTCCATATACGTTATTGATAATTTGGCCTTCAGACTATTACAAACAGCTTGGGCTATCAAAATTTGGGAGGCTGTAGCCCTATTGGCTATCATACTAAAAAAGTTAATGTTGCACACTGTTATTATTACCTGTAAATTAACCAATCTCCTCTGCACAAGATCTCCAAGTTTTTGTGATTCTTTATATCTCCATGCACCAGCACCATCAACATCATTCGCCAATTTATAGAAATCATTTTTCAATGTCCTGTGGAAAAAATCAACGAGATTATGATCTATGCATTCAGTCAGTGTTCAAAGGTTTGAGCCCAGCACAATAACTCACTGTCAGTGTTCATAGGTTTGAGCCCAGCACAATAACTCACTGTCAGTGTTCATAGGTTTGAGCCCAGCACAATAACTCACTGTCAGTGTCCATAGGTTTGAGCTCAGCACAATAACTCACTGTCAGTGTTCATAGGTTTGAGCCCAGCACAATAACTCACTATCTTCACAAACACCTTAGTAGGGCTAATGTTTATATGAGATGACTTAAGAACCAGCCATCCTTAGAAAAGTTTGTTTGCTGTAACCTGACCTAGAAAATTTGCAGTGGGTAGGTAGGAATTTTTTTTTCACAATTAAGTTTAATCTGTAACCCAAAATACATGTGAGAATGCTTTTTTAATGAAATAAATACCCCCGCCGCCGATTCGACACTAATACTGCAATAGTACATTAAACAGCTAAGTTCAAATGGACATAACTCTGCAATGAGTGAATAGCTGGGCATGAAAATCATGTCCTGTACATCTACATTTGATGGTGAAAACAAATTTCAAGTTTCATTGCAATAGCTTAAAAAATGTGGAAGTAGTTCGCTCCACAAACTTTATGTGGACGGACCGACTGACCAACGAACGACCAAGTGACTCCAACATACCCCCTCTCAAACTTAATTTGCAGGGGCGTAAAAATCCTGAGAGGTCCCAAAAAAGTTGGGTAGGGGCCTTATTTGGTGAGTACCGGTAGGTAGCATTACAGGTATTTAATTCTTTTAACGATGACCCTAGGCATTGAACATTAAAATCAAAGTAAAGGGTCCTCTATGGATGTGTGATTTAAGTCTTGAACTATTGATCACTTGCTCCTAACAATTGTGAGTCTAAATACCATTAGGAACCAGATTATTTTCCTTTGTGATGAAGCTGTCCAGCTAGTTAATTAAAGGCTGATGGTTCTAGCCAGGTGTCAGCCTGGGGGTCTTCATCCACTGTTAAAAGCGTACCACTGATTATTGGTGCTACTTTAGATACCAGCAAAAATAAATCAAAAGCTAAGTCAGACTTCAAATAAATATTCATCCCTTAATTCAGTCATAAATAAATATTCAAAGCAAAACTAGAGTAACATGACTTCAAACAAATACCATGCAAACACAGTTTAGTTGTTAAGTTTGGAACCTAAATTTCCAAAGACTGTGACTATCATACTATCACTGGGTACTGGGATCACCCAGATTTCATTCTACAGTATAACCTCTCCAGGGCAGGCCTCTCTAGAGAAACAACCTCCCTTCAACAACAGCATGATTTTTTTCCACAGCATGATATAACTATCAATTTAACATCTCTAGACCAACAACCTCTCAACCAACAACAACTTAATTTTGCTACTCCCAAAGGGTGTTGCTTTGGAAAGGTTGCACTGCATTTTGTTGAGGTTGCACAGCATTTTGTTAAGTACAGCCTTGCAGCAAGAATTTATTTGTTGACATGTTACTTCAGGGCTCTAATTTGACCTTTTTTTGGGGCCGAAATAGGGCCTCATTCCCTTCCTAAAATAATATACTTTTTTAGATAAAAATCCTCCAGAAATTTTTTTTGGGCCTTAAATGGTTGTTGATATTAAGTTATTAACCTTTGATTTATTGTATATTAATGTATATTATTTCAAAATACATTTATTTTTAGCTGAAAATGTTTCTTGCAGGGTTATAAGGCAGTTTAAAAAATACCCTGAAATTCCCCTTTTTCCTCAAAATGACGTGAAATCCCTCTACCTGGGGGCACTGGGCCCCTTCCCCAAAAGTGCAGCTAGGGCCCTCTACTTACTTCTGATAGCCAGTGCTGTCTCCAAGGATTTCATTAATCATTTTAACAACATTGCTTTCAGTAGTTTTCTGTTTTAATTTATTCAATTCACTACGAATAAAAAGCCAAAACTCGGAAGAAACTCGATCTAATTCTCTTCTAGCCTTTTCATGTTCAATACTAGGCTCGCTTGCATTCACTGTAAAATATAATGATTAATTAAGTACTATACATGGAAAAAGAACATAAGTTAATTGCTTTTTATAGCAGTAAGAAACACTTCATTAGGATAACAAAACCATCTTTAAAGCAATTTAATCAACTCAAGCCAACTACTTATAAGCAAACCCATCCAAGTTATGGAAAAAAGGGCTTTATTATTTAATTCCTTTTTAGTAAAAACAATAAAGATGTGCGTGGAACTAAATGACTACCAACAGATGTGTTTATTTAATTTATTTTACCTACATTTCGGCTATACAATTAGCGTTCATCAGGGTATGTTCAGCTTTAGTAGCAAAAAATGGAGCAAAACAGTCTGCTAATTATCTACATTAGATGTCACAGTGTCAGTCTGTGTCCATATAAACTTTACAATTAATATTCAGGGGTGTTAATAGAGCCGAACTAAAAATTCTGAAAATCATATGCGGCTGACTATTTTTGCAAAACAAAGAGGCCTTCAACTACATTGTTTCCATATTTTAACTCAGTTTGTATTAAAGAAAATCCTTCAAGGCAGATTGAATTGACCATAAAATTGCTATTTATTGAGCTATTTCATCAAATAACTTTTATTTTGCTCAGAAAACATAGCTCTTTCAGGACAGCTACATGTGTAAATCTGGAATATTGTCAACCTTGAATATTCAGCTCTAGAGAAATCATTCACTCAAATAATGCTGATCTGTCATCAAAGAAATCTATTTTGTGAAATGGAATACAATGTAAAAAATTATAACCTATCCTGTGCAATGGAAAACAATGTAAAATCATCTATTTTGTGAAATGGAAAACAATGTAAAATTATCATCTATTTTGTGAAATGGAAAACAATGTAAAATCTTCTATTTTGTGAAATGGAAAACCATGTAATATTATCATCTATTTTGTGAAATGGAAAACAGTGCAAAATCATCTATTTTGTGCAAGGGAAAACAACATAAAAATTATCAAAGAAATACATTCTGTGCAATGGAGAAAAAAAGTAAAATTATCTAAGAAACCTATTCCCTGTAATGGAAAACAATGCAAATTATAATTACTTCAAACTGCACCCAAACCATAGCAACAACATACAAGAAGACATTAAAGACCAAACAACAAAAATATCTCATGGGAGAATTTGCTTTAATAATGATCAAGTAGTTCTGTGACATTATGTGCGCCAAGTAGCGAACTCAAAGAAGAACTAGAAATGTGTTTGGGGACATGAATGCCCCGTCCAGAGCTAAGACAAAAAGGGGCCATAACTCTCGTGAAAATGTTTGAATTTAAACGGAACTCAAACTTGACCAGTATTTTTTAAACACCTTCAGTAAATTAAGGAACCAATCCATGAAATATTTGAGTTATCGCTAGGAAACCAAAATTTGAACAGACGGACAGGGGTAGCCGTCATTTCGAATGGCGTAGGCATAAGTGGTGGAACTATAAGTATAGCCATTCTTAATAATTGTTACCCAACTGACTCATTAAATCAAAGTACTGAAAGTACATGTACTCATGGAGATTGAACTTACAGTAGACTTACACTGCAACTTAGAATGAGAATGGCAGATGTAGAAAATCATAGTACTTTAGTCCGCATAAAAATTCAAGTGTGCTGAGCGAGTGACAGCTATGGAAAGCTGAAATGTCATTTAATTTAAAAAACAGTCCTGAACGTGACTTTGAATTTTCGCGAATTTTGACGTTCATAAAAAATTTGTGATATTCACAATTCCAGCAGTGTATGTAAAGAATTGTGGCCACTATATGGAATCCTTATGGTATCATATATTATGAAACACCCTGTACATATATTTCAACTTCATTACAGTAAATTAGTTCTAACAACATCTCAAACAATGTATCATTTTAAGGACTAAGTCCTAACAAACGTATGTACAATTTATATACCATCAGCTATTATTAAATAAGTACAAACATATTGATTGTTATATCAAGTATATAACTAAGCAATCACAAGTGATACCATCTGTTTAATTCATACCTGTCATAGTAAAATCAATACAACTTAAAGGTTTATGGTATCTATTTATGGTATCACCATTTATGCATTATTCACTTTATCTAAAAAATTTATCTGAACAATTTGACTTTTCATTATGACATCCTTTTTAATGCCATGATCTTGCAAATTATCTTTTGGGCATAAATCAAAATAATGAAGACAATTTTTCTTTTCAAGATTTAAAGAATACCACACAACACAGGAATGTAATTTAATGTTCTGATGGTGTGTCTTGATATTGTTAAAAATGTTGCAAAATTTCAGCTTGATTGTGTTACTCGTTCAAAAGTTTTATGAGAAAAACAGGCAAAAAATGTCCCGAGTGTAACACTTTTAGCGTGACATTTTTTCTTTACACATTTTTCAATCTTTTATATTTTGTTCAGTTCTTGGGTAAGTAATCAATGGTTGTTTTTAATTTCATTGTACATGTGTTATATTTAAAATTTAATGCATTTTGTTCAAATATTTCAATAATAAGTATTATTTAGAAATCACCTTTCAAGTGCACATGTAAAATATTTTGCTCAAGGAAAAAATTGAAATTCAAATTGATGATATTGCTGTAAGTAAACTGATGCTTGAACAGAAAATGCAGTTTAACATATTGATAGGCATATTTGTCCATGTTGTTTAAAAAAAAGAAATGATCGAAAGAATCATTTGTTTTTTTAAGTTATACCATCTTGAATAAAGCTGATTGGAAATGTCCCGAGTGTAACATTTTGCATTTAGATAAGAATTTTTGTATCATTCTTTGAATTTGATATGTTTTTTCTCTTTTTCTCAAACAGAAACGTACCCACAAGCTCACAAAACTAAAACAAATTCATGTAGTGCAATTAATTTTTTGTCTACATGGTTTTAAGTGTTGTCCCGAGTGTAACGCTATTTATTCATCATCTTAATTTTGATATGTAACTATAGAACAGTAGTCTGTGTTAATTGTTTTCCACATTTATATCAAATAACTGACGTGAATAAATACTTTAAAGTCTGAAGCAGTGAAATGGAGCATGTTTAAAAAGTTTGACAGTTCTAATAAAAATAGTTCTATTCAGATATATATACCACATAGATTTGTTCAGTATACTGAAGATAAAAAGTAATTTATCTTTTATTTTGATGAAGAAACATTCTCAGATGAAAGCAGCACAGAATTTATTTATTTATTTCATGATTTCTTAACATATTTTACATGTTATATTATTTATATATAACAATTGAAAATGTTACACTCGGGACACAAACACATCTTCATGCAATATTATACACAAATTCGGTTTGCTTTTACAGAAACTATACCAGTAACAATATACTAACACTGCAGGGTCATGAAGTTACAAAATGCCTAAATAAGTGGTAAAACTCCCATTATAGAGGACTGAGAAGAAGCACACTCTGAGTATAGAAAGACTTGAAATTGATATTTTTTTATTAAACATTTTCTAGGATATACGAGGGTTGTCCTTTAAGTATGTAGACTTTTCTCATAACTCGGTTATTTTTCAAAATTTTGAAATCTAATTTCAGTGACCCATAATTGAAATCTTCCTTGAGTTGTGTTGCAAATACATAGTTCATAATCAAAACATTTCAAAACTTTTTAGTATTGTTTTACTTAAAATAAACAAAGAAGAAATTGTGAGTCCCGACTGCTTTACTTAAAATAAACAAAGAAGAAATTGTGAGTCCAGAGTGTATTTTCTATATGTCTGTTTATATGACTTAATTCATGTTAAAAATATTTGTTCAACATAGTTTGAAATAGTTTGAATGTGTTGAGAAATCATTTCTTTAATTTGATTAATTTGATAAGTGGCAAAATTAGTAAATATATGATAATGCAATATTAATTGTTACAAATTGACAAATCTACAGTTTTAAATGTTTTTTTTAATTCCTCCCCTCCCTCCAACAACATTTTCAACCAACAACATATCAAACAGTACAGATGTTTGTGTATCGTTTTATTATCTTAAAAAACATAGAATGAATTGCAACGCAATGATCATAGCACTTTCATATTTGTATGCTAAAAGACTAAACAAATTTGTACGGAGTGTAACCTTTACTTAGTCTGTATAATATATAAATTAATAATTCATGTTCAGTAACGCAATTGACTTACCAAATTGGAAATAGATTTCTTATTTAATGAATTGCAAAATACATTTGACAAAATTAATGTTGTTATATATAAATCCATTTTATGATACTCCTTATCATAACAGTTTCGTATATTTACATTATAGTTTTAGAACGTCCCCTGGTGTTGTTTTCACCATTTAAAACTAAAACATTATCAAATAGATTATCTGTTTGTACTTTATAAGAAAATAATGGAACAAATTAATTGTAAAATTTGTGAAACAAATTGTATAACAATAGATTAACAATACTGTCATTGTCATAAGACCATACACAAAGAATATCTGTCCCGAGTGTAACGGTAACATAAGATATATACTAGTTTTGGGGGCATTGTTAAGTTACCCAAGAATAGTACCAATTAAGGGAAAATTCACATATATCTTTGAATATACCTGAAAATTCATAAAATTGAATTAGCTAATTTGTATCTGCAGCAGTAAATGTTACATAAAAACTTTTTGAAGCGTATTTAAAGAAAAATAAAGTTCAAAACTCCATAAATATATATATTTTGGAAATTTATGGTTGTATGTATATTTTTTTGTATTAAAAAGTTGTTTTCATGAAAATTTGCTAAAAAAATCACAAAAAATGTGTTATTATTTCCATAGTTTAATCCATAAGATTGTTTGAATTTTAAGGCTTGCTATTGAAAATATAATATTTATTTGATTAAAATGTTGTAAATTTGAAGAAGACTTTAATCCTATACTTTAGACATAGTAAATTTTTCACAATATAATATATTTCCAAGCTACTTTTAGCAATATTATGAACACAAGTATCATTCTAAATTTGACCCCCCATGTCACGCTTTGTCTTCATTATTTTGATTTATGCCCTTTTACTCTTTTAGCTTTCTATCTACTGCTGGATTTGGACAACCACAAAATTGCCATTTTCACTTTAATAGCATATTAATATTTAGTACAAATTGTGTAATTTCCCACATGCAACTTCAAAAGCAAAGATTCAAAATTGGCAGCAATTAAAAGCATTTAAAAATTACTGTTTGTTGTTATGTTTTTTTTACTTTTTTAAGTCTGGAGATATGGTATGTATAAAATATAACATGATAAATATGTATACATATAAACAATAATGAAAAAAATGCCTGCTTAAAAGGTTCTCCGACTTATAAAGCATGGCCTAATTTATAAATTAACCCCAGAGACAAAGGTTCAGCAGAGGATCCATGGGAACCTTCAGAAATGAGCAAGACCTGGACAGAGTTGACACTGATGACACAAGACCATGATGGAAGCTTCTATTTTGTTAATGCTTAATTGCTTAATGCACACACCGTGAGACTATAAAACCACACGAAGAAAAAACATTGCATTACAACCAACCTGATCTTATATTTCCAACAACACTTAAAGTATCTTTTGAAGACAATCTATCCACTTCCTTTAAGGCCTTATCAAGTTTACCTTTTAAAGCAGTTAGCTCATTTCCCTTGGTTTTTCCGCTTGCACCAAACTTCAACTCTCTAAAATGATAAAAGAATAAGTTTAATAATTTATAATACACTATATATCAAGTTGGAGAAGCAGATTTTGTACACAGGAAATTAACTAGATCCAAGTTTCAAGGTATCAGATAAGTAGCTAGAAGCAAATTTCAATTTTTTAACATCAAACTATAGAGTTTGTAACTACTCTCACACACATATAGATATATCAGGTAGTAATAAGTCTGCATTGAAAATAACAAGAATTTTTTAATGTAAAGTATGGTGATGCACGATAATACGGTCTAACTGCAATAAATACCAGTATGGTTCCACCCCATACCGTGATATTTTTAAAGAAAATTTATATTGACTACTTCAACTTGTATTGCATCAGCTGTAGCCTAATTCAACCAGAACACAGTTAGAAAAAATTTATTTGTGTAACTGTATTAGGACTGTATGTGCTGCCTTGCTCAAGGAGAGTTTTGTATGTACACTTGTTGTATACTATACAGTATGAAGTTTCAAGATAGTCACTGAAATATTTGTTAGTTTCTTTGTGATAGCTTAAATAAAGATACCACCATGCAAATGATTAATGAAACTACATATTTTAATTAAAATCCAAGCTGTACATACAAAACTCTCATTGAATAAGGCAGCACATACAGTCCTAACAGAGTTACACAAATAAAATATTTCTGTTTTCCGATCGAATAATGCTACAGCTGATACAATATAAATTGAAGTAGTAAATATCAATTTACTTTAAAAATATCACGATACCGGGTGGAACCGTACCGGTACATATTGCATTTGAAGCGTATATCGTGCATCACTACTAATTAGACTGTATTTAGAATTTCAATTTGAAAATGTTTAGTACTAGAATACAAAATTAATGTATCTATCACTTTAATATTTATGATTTTACTATTTACCACAAGAATTTAGTCAAACCTGTTTAAGCAATCATGTTCAAGTAAAGACCATCCTGTGAATAAAGACCATTCTTTAAAAACCGGAATCGACAATCAAAAACGAAAATGACCTCCAAATAAGGGCCAGTCAATAAAGGCCACAATATGTTTTTCGCAATGGTGGCCTTTGTTCACAGGTTTGCCAGTACTTGCTTATTGTATAGGCTATAAAACAGTTTTCCATCAAATCCAGCTAACAAAGGAATAGACTAATTTATTACTCTATGTTTAAACAATGTAATTGTGGAGAATTTTCTGATTTTTTACCAGAACTGACAGACACATCTAACAATTTCTTTAACAAAAGACGGAAGATTCTATAATTTGCTTATAGAATTTCATACATTCATGCTCATATATTCACAATACGAGAAATTGCTAGCTTAATGCCATAAGTTATCAAAAATAAATGATGATGTTAAATATTATATGAGGGCACATTTTATAAGTAAAATGATTATGGCCATCTATAGAACAATACCGGTATTTATCATTCAACTAATTTAATTAGCAAAGATGCCGCATCAGCGATTCTGTCACCACATAGAGTTCATGCATAATATATGTAAGCATGTTTGTCAATAATTTATAGACATATCCATAGTTGTTCGACTGTTGTCATAAGTATATATAACAGTGTTTCTTCCAGTGTTTTTTGCGTTTTGAGGCATTTTTTTCAAACCTGATGACAATAAAATTTGACCTGTACATTTTCCGTAGCCGAAATTATTCAAACCTCATGAACTATTCATGAAGTATGCTAGGAAAGTTCAAGAAAAATTCATGATTCCATGAATTTTATTAGAAGGGGTGGGTATACATGTCGGTAATACAGCTTTTTTTGTTTTTAACTGCATGGTAGACAATTGTTACCATTTATTTTTGCCTATGCAATGCATAATAAATTATGCGCTTATAAATGTTTGTTAAATTTTCGCCATATTCCACCAAGTAAAAAAGATGTCTGCTATGACCATTTGATTTTCAAAACAGTGCAGGCTGACAGTTTTCTTAGAAACGGAATCCCAGACTGGTACTTAAACTGATTTGCCGACTAAAAAGGATAACTAAAATAATTGACCCTCTAAAATTTCCTAATGACTCCAAAATTCTGAAATAAAGTGCAAAAATGTAAGCCCTAAAGATCAGAGCTGGAAGAAATACTGGATATATTGCAGACTAAATAAATCATGTCTTGCTTTACTTTCCATCGAAGACACGTTTCATGTTAACATGTACAATATACATGTATATTTAACCTTGAATTTTTCACTTTTTAAAGTGTCTGTCTGAATGCTGATTTTCATCTCAGAAAGAAATCTTTCAACACAGGAAAAATTGAGAAGTAGAAATGAAAATGGAATAAAAAGAATGCATAATGGGATAAAATTTAATGCTCTTGCCTATTTGCTCGATTGAAATGGTTTTTTTACAATCCAGAAATAAAACAACAAGAGGGAAATGAATACTAAAACAGGGTGCCCAATACACGTCTAGAACATAGGGGTCAAAGGAAACCCCTGTTAAAATATTACTTAATAAACTCAAACAGTATTTTGCACAGATAGGAGATGTTACAAGTATCAATAAATTGATAAAGACTAGACTGTTTGACCAATGAGATCAGAAGCATAATATTCTCAACAATAAAGAATATACAACATAAACTATATAAGACAAAACAGAAAAAATATGTTTTTACAACAACAAATTAAATTAATATTATTACTTTATTTCTGTTGCAAGAGCATGTAGTTCGGAATTCTGGTCTCGCAATTTCTGTAATTCTTCTAATGCTCTGTATAGTTGTCTCTCTGTTTTCAAGTTAGCATCACTGGCATTGGGAAACACAGAATTACTCATATAAACAATGACAATCAGCCAAAGCACCAAAAGTCCAGTAACTAGATGCCAGTACTTCATCCTTATTTATGACATCTTATGGTTAATAAGCCAATCTAAAATGTACAAAATAGTATAAAAATCATTTTACACAAGTGCAGATTAGAGCTCACCCCGGCTTGACATTTTTTCTGGCTACTCATCAGCAGAACATCCAGCTTAGAATTTTATCTACACCAAAATCAAAGGCATTTTTTTCAATTAGTCCAACACTAATTTCTAGTCATAACTACAAACTGACCAGTGGATTTGTCAAGTCCTGCAGACAAATCCACCAGTCAGCATGTAGTTCTCATAATTAGGGGCACATTTGGCAAACAATAAATTGTTGAATTTTTTGTGTAAACATCTGGACTCAGAAGTTAATTGGAAGAAGTAATTAGTATGCAACTGTAACTGGTTTTTAGATATCAATTATGACCAACTTCATAATTTTATTTGTTTAAATACCCCCATTTGATATCTCTGACAAACAATTCAATTTGTGTTGTTTATGTGTTCGTTTTTAGAGCTGTTTTTTGTTTCATTGGGTTTACGCCCCTTTTCAACAGTCAAAGCCATATGATTACGAGAGGGACAGTTCACCTAATCATTGTAATATGTTCTTAGGAAGAACCAGTACTAGACTTCCATCCTCCATCAGCAACTGCCTTCTTTCTCACATGAAGAGACATGGTTGGTAGCTGGGCTCGAAATCTAAACCCTCTATCAGTGAGAGGTTACAGTACAGAGGTGGGTCCTTTTTAGCGGTGGAAAAACACAGACCTGTCTATTCATCTGAGTAAGAGTGTAAAACCCATCCGAGTTTTGTGTACATAATATTACATGCCTGCTATAAAAGAGTGTGTTAAGTAATTCTCCCAGTTAATGTTACATTACTCTCGAAATTTTGTGACAAAAATGAAATTATGAGTAAGATATTCGTCTGATGCCTTTTTCAATGCATATACTTATACAGTTGTAGATTTTAAGTGTATCTCAATATTTGTTGCATTGCAATTTCCCAAGCCCAATTGCCAGAGTTTTTAGTAAATCTAAATTCATGAACACCAGATTGCAGCGGACATTGCCGAGTATATATAGCAAAGCATTGTTGGATCGTCTCTCGATATTGTTATATCGTTTGAGCCATTTTTACTTTTTAGCAGTTGCGAATCAATGTAAATGTGTATAATTATAAGTCCTTGATACAGTTAATGATACAGAGTGTAATTTTACCAATCATGTATCCTTGATTCAACTCTTTAAATCACACTTTTCTGCATAATTTAATTTGTAACATAGGTAGATAATTCAAACTATATGCAACAAGATCTATATTTATTGGTTGTTATTAGTCAATGAAAGAATGGAAAATCTCTATAAACCAGATTATTTATCACAGTTCATTGAAATATTAACGGTCACCCGATCAATTTATTGGTGGTTTCGAATTAAATTTGTGAATTCGCAACATCAGCCCAAATATATGAAATAAGCAGTAACGAGTACTATTTACTAATGCATAACGTAAGCAGCTACTGGATATATGTTACCAATAAAATGAATATACGACACATTGTATGCTAAATGTTTTACATAAAATTACAAACGTAAACACCCAAGTGCAGGAGAATGCAGAAAGTACAATCCTGCTCCGAGTCCGACTGCAATCGGAATAAAAATACTGCATTTCTTTCAAAAATCGTAAAGGCAAATCATAAATACGGTTGAAGTTAAACAGAAATGTACCAAAATGAACAATAAATTTATGAAAAACAATACTTACGAACAAGATTTTGTCTTTTAGAGACGTGTATGGTCGCACCGGTCTGATCACACATTCGGTAACTCTCTGTCACTATCGACAAAATGGTTGCAGTGACCTCCCCTAGACTGGTTCCCCACGTTGCAATGCGAACCGGTATAGTCTATAATATCCGGACCATGTCATTATCAACGACTTTTTACTTTTCCCAAAGTGGCCTTTACATATATTTTTACTGTACATATCATTAGTTTTTACGTTCACTAGCACACGAGCGCCTTGTTTGAGTAATGTGTATCGAGCGGGTCGAACATATATCGCCTTCAACAACTTTTTAATTTTCCTCTAGCCTACTTTAATTGGCAAATAAACTGAAATCAGTATATGCCCAGCTAGCATGTCCACGTACCTAGGACGTAGATCTATATAGGAATTTTGATATCAGTTTCCAAACATTCGATCAATATCAGTCTGATGTAGTATGTATACATTTGAACATACTAAGATGATGTCGCTCAAATATCAGAAATAGTTCATAGATTACGTCAGTTTCTTGATATCCTTTAGATATCCATCCGATATTCAACATCAACAAAATTTATTTATGTAGAACAGTGACGTCATGTATCAATTTATGACATCATAGTATCAAGTTATGACATCATATTGGATAGGATGTTATTTTTAAGACGTATTTTGCACAAAGAATTTTCTGGAATTGGAATTAATGTACGAGAAGTACAATATGCCTTTATAATACATGCTTTTTATAAAGATATAGATCTAGAGCTGTTTAATCTTCAGTGAAACTTTTTAAAATCATTTCTATTGTATTAAAATTTATCAAATGCTAAACTTGTATAATTTTCAGTTGTGGCTCACGTATGTCACCTTATTTTTGCGACTGTGCCTGGGCAATTTAATCTATTCAGAAATTAGATATTAATTAAGTACATGGCAAGTTTACCGAGTTGCAATGATCAGACAAACACTGGTCAAGTTTCAGAAATTCAAGGTCGCTTCCTATTGATTGAAGACAGTGGAGTGAGTGCCAACATGCATATTTTTTTATGTTTCTTCAAGTTTTTGGAGCAAAAATGGCCAAATTCACTCCGCAATTGAGAGTGATCGAAGTGAATAAACATGCTATTAAAGTTGACAGGAGTTATATAACTGTTTGTTTCGTATTTGTTCTGGTTAATAGAAGATATTGATGATTAATTGTTTGCTTGTAATTTGATCGACGTTAAAGTCTAATTTTCAATTATCTCTTTCTGTTAGATCTACTGTTTTAGGTTATGTATATTAATTGTAAACTTGATTATATTCTATCAAATTGAACTAAATGGCATTAATTAAGTTTGATTTGTTGAGTAGCAATACATTACTTGTTTATTGTACAAAATTAATTAGATTATACAGTTTTCATATCAAAAGCTCTATAATAAAAAAAAATATGTGCATTGAAAGCATCATAATGATTTTGTAATGTGTTTGATATATACATTTGTATTTGAACGAATTATTACCAATGTTTCAAATAATTAACATGAACAAATGAGCTTTATCGCAACAATCAATAATTGTAAACGTTGGACATTTAATCAAATCTTAATTGACGTATAAAATGTAGATCGATCGATCAGCAATCACTGTTACGAAATATAATTATGTGTGAACGTCCAACTAAATTGAAAACTAATCATGTAATTATCATAATACAGTTACACTTTTATTTTTGTTTTCAAAGTCCGTCTTCTAGCTGCCACAGACAGCTGATTATGCTCTAAACGCATGTCAAATCGATTAAATGATAAATATATATATATCCGAGTTACAGAACTACGACCCGGTTCTGGTCCTGTAATTATAGTATATCCGACTCTATAGACAGCCTATAGCGGTCTCATAGAGTACTGAAGGATACACTAGCTGATGTTACAGGATGCGAACGCCAAGTCCCCAGCCTGCTCTCCTTCTCTCTGAACATCTCGAGGGCTCAGCATAACACTGTCGTAACTTGTTCTTATTTCAATATGAGTTACGAAACTGTTGCGCTGAACTCTCGATCTATTCATATACATTTATCCCCAACCGTCTTGGCGGCAGAGTTAATATAAATGATCCAGGTTAACACACATCTGAGATCACTCCCCGATGCATGGCATGTCAATCTCCCCTGAAATATTACCGTTGTCTCCTTTTATGCGTTGAGCCTCAGCGCAACGCATGTTTCGGGGTCATGGTGAGGTAGTAGTGAACAGTGTTGGTGGTAGTGAATAGATTTGTGTAACAAAGTGATAACAAGAAAAACTATAACAAAACGTTATAGGTAGACGAATTTCAAGAAGCATATTGGTTTATGTTTTTTGAATGAAGCTGCTTTTTTAATAAAGGATATTGACTGTATATTTTATTCAATCCTCCACTAAGGAGAGTATGAAATATTTATATGACATGAGTAATACACATCATAATGACAATCATGAGTAAGTATTTGACAAATGAATAAATTCGTGAATATAGTTCACAAGCACATGGTAATATCATATCCTATATCAATCAATTAGAATCAACCCTAAATATTAACGAATTCACCATAAATCTAAGCATTATCATATACAACCATATTGAACTTCAAATAGCCACACAACAACTTATCTAGGCAACGCGTACGCCTTCATGATTTACTTACCTGTCAACTATTTATAGATTCAGTCATTACCATTAGCCAATCAAATGGCCAGGATTAGCCCAACTAGTAATAGACACTACACTATATACTCGCAAACAGCTATAATTAATAAACTAGTACATACTATATAAGTATAATTCGGATAACTGCAATATTTACTATTAGTACACATATATTCATATCAAGGAAGGATAACGTCAAAATTCTGGTGCTGTGTTGTGGGTCTTTGGTGTTTAACACCACTGTTACCAATCTTTAGTTTACATTAGTTTACTCCCGTTATAGTTTCAATGTGGGTGGGGTATCGTTCGCGAAACGTATATATTTAGTCTGTTTTCCACTCTCTTTTTGTCTGTCATTAAGGTAAGATCGATAAGATAAATTTTATTTTAAGTCGGCAATATAAGTAACATAAACATAAGCTCATACGAGCTTGTACAACCGACTATAAAACATGATAAATATGTATAACAAGCGTAAAAAGCTGAAAGACAAAGTGTAATTTGAGTAGTTTCAACAGATTTTACAAATTTTCATGCAGCAACATAAAAAGCATATATCACTAGCAACACAGGCATGCATTGACAAGATATACCAGGACAATAGTAAGCAAGCATCATTTTACTGAGGCTGAGCAGCAGCTTAATTAAACGTATTTATAGCAAGCAGTAAAAGAACATAGCAACAGGAATAAGACTTTTACAGCTAACAAACAGAGCATAATACGCAAATTTAAGTCTACATGCATTTTATGCTGCTCCATATCACTATGATACTCCCATAACATTACAACTTTTACATTCACAAATCTCACCATTCCACAAGAGGATACGAGATTTGAATTGAGCAAAGTTTGACATTTTCTGAAGTGTTCTGGAAGGGAGGTCCACAGTGATGGAGCAGCGTACTTAAAAGTTTTTTTTACCATAAGTTGTTGTTCTGACATGAGGTACCTGTAAAATAGTTGTATATCTAAAATAAAACTTATCTTACTACGGTAGCGCTATGCACTGACCTGTGTTCTTGAAATGACCTAAAATAAGCAAAAATTCTAACTCAAAAACGAGATCAGTGACCCCCAATTTTTTTCGCTTAAAATGTTTCTGTTATCATATGCTACGATTATGCAAAGTTGAAAAAAAATCATTGATCGGTTTTAATTTTTCCTATGTCTTTGTGAAAAATGTAGCGAACTACCGAAAACGTCTTTAATGTATATGCTACTGATCAAGGGAGGTAACCGCTGCGGGGAGTTTGGGAGTTTGTAGTGGTGGTTGCAAACTCCCAAACTCCCCGCAGCGGTTACCTCCCTTGATCAGTACATTAACTATAATAGCAAAGCGTGACGTAACCGGTGTGAGGAGTTCGTGCCACCACTAGTGAAATTCGGCCGTCACAGAGCCGAATATTTTTTTTCACATTTGATTTTAAATTCTTAAAAATCTTATCGCTGTTCTTATTTTTTATTGAAATATTTTCAGTGTGGGGAATCCACGTGACCTAATGATGTCACAATGTTATCGTTACAAGCGCGTTTTCTGTCAATTAAACTAGGAAAACATCACGTAAGTGCATTATTTTTTCGTTTCTTCTAAAGCCACATGACTGTTGCAACTCCTTACATAAAGGACTACCTCCAGTTCAGATTTTGTCACTGTAGGCCCTTTATTTTTTTGTGCTTTTCTTGTCCAAACCGTTTGACAGTGTTATGAAAATGAACGTTATTTTTACAAGAAAATTTTAGAAAACGGTTTGGACAAGAAAAGCAAAAAAGTAGAGGGCCTTCAGGGACAAAATTGTCTATCAATGGAGAACAAAACATTTCCAAATCCACATGTCGGGGCCTCTTAATGTTTTGCCAGAAAAAGCCATCCTCTAGACACGCCTACTTGCCACGTCACTATGTCAAAACAACTTCATTCACAAAATCAATGCGCGCAAAAGACACAAAGCGTTAAACAAGACTGTCAAATCAGTTAAACAAGTTTTAGGGGATTTTTTTTACCGGAAGGGATTGAGAGTAAACACAAAGTAAGTAGATTTTTTTCAATTGACAAAACGGGAAATAATGTATTTCACGCACAATAGATTCATCTTTTATGAACAAAAACATTACAATAAAGCATAACTGGTTTTTAAAGTATCTTATTTTAAATTGGTTGGAAATAAATTAATTTGATTTATATTAACGGAACTATTTTTTGTCCGTTTACGCAGAACGTATCGGCTGATATAAACAAAATGGATTTTCTTCTATTTAAACTAAACTGGTCTTAATCTGGCGACACAGCAAACAAAACAAACTAATTCTGTTTTTTGACAGGCGTTCATGTCGCCATTTTGGATAATTCAAATCATGTGAACAAAATCACATGAATCGGGCCTGCTTTCCGAGCCTGTCACAGAGGTGAATGTATGAACCGGTGTGTAAGAGAGTGGTGGTGGTTGATGTACTGATCAAGAGAAGTAACCGCTGCTGGGAGTCCGACGAACTCCTCACATCGGTTACGTCACGCTTTGCTACTCTAACCACTGCCACCACTATAATCACGTGATGATAGATGTATCATGTGACCAACAATTGATAGGGAGGTAACCGGTGCGGGGAGTTTGGGAGTCCGATAGAGGCTAGACAAACGTAGTGACGTCACGCTATGTGTAGAACGAATTCCCTGTATTCATTTTGTGCGTATGACATATACACATTTGTATCTGCTGCAAGACAGGTATTATTTGTTTATTTTTGATATATTTCCAGTCACTGATTCTCCGTACTATTTTGATTATTCGGCGGAATTTTATTATTCTGCCAAAATTCTGCCGTAAATTCTGCACATCTTTTTCCGTCGTTCTTGGTGACGTCATTATTTATTCTGCCGTATACCGCAGGTTTCTGTAGTTTTCTGTGCTATCGCTGGCGGAATACGGCTTGACTATAAACAGCCAGAGTTCAGACTACTTTTGACCGTTGGCGAAACTAGAGCACAGTAGGGTAATTCTGACCTCAGTGTTATGCCGACCCTTTTACATATTTTGAAAGCTTCAATTAAATTAACTGTATCTGTCAATCATTTATCATTGATGACGTCACATTGGTTTCGTCATAGAAGGCCATTTTGAATTTTGTTGAAAGAAGTGTGGCCACCAAACTTTTTCTAGGTGACTATATGCGAAGTTAGCTTACTATTTGTGTTCAGACTTGATTTATAATGTTTCAAATTCTAAACTCTATGTACATTTGTATTAATCAATCATAAATGCCTCTTATTATTATATTCTTTGTGATTTTAAGACAAAGTCTATGATATTGAAGGAGACCACGTGGGGTCGATTTTAACAGATGAAAATTAATTTTTCTGCTAATACCGACCATACATTAATTAGATATGCTAGACAATTATAAAATTGCAGACTTTTGTTCCATAAGTCCAAACTTATGTTTAATTTAACGTAAGGCAAATTGCACTGTTCATTTCGTGCTACTAGATTAAAACTGCATGTTGATTTTTTATAAAAACAAATTGACTTTTTTAAAAACTCCACCCTTTCATATATCTAAGTAGGCTATGTCAAACCAGTTTGATATATTTAGAAACACTTGAAATATAAACTAGAAAGTATGACTTATGCAAGTGAAATGGACCAATGGTGCATATAGTTGACCAATGTGTTGGAAAGGGGCAGTAAAGGCACATGGTATCCCTAAGACAACGTTAATAAATACAAGCTGCAGATGTCTGGACGTGTACCAGAAAAGTCTTAGGCCCTCGGCGAAAGATGGTGTCAACTCCAGCCGAGAAGACAGTAACTGCATGTTCTAGTTGAATATTCAGATTTAATGTGTGACATATAGTGTATCCATTGATAAGGAAGGAATTCACCTTTGAAGTGCAAAATATTGCGAACTTGGACTGTCGTGTTACACTGTTGGTGCTTTTGTTTGCAAAGATGTATATTTGACGTGTGTACTCAATTAAATTAATGAAATGTTTATTGGTCAAATTTTAATTAAATGATCATAATTTAAAAAGAGCGATAATTCAATACTTGTTTTCCATTTAATTGTAGCATGAATCTTAGTGAAAGTTGCACTGCCATTATCAATAAGATTATGTCAATGCTTCATTACAAAAAAGTTTGAAGGGGGTCGATATTAGCAGAAAGGGGTCGATTTTTACAGATTCACATAAAGAAGAGCAGACAGAGTTCTCTACCTTTCTGTATATGTGACAAATAATCTGATTGGTCATAAATGACCAATGGTAATTTCTCTTTCAAAAATCATTGCAAGCACTGGCTTAATGAAAATTAAGTAAGTTTACTTTTGACATTTACAGTTAAGCGGTCGGTATTACCATACTTTGCTCTAGTAGGTTTTTATTTATTTAAGTATGTGACTGGAATCATTCTCTTTTATTTTATGATAGTCTGCTGTGATTTAATGTGTCTGTATTAATGTTTTAAATGATCGTTAGAAATAGATTTAACTTAATTAATATAAATAAATCAGATATATTTAAGCACATGTTGACTTGCTTAATTATTACTAGAAGTGAATACAAACTTTGTGGGCACGACTAAGTCACTTGAATTACGCTACCAGGCTGATCATAGGATCAGGAAAGTCGTCACAGTATATGTTAATTTAGTCTGGTTGCTAGCTTGTATCGTAAACAAATAGAGGTCATCATTGAATTCATGGCCGATGCGATGATAAATGTGAGTCAACCAGATATTTAAACAGTGGTTCATCGGGAAGTTCTAATCGATTAATTTAATGCTTATGACGTGTAACTTTTTCTTCCTGTATGAGATATTGCATTCTGCATACGAAGGGGCACGTAATGCAGTGTAGTATTTTGGACAGCATCAAAATTCATGCGCGAACTATCACTCTGCCAAATACCGCACCCTACAAAGAAATTCAACTTTTGACTACTTTGTAGATTCGAACAACAGTAGAACCTTCAGCGCTTTGTTTCATGAAGGCAATTGAAAATGGTAAAACTATTTGTCTTTTCATAAACAATCGAATGAAATACATGTATATCCTTAATACTACCAAATTCACGATAATTGTACTGGAGGAAAATTACTTAGATACTGGTCAAAATATCGAGATTAGGTTAGAAAATTTGAATAATATTTATCAATGACTAACAAACTTGAAAGTAATTGCTATGATAAAATATGATACCACCAAACTGTACCCGCGGCCTTCACACTCTACTTACAGGACAGTGAAAAATACATGGCTAAAACATTTCTGAGGGGCATGTACCAAGATCCCCTAGAATTCGACATACACATTATTTTAAACAAGCTCCGCTCCTGTTAATATTGCAAAATTCTCAATGTTTGTAAATATGTTTTTGTAAATATGTAAAGGATAAGGAATTTCTTAAGTAATACTTAAGATTCTTCGTGAATTCCACTCCTAAAGGATATTCTCATCAAACACGATATGTGTATTGACTGAATAACTGGCACGTATACATCTTCGGTGTTGATATCTTTTATTTACATAACTCAAGTGAATCGTAGTAGAATTAAAGAAGTATAATTTTAATAAATATAAATATATCTTGTGTTTTAGAGTGACGCAATTAGAATATCATCATCATGAAGAAAAGACAAACAGTAATCACTTTGTTGGTGCTTTGGATTCTGTTCGCTGTATTTATAAATATTTATGTATTAAATGCCAGAGGTGTTTATCTAACCTTAGACGGGCAATCATACCGAAATTTAAAAGAGTTACAGTCACTTAACAACGATACGTATGGACTGAATGCTCTTGGATCATTTATACAGTAAGTGTGTCTTATTTTTTCTGTATGATTTTTAGGAACGAAGTTCCTTTAGGTATACACCACATTTTGTAGTTACAAAACAGTGACGCTTCTCATCCGCGTTATAAAATAGTACCACTTGTTTGATACACAGACACTTGTTTAGAAAAAATACCACACCCACCACGGTCGCTCTTACCACTGGTATCAATAGATAGGTACTTACCTAATACCTATCTATATGTATCGATAGTGGTAAGAGCGACCTTGGAGGATGGGGTATTTTTCTAGACGAATTATTCTTATGAGTATTAGTTTATTATAGCTGTTTGCGAGTATACAGTGTTGTGTCTATTACTAGTTTGGCTAATCCTGGCCATTTGATTGACCAATGGTGATGACTGAATCTATTAATAGTTGACAGGTAAGTAAATCATGAAGGCATTGCCTAGAATAATAAAACAAAATAGTTCGTCAATGGTTCAATGAACCCAAGTTTGATGAACATTTAATGAATTATAGGTTCATGAATAATTCGTTGAGCTGTTCCTGATGATCATCATCAGATCATGAATATGCATGGATTGTTAATAAAAGTTCACCAAAGGTTCATGAAAATACAATGCAATTCATCAAAAGTTCATGAACTTAAGTTTCATGAACTGTTCACAAATTGAAGTCCTTAAACGATTCATGAAGCTTAATGAACAATTCACGAAGTTCAAGTTCTCGACAGGGACGGGCTTTAATGTTTTATGGATAGATTTAACTTCGTTCCTGACTGTGCTTTCAGTACTTTGATTATGTTTATATGACGATGTTTTGTACACGATGCTTAATTTAAATACAGTTTCTTCTTTGTTCTTTACGCCAGTTTGCCAACAGTGTATTGCCGTCAAAATGTGATTTATCAACAATAACTATTTTAGAATGAAACAAATTATTATCAGAAACAGTTTGCTAACCATGTCTAAATAGGCACTCTACTTACACTTTGAAAACTAACATACGTACGATGATTTATCAAACAGTTTGTGTACTTTGCATGTGTGTCATTTTGAGGAATGCAATTCTATTGGGTGATTGCGACATTTGTTAAAATCATATATTCATTGTAGAAATCATTTATCAATGTTAAATACTGTACAACCACTCCAGAGCAGCCCTCTCTTGAGCAACAACCTCCCTTCAACAACAGCATGATTTCCCACCACAGCACTACTTAAATTATAACTTCTTTACACCCAAAATCACTAATGAGGCACATTCATGGTGGAAAAATATCTTAAAATTAAATATCGAGATGTATCAATCAATCATTATTGATTTATCAAATACTTCAATACATGTAGTAACTACATGCAAAAATTCAGCCATGAAATGTTCGTGTATCAGAAGTTATGACACGCTAAAGACTGTCACCTTTACCTGCTAATAATGAATTTATGTACATACGTTACAACGGTAATAACCATGTACAAAAATATACGTTTCAGAATTACATGTGAAAGTTTTAATAGCCCTCATTCGATAGGCAATTGTGCTCCGATTTTAGACAGTGGCAACTGGTGACATAAAAATGCTTGTAGTGTACTGTACATTAAATACAACATTTTGAAATTAAAGAAAATAACTGGTTTAATGGTTTGCTTATACACTGTGATGGCGATTTTTTTGTCATGAAAATAAAGTTTTAATATAGTCTCGTCCCATACAAAATAATTAGGTATACATACTCCAGGTCCATACAGCAATTACAACATATCGGTATGATAACAAACCGTAACCTAAGTATCTTGTATATATAGAAATAGTTCCCTTGTGAATTCTTCATAATAACACTTATCATTTAAAAGGCATATTACTTCAGTCTTGTATTTTAGAAAGTTATGGTCATTGTTGATAAGAAAACATTGACTGAACTAACTACATTGTCCTAGATGTATTAAGTGATGTAACGTAAGTATCATGATTATCATGATGTTGTTTTTGTTGTAAATTCCTAACGTTATAACGGCTTGCCTCAGAGAGCCGACACAAGCATATAAAATCTCAATCGAATTCCTCGATCGGCGTTTCTCTAAATTAAAGTGCCTTAGACATAATAGGCAGGTCGTCATTTTGTTGTTGTTGTTCTCAGCTACTTTCGATGGAAACAATATGTTTATCTTTCATTGAAAACTTGATACCATTTTATCAATCACTAACAATAAGCACAGTTGAAAGTCTGTTATTCTGAAAACGTGTACCTAGTTTTAAATAAAATAGTGGTAAACGGAAACCACATTACCAAAATTTGTAAAACTACACTAACGTAAGAGGCGCACTTCTTTGTTGCGGAAATGCCCGAGTAGTTCAGACTTGCACACCCAATGATAGTCACTTTCCATGTAATATTTACATTCTAGGTCCAGTGTATTTTCTTCTAAAGATGCTACTGGAGTCAGAAATATAGATTCAGGTATGTAGAAAGATACTTAAGTTAGAAATATTCGTCACAGTCATCGGGGTTTAATCCCGGAATAACAACCGAGCTTATTAATTAGGCGATGACCCCGAGCATACACCTGGATAGCACCATTGAGCTTACGTAAAATGGCTTGGCAGTTTTCTGACGTTTTTATCTCGGGACGGGATTCTAGCTCACAGTAGAGAGGGGAGCACTCGTCAGAAACCAAAATCACTCGGTCACAGATGCCCAAACAGGGAATTGAAATGAATGATTACTGAATAATTACATCTAATAAATACAAGTACTTTGGCTTGAAAATGCATTATCAATTTATAGGTATTTAAGGAATGTTACATGATTTGTAGCATATACTAGTATGTAGTTGATGCATGCGTTTGCTTATGACCTGTCGCTTTTGTTTGGTGTCCCATTTCATAGAATCTTACAACCTTTCCATTTGTACCCTTGACTTTGTGTGTGTAATGGTGTTTGAGTGTGGAGGAAATGGTTTGTGTGTGCACTTGAAATTTAAGCACTGGGAGTGAGAGTCCACATACAAATAAGCACAGGTAGGAGTAAACAATGTCCTACCTTCTATTTTTTACTGGTAGAAAAATATCCACAGGATCATTTTTCATTGGGGGACAAAATTAATGCCCGTATCCCGATTGCTGTTTATCTTAACAATGATATATAGTTACATATGATTGACACATGTTTATATGTCCCAGTTGATAAAAGTGAACCAAGCCCTAAACATGAGATGACAAGACGAAATATAGAACGTGTTTCCAACGAGTTCTGGCTTTTCGTTCAAAGTGAATTAAACAAATTAAAACAAAATGCAGACAAAACCGATGTGAGTAAAATGGTGGATGGAATATTGAATAACAGTATTGGCTACCAGTCGTAAGTATCATTTTAAGTCGGAATATGTTCATATGGATGTTGTGTACACAATTGGGAAGTGGCTGTTGTTCGGAGGTGACCGTTGATGGGGTTTACACGTATTGTACAAGTACGATGTAGCGAATATGTGATCTGTTCATTTGTTGAACCGATGTATTCTATTATGTCTACCCGAAAATATTCGGCAAGTTACCGAAATTGGTCATTGATTAACTTTGATATATTTAATCATAATAGCCTATAACCTATCGATTTGATATTGCAATACGATTCATCGTAATTTATTCATTCGTTAGGGCACCATTAAATACTATTATTCGTAATATAAGTTATTTATTTCATGTTGCACCAATACAATTTATCGTAATTTATTCATTCGTTAGGGCACCATTATATACTATTATTCGTAATATAAGTTATTTATTTCATGTTGCACCAATACAATTTATCGTAATTTATTCATTCGTTAGGGCACCATTATATACTATTATTCGTAATATAAGTTATTTATTTCATGTTGCACCAATACAATTTATCGTAATTTATTCATTCGTTAGGGCACCATTATACACTATTATTCGTAATATAAGTTATTTATTTCATGTTGCACCAATACAATTTATCGTAATTTATTCATTCGTTAGGGCACCATTATAAACTATTATTCGTAATATAAGTTATTTATTTCATGTTGCACCAATACAATTTATCGTAATTTATTCATTCGTTAGGGCACCATTATAAACTATTATTCGTAATATAAGTTATTTATTTCATGTTGCACCAATACAATTTATCGTAATTTATTCATTCGTTAGGGCACCATTATATACTATTATTCGTAATATAAGTTATTTATTTCATGATGCACCAATACAATTTATCGTAATTTATTCATTCGTTAGGGCACCATTAAATAATATTATTCGTAATATAAGTTATTGATTTCATGTTGCACCAATACAATTCAGATTGGTGTATGTTTCATATCTCGTGATTAACCAGTGCACCCTTATACCTTCGTGTGATCGATCAAATTTTGCAAGAAACAAATATCTTCCTTACAAGTTATTTATTCTACTAAATGTTCAATGTGTGTCAAGAACGTGTGTAGAACTTTGTTTCGACATCAAAAGACGTATAAGAAGTCACATGTAAAATTACTGGTACTGGGCTAAACTTCTTACACCAATATCAAGAGTTTCCATGCCAATCGAGGAATTAGATCAAATCCAAGGAAAGACTGCTACGCTGAAAACAAGTGTTTTCACCTTTATCTTAGATGTATATTTTCTTAGAATGCTGAAAAACTACTTCTATAAGTTGGAGAGTGAAGTTGACGATACTGGTACTTGGAGATACAGAGAATCGCAAAAGCTTGGTGATCTAGTTCAGCGACGACTAAATTACTTGCAGGTAATGCTGAATATATTGTTCGGATTCAGTTTTTCGGCGTGCTGTCATAATATCGCTTTTGACCGACATTTGTAACCAATTCAAAATTCTACTGTACCTTTTATCTCGTCATGATCGCTTTGAAAGTTAGAAAGTCCCTTGAAAACGGCTTTTGTTCCGAAGATGTTCATGCAAGCTCATCAATGGAGTCCTATCAGAGATCCGGAACTTGAGGGATTCTTTTCAGGAAAATGCATCAATAGTCTTGTAGAATACAAGTACGGATTCCAATAATTATTTCGTTTTTGTTTTAACATTTTCTAGAACCCTGAAGACTGTAGAAGTGCTAAGAAATTAGCATGCTCACTTAGTGTAAGCTGTGGATACACCTGTGTGTTACATCATCTTGCAGAATGTTTACTCAAGGCATATACCACACAAAGAACATTAATCCTGACGTCTTTTGACTGGGGATATTCTGGTAGAGGAATGGAATCAGTATTTGAGCCTTTAAGTAAGACATGCAATTCTACAACGGGACAAACTGCCGTATCAGGAAAAAGTATGTTTAAACTTATAATAACAGTCAAATCCTTGTTTGCAGCCATCTTCGAATAAAGCCCTCCAAGGGAATGAAGGCAATTCTTTGAAAAACGTAATTGATTATTTAGAATATACGGACCTTCGAATACAAGTCATCTGTGAACAATGAAATCCCTATAAAAGAGAAGTTCAATATTAAGGCCACCGCGTATGAAATACCTTTTTATTTCGAACCTTTTTTTATTCTATTCGACAATGAAATCACCGTAATGTAAAAGCCATGACATTCAGAAGGTGTTACCATCGACGTTTTACTGTACTTACCATTACCGCTTCATGTGAGCTTTACTCTTGTTTTTGCTACGTCCGGTCTCATACATGGGCAAGGCTCGTGCTGTCGCGAATCGAATTTTATACACCAATCGCATGATGGAGTTGTTGGTTTCTGGGTTGCCGGATTAGTATTGTTATGTAACTTTAGAGTATTGCCAAGACATACTGGTCGCAGTACACAAAAGATACATCTTTTTACAGATAGCACTGACCAGGAAAAAGTACAAGTTTTAGAAATGACATTTCGCAAAGGCAAATATTCGATACAAAATGTTCTTCCAATGGCTGTACCAGATGATCTCGCTGATAGGTTGATGCGTTTCCATGGGGACCCTTCAGCTTGGTGGATCGGACAGATCGTAACATACCTCATACGTCCAAACTCTGCCATTAATGTTTATATGCAAACAAGCAGGGAAAAACTCGGATTTAAAAATCCAATTGTTGGGTATTGAAATAGCCCTAATTACTTTCATTGATTACGTTTTTTAAATCAAATTTAATCATCCAATACCGAGTAATACCGAAAATGATTCTTATAAAAATTTGGGTAATATAGTATGAAAATAAACTTGTTAGTACGTATATTGAAGCATGATAAGTTATAATTATCACCCCAAAGATTGTTTTAAAAGCTTCATTTTGTCATTGCAAGACCTGGTCCTGGGCAGAGGGCATGAGATTCCGAAGTGGCTTTTTTGTTTATATCATGGTGGTATCTGAATAAATGAGTTCTTTAAAAAGATTTTCGGCGATTTTATAGGATACACGTGCGACGCACAGACAAATTAGTAAGAGAGGCGCAATTTCATAGCCTGCAGGAGTATATGAAGCACGTAGAAGAATGGTTCGATGCTTATGCGCAACGAAATCCAGATGTTCAACGTAGAGTGTATTTGGCGTCAGACGATCCGAAAGTTCTTTCAGAAGCTCGGGAAATGTAGGTGATATCCATTATGTTAATACTAATAGGTTATCGGATAACTTGTCGTGTTTAAATAATGGAACCATTGTATTCACAACGCGAATAACCAGACATAACAAAGTAATAAATAATGAAAGAAACATCAGGGCCCGTATTCACAAACGTTCTTAGTTCCGGGTTAAGAATTTTCTTCATCTTAGATTTTGACTAAGACATAAGCAATTTCTCAGTTTTCATCTTAAACTTAGACGAAATTATTCTTAGTTTGAAAACAAATCTTGGTTTTGAAAATTTACCATTGTCAGGGGGTTTTCTACGGAATTCCCATACGTCATAACTTAAGCCTGCGTTTAAATTGGCGATGAGTTAAACCTATCATACATTTTCTGCAATTTTACGGATACGTTTGGTACTTTTTCAGTCACAAAATTGTACAGATGACACAAATATAATTGTATGCCATATTTGCAGAATACAAACAGGTTCCTTATAAACAAGGGCACTGATACGTCATATTAAAAATCCATTGGCGGTATTGTGAACAGTCAAATGAATGTTTTTGACATTATGTTATTTTATGAAGTATGCAGTAATTCGGTAAAGTTTAAGCAACAGAAGTATCAAAAATACAAATACCAAACAATAGGCGTCTGAACTGAGGCAACAAATCGTAAAAGAAAATCGAATTTTGTTATATGATACATGTATACGTTGTAAATGCAAATTGTGCAAATTGAATTTACAAGTCTCTATATTCGACAGCAAGAATACGGTTTTACGATGATTCCAATTTCAATTTTGTACACAACTACACAGTAAGTTCTTAGTTGTGTATTCAATATGTACGAAGGGACACATACTAATTATCTAACTTGACTTGTGTCTACCTTTCAAAATCGTCAGAATAGAAAGTTTGCTGTGGTTCTAAAACTTAAAATACTTTTCATGTCTGAAAGAAACCCATGCACAAAAAATGATCTGAAACCATCAGAAATGTTTTTGTGACTACTGGTAATGTTACATTCTAGCAGTAAGTCAGTTACACAATTACAGCTCTAATTACCATCAATTTTATCGATGAATTCTAGTTTAGGTGATCATTTGATTTTTTTTTATTGAGTCACAACTTTCACATATCAGTAGCACTCAGATTTGGGCATAAATCAAAATAATGAAGACAATTTTTTCTTTTCAAGATTTAAAGAACACCACACAACACAGGAATGTAATCTAATGTTCTGATGGTGTGTATTGATGTTGTTAAAAATGTTGCAAAATTTCAGCCTGATTGTGTTTCTCGTTAAAAAGTTACATAAAAAAAAACAGGCGAAAAATGTCCCGATTGTAACACTTTTTTCTTTACACATTTTCAATCTTTTATATTTTGTTCAGTTTTTGGGTAAGTAATCAATGATTGTTTTTAATTTCATTGTACATATGTTATATTTAAAATTTAATGCATTTTGTTCAAATATTTCAATTATAAGTATTATTTAGAAATCACCTTTCAAGTGCACATGTAAAATATTTTGCTCAAGGAAAAAACGAAATTCAAATTGATGATATTGCTGTAAGTAAACTGATGCTTGAAAAGAACATGCAGTTTAACATATTGATAGGCATATGTGTCCATGTTGTTTAAAAAAAAGAAATGATCAAAAGAATCATTTGTTTTTTTAGGTTATACCATCTTGAATAAAGCTGATTGGAAATGTCCCGAGTGTAACATTTTGCATTTAGATAAGATTTTTTTTATCATTCTTTGAATTTGATATTTTTTTTCTCTTTTTCTCAAACAGAAGCGTACCCAGAAGCTCACAAAACTAAAACAAATTCATGTAGTGCAATTCATTTTTTGTCTACATGGTTTTAAGTGTTGTCCCGAGTGTAAATAACGCTATATATAACTTATAGAACAGTAGTCCATGTTAATTGTTTTCAATACTTATATCAAATAACTGACGTGAATGAATACTTTAAAGTTTGAAACAGTGAAATGGAGCATGTTTAAAAAGTTTGAAAGTTGTTATAAAAATAGCTCTATTCAGATATATATACCAAGTAGATTTGTTCAGTATACTGAAGATAAAAATAAATTTTCCTTTTATTTTGATGAAGAAACATTCTCAGATGAAAACAGTATAGAATTTATCAATTTATTTCATGATTTCTAAACATATTTTACATGCTATATTATTTATATATAACAATTGAAAATGTTACATTCGGGACACAAACACATCTTCATGCAATAGTATACACAAATTCGGTTTGCTTTTACAGGAACTATACCGGTTACTAAATACAAACACTGCAGGGTCATGAAGTTCATATATACTATGGTATATCAAATACTATTTTTTATATGTCTGTTTATATGACTTAATTCATGTTTAAAATATTTGTTCAACATAGTTTGAAATAGTTTGACTTTGTTGAGAAATCATTTCTTTGATTTGATAAGTGGCAAAAGTAGCAGGTAAATGTTTTCTTGTAAATATATGATAATGCAATATTAATCGTTACGACTTGACAAATCTGCAGTTTTAAATGTTTTCTAATTCCTCCCCTTCCTCCAACAACATTTTCAACCAACAACATATCAAAGAGTACAGATGTTTGTGTATCTTTTTATTATCTTAAAAAAACATATAATAAATTGCAACGCAATGATCATAGCACTTCCATAATTATTTGTATGCTAAAAGACTAAACAAATTTGTACGGAATGTAACCTTTACTTAGTCTGTATATATATAAATTAATAATTCATGTTCAGTAACGCATTTGACTAACCAAATTGGAAATAGCTTTGATTTGTTAAAAAATAAATCTTATTTAATGAATTGCAAAATACATTTGACTAATGTTGTTATAAATCAATTTTATGATACTCATTATCATAACAGTTTTGTATATCAACATTACAGTTTTAGAACCTCCCCTGGTGTTGTTGTTTTCACCATTCAAAACTAAAACATTATCAAATAGATTATCTGTTTGTATTTTATAAGAAAATAATGGCACACATTAATTGTATTACAATGAAACAAATTGTATAACAATAGATTAATAATACTGTCATTACCATAAGACCATACACAAAGAATATCTGTCCCGAGTGTAACGGTGACAGAAGATATGTACTAGTTTTGGGGGCATTGTTTAGTTACCCAAGAATAGTACCAATTAAGTGAAAATTCACATGTATCTTTGAATATACCTGAAATTGATAAAATCGTATTAGCTAATTTGTATCTGCAGCAGTAAATGTTTCATAAAAACTTTTTGAAGCGTATTTAAAAAAATAAAGTTCAAAACGCCAAATTTTTTTTTGAAATTTATGGTTGTATGCATATTTTTTTGTATTTAAAAAGTTCGCTGAAAAAATCACAAAAATGCGTTATTCTTTCCATAGTTTAATCCATAAGATTGTTTGAAATTTAAGGCTTGCTATTGAAATATAATATGTATTTGATTAAAATGTTGTAAATTTGAAGAAGACTTTAGTCCTATACTTTAGCCATTGTCAATTTTTCACAATATAATATATTTCCAAGCTTCTTTTAGCAATATTATGAACACAAGTATCATTCTAAATTTGACCACCATGTCACGCTTTGTCTTCATTATTTTGATTTATGCCCATTTGCAATATATTGCTTAAAACAATATTTCCAATCACAATTTACCAGAAATAGTATTTCAAATCTGCACATATTCTCCATTTTAACAACTGCCTATTTAATTACAATTCTAAGGTGTTAAATTAAGATAATAATACATTCAAATGCAATTCAAGTAGCATTGATTATTCATGTTTTCAGTTGACTCTTACTATGAACTATGTATACATGTGTGTATTTTATTTACTGTCTGTCTGATATATTTCTAATTATCATATCATTACTCACATGAAATCTTTGACAGCGTGTGATTACTTACAACAACAGAGACTCAGCATGGTTGTAGAATGTGTCATCTAAAACTGAACATTAATGAATAATAACAAACAACAAACGTTTCAGTTGTGCAATATTGCCGTAAGTTCATACAAAAGCAGGTTATAAAGTTTACTGCACTGAATGCATATTGTCAAGGATACAATTGCATGTTAACTGGTAGTTTCAAAATGGCTTATACCTGTATTATACTCTATTCAACAATCTGCACAAAAGAATACTTAAGTTATAATTCATGACATACTAAAAGTCACAATGTAGTACTTGCATGACAGCTGGAACAAACTTGATCACAATGTGCGCATTCAGAACGAAATGTGCATACAAGGTAATACAGATTTAAGATTAACAGTTGTCTCGTGATTTAATGTTCATATAAAAAAATTGATACTGCAAAACAGTAGTTGAATCCATATTATAAACTGTTTATGTCTTAATTAATTACATGAAGTCCTCAAAATAATCTGTAAATAAAACGTACATCATTTCAATTCATATAATGTCTTCATATTTTATACATGTACAAATACAAGTGAAATATCTAAAATAATGTAATTTTAGCTGACTATAATTTTATAAAGATTAATGATTTAAAAGCAATGGTAAAACATACTTTCAATGAATTGTAATAAAATAATAAGTTTATGCACTTTAATTTTCTTTTAAACAAATTGTTAGGAAAACAAAAAAATGAAAATGATTATACCTTATAAATTGCTGCATGTTGAGTCGATCAGCAATATCATAAATGTATTGATACAGCATTTTTCTGTAAGTCATGTTGGAACCTGTTTACATAGCCCAACCCACAATACCAGCGAGAGTTACGCATTTTTAACGACAGAAAACTACGTTGTAAAAAAGTTCACAATCCATGAAATTAGCCGATTAGTATCCGTATTCTTCATAGATATATACTAGCAGGGACTTATTTGTATACAAGTCCTTGATACTAGTATAGAAAAATAATGAGTTCGACGTAGCATCCGTATTCGTTTTGTTTATATCTAAGTAAATTTCTTAAAGTTAATTAAGGCATCCGTACCTTGACTAAACTTTTATGATAAAAATCGTCGATCTAAGAATTTTTCTGAGATTTTTTTCACTAATACAAAAGATAAGAAAAAATGTTGCAAAGTTAGTAAAAATTGGCGAAATCTAAGATAATTTCGGGATTCTTAGATTTTTTTTCACAAACCAACTAAAATGAAACATCATCTGAGAATCCCGAAATTATCTTAGTTTTCACCCATGTTTTGCTAACTTTGTAAGATTTTTCTTAACATTAAGAAATTTTCTTAGATAATAAATAAAAAGAAAATGGATGCTACGTCGAACTCATTATTTGTTGATATCTATTAAGAATACAGTTAATTTCTAGGATTATGAACTTTTAAACACTTTTCTGTGGTTATTTTGACTTGAACTTGGGCGGAGCAGTTGTCAAAATAACGATTCATTTTCACTTGTAAATATTGTGAAAAGATACATTTGCCATCACAAGATAAGCAAAGATCCAGCAGAATGTAGACATTAGGTGCTTAACTTGAAATTCGTTGCCAGGGATCCAAGATGCTTTTTACTGGTCTTTATGACAGAGCAACCAATAAGTACGCGATATTTGACTATTTGCGCACATGCGGGATATTGTACGATTCTCTTCTAGTTAATTGAAATGATGTACTTTGTATTCACAGATTCTTTTGAGGACTCCGTGAAACAATTTATGGTGACATTAGTAAAGACAGATACCAGTGCCTTATGTGATTTTGACGTGGTAACATTTAGACAGATAAACATTGCTTTGCATGAACACTTTTGGGTGCAAATATATTCAGTCACTGTTTTGCTGTATTATGTTTGACAAGGACAATTGTATAATCTTAAATCTTATTACCTTGTTCACATCTTTGTTCAAGCTGAGAGCCCATGCATGAAAGTACTTCATGGTGACTTTAGTATATCATCAATCATAATTTATTTATTATTTTGTGCAGTTTGTTAAATAGAGTATAATACAGGTATAAGCTACTTTAAAACTATCAGTTAACATGCAATTGGATCATTGACAACAAGAATTCAGTGAAGCAAATGATATCAGTAAACTTTATAAAACATATTTGTATGAATTTGAAATAAATCGTTGTTATAAAATCTCCCCACTGTGAGTAATGATATGACAAGCAGAAATATACCAGGCAGTAAATAAGATAAAACATGTATACATATTTCATTGTAAGAATCAATTAAAAACATGAGTGATCAATGATACTTGAGTTCTGATGCCCTAATGTTACGTATTTTTATTTTTGATACTCATGTTGTTGGAACTTTACCGAATAACTGCATACTTCATAAATTACATAATATCAAACACTTTGATTTGAATTGATATATTAGTGACACTGTTTGTAAAGAACCTGTTTGTATTCTGCAATTATATTTGTGTCATTTGTGGCTGAAAATAATACCAAACATATCTGCACAATTGAGAAAATGTATACAGGGTTAAACTAATCGCAAATCGTAAGTTATGACGTATGGGATTTCCGTGGAACCCCCTGACAACGGTAAATTTTCAAAACTAAGAATAATTCCGTCTTAGTTTACGGTTAGAATAAATCTAAGACGAAGAATAAGAAATTTCTTATGTCTTAGTCAAAATTTAAGATAAAGAAAATTCTCAACTCGGAAAACTAAGAACGTTTGTGAATACGGTCTTTTAAAGTTTACTTTACATTTTAAATAATTGCAGGATTAAACCGAATGGATACCCGCGGTGTATACATCTACTAGTATTATGTCAGTCTTGCGCTGTGTTAAGCATCAGCTGTGTACTGTTATTGAGAATCTGTAGAAAGAGTTAATAATAGTCTAGATGTACTTGTTTTTTTTTATTTGATTTGAAATATGCGTAGTAATCAGTAGTGACACAATTAATCTAATCTAGGCCAAATTATGTAGTCATTTAAAACTTTGAAATAAAACACAAATATTTACAAAATATATTTGTCTTTGTATTACGTAGGTATTCCTTTATAGTTTTACAAAGACAGTAATGGAAACATGATGCACCCGGATGAATGAAACTTTACTTGATAGAAAATGTAAAATAGCATTGTGTTTGGTGTTTAGCTGTTACAGTAAATCGTTGTACGATTCTAAAAGAAGGCCTGTAGATATGGTGTCAACAAGTTCTTCTCTGCCATGGGAGGCACTACCCGTTCTTTAATCACACACCAAAATGATCTATGAGCTTTCAAAATAATTTATGAGCGGTTTATATAATATTGTTCAGACACAACTATTTAATTTACTTTTCAGATATCCTCGTTACGAATTTGTGAGTAACAATGTTGTGTCTAAGACAGCCGGGCTTAAAAGACGATTCTCCGAAGATTCTTTGCATGGAATTGTTCTTGATACATACTTACTGTCTTTGTGTGACTATCTTGTCTGTACATTTTCATCTGGGGTTAGTTTATATGCTTCTGGTTAAATGAAGAATTTAAGCTTTAAATAAATACTGTTATTCAACCGCCCTTACGATTGTACCTCCCATTCCGTATTCTCAAGAACGCCCGTGTCTTATTTATACTAATTGGTAGAATTGATGTTTTAAGAAGTAGTGTACTTGTATCAGGTAAACAACATCGAATGATTCCAAATGTGTTTGGTATACAAACAAGATGGCAGAATGTGCACACTTCTCGCTTTGATAACGATTAAATGGTATAATATTACAACCAGAAATTGGGTGACAGATTCAATAAAAAAGCCAGAAATGCTGAAAAACATGTTCCCTGATCCAGTTTTGGCACATTTTATCACTCGTGACTATGGCTGAGTAAGATGCTCGCGAAAATATATGCTTTCGTGAGAAATAATGTTATGAACCATTTAAATACCTTCAAATAATCTCATGACGACCCTATCAAAGTTTAATCCGTCAAAATGACTCACATATGAATGAACTGATTCTCAGACCTTTTTGTTTATCTGATTTAAAAACTCATCGATTTGAAATAGTTTGATATAAAATACCGGATTTCTATGTCAAAGGTAGCTTACATCTTACTTTAAACATTTCTGATAAAAATAGTTATCTACCGAGTCAATACGGGAATGAGGCTCATTTTAACTCGGCTCTTTTCGAAGAAAAGTCCAGCTATTGTGATCACTGCGTTGTCTGCGTATGTGCAAAACTCACAACTCAGACACTATAAGAGGTAGCAACATGAATCTTCATGGATAGATCTCACTGAGGCAGTGAACAGACGAGCGTTGGCACCGCTTGAAGCGCTCTTGTTCTGTAAATTGGTATAATATTCGTTATATCATTATTGTTCTAGGTATGTAGACTTGCATATGAATTAATGCAACCTCGTCATGGCGATGCATCACAGTGGTTTAAATCATTGGATGACATTTATTACTTTGGCGCACTAAACAGTCACCATTGGAGAATAGTCCAAAATCATGTGGCCAAAACTAATGACGAGATCTCGTTGAATGAGGGGGACTCGATCCGTATCGCTGGAAATCATTGGGATGGTTATTCTAAAGGGACAGATTTAAAAACAGGCAGATCGGGTCTCTTTCCATCATATAAAGCAGTAGATAAAGTGGATCGTGTAGAAATGCCAACATATCCTGAAGTACCAGACTTGGAATAATTAATTCACCCCTAGAATGCTTGGATTTGACATTCTTACTAGCTAACATACAGACAAATAGTAAACAATTTGTATATCGTGTATCAAATTTCTCTTTTTCATGTTAGTATCTTAAAAAGTGAACATCATTGTATTTATGCATCTACATTGTAGTTATATATCTATTTATTTAATCGGATTTACATAACCTCCACATAGTTAGCACAGGTTAGAGTTACGAAGTGAAAGCATCACAATCTACTAACACTACATCCATTTCATTGAAAGGCCAATGGCAATTTAGGAAAAAACTAAACAAATGCCAGACAGATGTGATAGAGAGAGGAAGCTATTATTACCAATATGTAAAATACAATGTATTTTGAGCATATCCCAAATTGCCCGCAGAATAATATTGTACCTGCTAGACTGTTCCGGCATGCGTTATTGTTATGAAGATAATAAAATAAGACTTAGTATAATACTATTTTGTTTTGTATATGGTCTTAAATAGTGCATTTTCTGTAATTATATATTTAGTTTGGTAAAAGGCACTTCGCTGTGTACAAAAACCAATTCGTTGTGTGCCAAGTCATTTCGTTGTGTGCAAAAGTCAATCCGTTATGAACGAATGTCATTTCGTTGTTGGCAAAGGTCAATTCGTTGTGTGCAAAAGACAATCCGTCTCAGATGGGCAATCATAAACGACCCATCTTATTTGTTAGCTTACCAAACCTAAGCAAAGCAATGCTTTTGTAAAACAACTAGCTAGCACGTTGCAGTGATAGTGTAAAATGGCAACACTGACCAAAAACATGTTTATCATATACATACATGTACAAGGGTTACAACTTCCAAAATGTACGTATCCGCACCGAGTTGGTTTAACACTACGTAACTTTTTCAAAAAAATCACTCAATTTTCTAATAATTCGTGTCTACAGATAGCTAACATATTATACAACACAAAACATTCCTGGATTAGTCTTTTGCGCTGGATCAGTGCATTTTAGTGATATTTTAGTGATATTTTTTATTAGCATGCATGGTTTTTCCTGTCTCTGGTGTTTAAATGTGTATTTAGTTTGGTAATTCAAGCCGATTTTGTGTTGCGAGGTGGCAATGGAGTTAACAAGATTCATGATTTTTTTCGGTGGGAAAATATTAAATATCTGCTCAAATGTTTTGAATTCAACAAACTATTTATTGGTTTTGTGTAATATAATATGTTTATATATTGTGATTATGTTAATTTCCCTAGTGAAAATAGTCACCGGGATTCCACTGGAATTCCACCAGAATCTTCAACAGAATTTCACCGTAAAAACAAGCGTAGTTTTTGTGACACCAGTTGAATACCAGTGGAAACCCATATACAACAATAAAAACAAACTGCACAAAACAAGATGATGTATAAACATTTGTTACCTATGTGAATAATGATGATAGTTACGAAATGTAGCAACAAAGATTTATTCAAGAAGTGAATCTCGATTTTGAAAAGCTTTAAAAATATAGACGCTGAGATTTTTAATTTCTAATTCATTTTTACTGCTAAATAATTGTTTAATTTTAAACATGCTAGGTCTTGTCCAGTAATATCTTTTTATATATTTTATTGCGTAGATCGGTATATGAAGAACATTCCAAAATAAAGTGATATTCATCTTCAATTTTATCACAGATTAGACATTTCTTATTTTCTATCGGTATACTTCTCGGTTTGTGCCATCTACCTGACTCTATTTTTAAATTATTGGACGAAACTATTAGCCTAGTCATAGCTATCTGATACTTACTTATATCAATACATTTTAGATAAAATTGATGTTCAAAATGAATGATAGATCTAAAAAAGATTGCCCTACTTGAGTTTTCTAAACGACTATGCCAGTTTTGAATTTTATTATCTATAAGACGTTGTTTGAAAATGATAAGAAATATTTTAGCATAATTTATGAAATAAATGGATTACTGTTTTGGTCATTGAAAAAAAAAGAAATATTTTAGCATCACCTACATTTTGTGTTAACCAAACGTCGTAAAAGCCTAGCTCTGACAAGAGGTTACGGACTGGTGTAACCCATGGAACTTTGTTTGGATAAAGATCCGAATCTTCTTTTAGTTGATTGTATATAGTTTTACAAAATTTTATTTCATTGCATGTTTGTATTTTTAGCCAATATTTAATTATTTTGAGAAAGCGATAAAATTTCAAATCAAACCGGCCTAATTGACAAAATCATTTTGAGTACTCCTTTTAACATTTAAAATACGTTTGCAGTATAAAGTATACACGCGTTCAATATTAGTTGCTTTGTTGAAGCCCCATACCTCACATGAATAATTCATAATTGGTAAAATCAACTTGTCAAAGAGTAACCGTTACATACGGAAAATTAAGATATATATTATTATATTAAAAGGCTGTTTACCTACTACACGCATAATTAAGATAATTAATTACACATGTAAGCCGACTATGTTACACTACCTATGACAATCGTCACTTCAGCACTTTCAGTGCTTTGATTTTCGAAATGAAACGATCGGTTTAAAATGTGGTTAAAATGTGAATAAGTTCACATGGATTGTGTTTTGGACTGACGCAATTATAAAATTAATTCGCCATGAAAATAAGAAAAACCGTGACAGCATTATTGATGCTTGGGATTCCGTTCACTGTATTTGTACAAATTTATGTATTACATGGCAGTGGTGTTTGTCAAAATTTAAAAGGACAATCATTCCGAAATTTAAAAGAGTTACAGACACTTAACAATAATACGCATGGACTAGATGTCCTTGGATCACCTACAAAGTAAGTATGTCTTCTTTGTTTTGTATATTTTTATATTACGACGAGCTGTGCTTTTTTTAAGAAACAAGAAGTATGTAAATATTAAATGCAAAATATTAAGAATAAGACAGCTCGTATAATATGATTAAAGAAATGAATAACTCAAATTAATGCTCTTCATTGCAAACACATTTGCAGATATTTGTATCTCACACCAAATAGTTAGGTCTGGATAATTTTAATAAATAAATGAAACAGTCCATTTTGTGAAATTAATTCAAACATATTTTTCCCAACAGGTAAAATTATATATTCTAACCAATATATTTCAAAAGCAGTTCTGGTATAAACATTCTTAAGTTTCTTTGCATGCTATGTTAAAGAATCTTGTAAAAAATAATTCCATGTATAAATAGAATTAGAATGATTTGATTTAGAAATAGAAGCGTTCTGTTGCATTTTGAATGTATGAAGACTTCTTGCATTTTCTATTCTGCGTTTATATCTTTAACAGCCTACTCACACATAGGCGAATATTAGGCGTGTACTAGCGAATAGAACTTAAGTAAAACTCGTTCTCATGCATATGTACGTTGTGAATCGGTTGGTGGTGCTCGTATGAATACATGTGCTTTTTATGAGATGAATTTACTTGCTAACAGACTTGCTAACAGAGCGATACTGTACGCAGTACAAACACTCATTCACACACAGTCAGTTAAGTAAATACCATCGATGCGGTAACTATATCGATTTTCTATTTTAGCGTTTTCTAAAGGCTATTATTTTACTTATAAATACGTCCTGAATTGGCTTAATGCATCAATGTTTTGAGTATCATGATATTATCAACTCCATCCTGGATTAAATGAATAATCCCCTAAATATTCAGATGAGTGCACGGTTTTCCCAATTCAGTCTATAAAGTGCGCTTAAACTTGACTGTTCGCAAAGGACTAGAAAGAAATTTCGACGAAATTTAATACAATGTAATTAATTGTCTTTGCGCGAGAAATAAATTTCGTCTGAAGGATTGAAATTTGTAAAATGTATACAACCGCTCTCTAGCAAATGGGATGCTGGATTATTTTCGCTTATTTATCACCAAAAGTGAGTGCCAAATTATTATTTTCTTGTCAAATGGTGCGTTCTTGATTCAAGATTTGACGAATCAGTTTCTCCACGGCCGTGAAGGTTTTCATTCGGAATGGTACGGAACAGGTCCGGATTTTACGTAAGTCAATATGGCCGCTTAAGCAGCTTGAGATTGCCTCAAATCATGAGTTGTAGTGTCTAAGGTATCCACCCATTGAATAATTCGTCGGTTGTATGTGATTGTAAAGTTATTATTCTTTCGATAAACGCCGATGTAGGTATAAAAACACGAAAGATATACAAATATACTGTAGCTAACAGCGGTCCGAGTGATCGAGACGTACTTTTTGCAAGTTGAAGGGCTTGCTGCTCCAGTTCAGAACAATATATTCATATATATAACATTAAATGTTGCATAAAGAAAAAGAATTCCTGCGTAGTATAAGACCATCGTTTAAAAAACGTTTTTAATTGGTATATCACGGCCTTGATGGACACAGGTAAATAAAACTACCTGGTGAACACAATTGGTGAATATTTTCGTGATTTATAGACCAAGGAGTTCTTTGATACTAGTATTAAGGATATAATACAAGGCCTTGATAATTCATGTGGTGAAATAATTCTTTTTAAACAGGCAACATTATCCTTGTACTTTGATATTTGATCGAATAAACAGTAACCTACAGTACCAGGTCCTCGTTTTGGACAGAATTATTGATACAGTTTTAAATTTTGTATCAACTCAGAAATATCCTTGCATCACAAAATTCATCTCATTTCAGGCCTTCAGGCCTTTGATTGTATGAAAGAGATAGTTCTTTTCTTGCATAAACAGATTTTCTATGACCTTTAACATCGATATTTCTAAAAATCTATATTACATATTGCCTTTCCATTGAAATAGATAGAAACTGCTTGACATTTTGTTAATGAATAAGTACTAACTTCCTACTCAACACAAAAATATATGACGCCTGATGTTTAAAGTCCCATAAGCATATACATGTATCGGTCCTAACAATTTCCGTTTATCCTATAACAGAGGAATCCGGTGTGTTTTCCTCCCGTGCATACTTTATAGCAAGAAAAAATATTTCCAAATCCACTATCGTACTTTTTTCAATATCATTGAAAAAAAAACTACATTGTATTTATAGAACAGCTGTATTTTCCCACAGTCATATTATGCACACGACATTAAGTGACGTCACGCTCTCTATATATTTCAAGTTTACAAATAGTCTAGTCAAGTTATGACAAATTTTGGTCGAACCCAGGACAAATGGTACAGAAATGAAATATGGCTCATTTGAAAGCTTAGACTTTCTACAATATAAAGATTAAAATAGGACAAAATCGGATCGGCCGTTTTTCCAGAAATTTGTTTTAAGTATAGGCCATCATTTATCAAATAATACGTCAATAGCAAGTTAACTGATTCGATAACTTCGACAAATACATCAGATAAATTATAAATATCTATTAAATTTTACAAAACATGAATAATATTAGCCCTGCATAATACAAAAATACAAAAAATAAAAGATGTTTAAGCATTTGTAATGTTTGAAGTCAAAATTAGATGTTAAATTACCCCACCCACTTATGGTAACATAGAAATTAGACTAATCTCGTGAAAGTTTATAAAATTTTACAGATCTTTACAACATAACCCGTAAGAAAGTAGATCTCTTTCAGATTCCTGAAAAATTAGTTATCCATTTTGAAGTCTGGTTGCCATGGCAACTAAAAATAGTTCAAAAATCCTAAATTCCTCTCCAAAGCGAAAAGCCTATAGCTTTGTTATTTAATTGACGCCATGTCTAATGATCCTTCAATCTAAACCCAACAATTTTTACCCCAGAGTCAAAATTGGCTACGCTCCTGGTCTCCATCATGATATGGTCTAACTAAGGTATTTGATTTGCATCCATCATGCATGGTGGGTCTTTGTTTCGATGCGTTTAATGCTGTTTTCAACGATATTCAACGACGGCCATTTCACCAAACCAGTTTTCCCAGACTGCATTCTAACAAGTACTTGCTTAATTACCATCATACATGGAGTTGACAACTTCTCCACATAAGGAAATCAACAAGTCCAGCACACTTAACTACTGGATCACGACTGCGGTCCATTGAGTCTATACCTCATGAAGTCCGAAAATTCACACTCCTTCAGTCCAGACTGACTGCATCCCTGATCATTCTTTATTTTATATTGAGTTTCCTATGAAAATCTGGCAAAGCTTTGTAAATACGTACATGTATCAATGTAATGCACTTGTAGGCATTTCTAACCCGACACTAATAAAATGCCACCTACTATGATTATTTATTAGGCCACACCAATTTAATAACTTGTTCATAAGATTTTTTCTGACGAAAGCAAGCGAGCGAGCGAAATATATTTTTAACAATACTTTTTACTTTTCCGATTTTAGCGAGCGGGCGAAATATTTTTGAAAAATATCATTTTTAATTCCTTCTTTCAAACAAGAAAGTGGGAATGCGAATAAAAAGTCTGTGTTCATTTATTTCAATAACTGTTACCGTTTACCAGTAAAAACGCTTTTAATATCCTTATTCAATTGTTTTCTGATGAAAATTGTTGAATCACCCGGAACGAAAGGAGTCAGACTTTTTATCAGCCGAGACAAATGTGGGTACCTTAAGACCAGCACTTATCTGTAAAAAACATTGTCGGAATGAGCAAGCGATAATAGGAAGCAAAAATAAAAATATTATTTTTCTAATTTTGATAATAATAATAGGAGCGACAAATCGGATGAACAAGTACTGTAATTAAATTGGTGTGGCCTTAACGTGTTTTGTTTAAACTTTGAATATAGATAACTGAACACTGTAGTCATACTTCCCCATTATTTGGTCTCACTTGATAAACATACAGATATAAAACTTAACAAATCAGAAATATAACTGTAAAATCCCGATTCACAAAATGGCTTATGACGCAAAATTCTAATAATATGTAAAGTCAGTTAATTTAGCGGAACATGTTATACGTCCGAGTAATAATTATTATTTCATAATGTATGTCCTCAAATGGCTCTCACAACATGAACATCTAAGGCCGGTTCAATTGGACTCTCGTAAGAAGAGAATACGCCAGCTGAAAGAGCTTAGAAGAGAAACCCAATCGAACGCAATCGCGGCTGAAATGTCTGCATCCCAATAATCTTTGAATCATATGGATAAACTATTGAACACGCTGACACTGTAAACAATGTATTTATTAAAACTTTCTTTTTTATTGTGAGTGGAAACAATAGGGTTTTTAAGAAAAGGCAATTTCAAACGGTATTGTTTGTTTGGTCATGCTGTATGGTCATGTGAATAATATCTCGCTCCCCTCTTCTACCCATCGGGCGGAATAAATAGAAGAGCTTCTAAACTTAGAAGACGATTAATCGAACAGTTCGGAAGAGCTCTGCCTCTTCCGATAGCTCTTCCATTTGACCAATCGAACTGATCTCCTCTCTCTCATCGACAGCGCATACGATCAGAATACCCATTTGGGAATATTCCCCCATTCCTGCACAAGGGCCTACTTCAGATCATGGAGATTGCCAGGGGCTGTTGGTCGACTCTGAATAGAAATTAACTCAACTGTGCAGTTGTACTTGAATTTGTTGTACACCATTGCGAAAAGATTAATTTTGTTCTTGCAGTAAAAATATCATTATCCTAATACATTCCTATTTACTTATAGGTGTCTTAATAGTTCTAATCTTAATTTTAGCTTATTTCATTTATAAACACATCCATGTAAAATTTGAGATGGGTTATTTCATGGAAACAGAGTCTTAATTGGATGATTGCTTAGTAAAATTAACGAAACAACTTGTTTTGTTTGACCTCAGAGAATACTTGTAGATATATAATAATGCAATCGTATGAAGAGAACCATTTTTCAACTCACGTGAAAAAGTACTGCACTGACCGCGTAATAATCGCGTTTGAATGTATGTTTGTCATCGGCCGCAACAAATTATTGGTATTGTTGATCAACTGTTTTTGTAATGTCAGGTTTTATTTTGGCTTATCAGCTAAATATTTGTGTAGAAGGTCTCTTTAATTTTGCAATACAAGTATTACATGTCAACTTTCAGCCTATAATATCATGACATTAATAGATGCAGAAAGACAATGTTTTCGGATAACAGTGTCAATTTAAAAAAAGATAACGAAAGTATAAATTTTAAAGTATATATTAAGAATATATTCGTCTGCTCAGGAAGTGTTTATCATAATTTTTCTTCAATACATAACATTTTATATTCTTTACTATCCATGATATATTAAACTATTTTAAAAATTGAAATGACATACATACTTGGACTCAGTTGGTCTTCCTTAATAGATGAGACATTCGCTCAGAAATCTGATTTTATCCTGGTTATAAGTTTGAGTAATATTCGGTGAAAATATTCAGCCTAAATCGAAAATTACAAAGCATCTGCAGCATGTTATACGTCACCTGCATGCACGAAACAACCATGAACAGTATTGGAACAATCATCATTTCTTTGCTGCAATTGGTTATGCTATGAAAACTAGTAATAACTTAAACTATTTTAATAGTAAGTTGATATATTTTGATTGTTTATTCTTTATTCATTCACATCAGATGTCTAGTTTTGAAATTAGTTACCCACTTGCGCAAAATGCGGATTGTTAAGCTGTCATATGTTTGATAGATCCCAATCTCAGTGATTATCGAAAAGCCAGTCATTATCATTACTTTCTCATTGGTTTACATTTTTGGAAGTTTGCTACATTTATTTCTATTTGTATTTTCATAAAAAGTCATTTTTTCTGCAAGGAATCACTCTTCATTATTCACATATTTGATAAACATGAACAAAAATAGGAAGAAAACATATGTTCATTCTTTGTTTTTCTAGACAAATAAAAAGTCGGGAGTCCGTGATATAATGTACATATTCACCCCATGTACGGTTTTGCTGCAAAAAGTGTGGTCTCATTTGATAGAAAGTGGGATACTAAACCAAAGATTCCTCTTTTGAAACGTTCAGTACAAAAACAGGCTCGAAAAGCCTTCGGTCGTGATCAACAATACATTAACGTAAGCCTGGTCAAGTATACATTAGGTTAGGACTCTTTATTGATAACCGACTATCAAAATCATACCTTAATATAGCTAGGTAGATATTCAGCTATATAGAGTGATTTCTTAGTATATCAACTCCTAAGAACATCAAGACGATAGTAGTCTGATTTATTAGACGTCAATTAATGAAAACGACGCACTAAAGTACGAGGCAATACGGATTTTATACGCAACTGTACCAGTTTTCGGATATTGAAATTATCCGAAAATGAAAAGCTTATTTATTTTGTTAAAACTGGTCAGATTTTGGCCTATTTTATTTTTTATGTAATTTATCATATACATGATCGTTTTATAACAAAATAAATTCTGTACCATTTAGTCCTACCCCATCTGTTAATTTGACTGGACTAAAAAGCAAAATACACCGCAAATGAGTGTTTTTAGAAGAAAAATGGCTTGTTTCGTCGGTAATAATTATCTTGGGATAATATCAGCAAATGTTTGTTTTTTAAATATACTTTTATTGCGAAAAGCTCATAGGGCTTTAAATATAAAGGATGATGCAGCCCCTTCCCAATTCATTATCCATTATCCAGGTCTTTTAAAAGGTATGTTTTAATAGTTTATTCAGTATTTCAAGCAGTAGCTTTTAATTGTGCTCAGAATTCAGGAAGCTACTTTAATGCGGCTGCATAAAGTACTCAAGTGAAAACAGAGCTTGTATTATGTATTAAGATGTCAAAAAGCTTTAATATTCTGTATTTAAAGAACGTTTACAATCCTCATTGAATATACTGTTAATACAAGATAATGTTTATGGGACATATCAAGCTTTGAAGCTCTTAAACATGCCTTAAATGCAAACCCCGACATGATTTTATTGACTTAGGACCTTTCTTGCATAACATTTTGTGACGAAAACTGATTTTTTTGCTATAACAATAGTATACATACTGCAAAATACGGGAACCTTTGTAATAGCACTGCTTAAATAGATATCAATCTCTTGTAGCAATGATCTTTTGATAATACACACTTTTCCAAAATTTTACAAAATGCGTTTTTCAAACATTTTTGCTAAATGTAGTTAGGTATGGTTTTGCATGCACCCCCTCAACTGTCCGTCACGATATAACTGAAATAATGCTGAACAATCTGATGAAGTAAAAGACAAAGCTACTGACTCATTTCATGACATTCGCGGTTAGCAGTTAATATTTCAAATGTCGCAAACGTTTATCAATTCATGTTTTGTAAATGGCCAAAGGCTATTAATTTCGATTTCGTAATAGAATTCAGTTCAGTTTTATGTATACATACTTGTGTCATAATAGCGTGTGTATGCATGTTTACTTGCCTACAGCAACAACAGCCAAACACCAGCGATGACAGTCAGAAACTATTTTATGGTCACTTTAGCGATATACTCGTACATGTGTAATTTTAGAGTTGATTAAGTACCATCCACTTACGCAATTAAGCGTTGCGTCGCAAAATGTAAAATTGACTGTTTTAGACCTTTTAGAGTTACAGACTCTAATTCAAGCATTCCTTATTAACAATTACACCCATTTCTAAACCTTTTCAGAATTGTGTGATTTTGGAATTTGTAAACACAAAATTAACAATCTAATTATAATCTTAGAAAAGGGAGAGAACTACCTTTAGTGTTAGTAATCTCCCTTTATGATTATAACTGAATTCAAAATGTTGTATAATTGAAAGTTAATATTTAGTAAATTGTGTTTGAATGTCACAATTATATGGACCTATAAGTTTTGTTTATAGACATTAAAAGTTTCTATTATGGTTTGTAATTCGTAATGAAATGAATACCGTTTTTCCAAAAACCAAGTTAAAAAATTGTCTTTTAACCCTGTTTTAGTAAAAGCATCTCAAATAAGTCACATTTATAGAAGTGTGAAACGAAATGCGAAAAAATTGATATGATATCGCGAATAGAAAAGAACAAAAGGGCGCTTCGGGTGACGAAATGTATAAACTGAGTTAAACAGTACTTTAACATTAATGAATATTCAACGATTTCTTTATCAAAATTTAATGTTGAAATCCTGTCGGGGTCGATTTTCTACATTGAGAGAAATGGTCCCTGGGGTGACTTCGATGGAGGCAAAATTGCATGCTACACCGGCGCTTTACACAGAAAACTGTGAAGAAACATGAAAATCTATTAGTAAGGATACAAATGCCTGGTTCTCCTGTATCTTATCTCCCATCTGGGGCGGCGTTGAAATTACCCCACCTGTCGAATGTGTCATTAATCAACAGATAAATATGTTTTTGTATACATTGTATTGTGAAAACTTCACATTTACATGTTTTATAAATGTTTTAAGAGAATATAACAGATGTTGTGTCTTGTCCGAGTATTAAATCTGTTCTATTACACCTCGTGAAATGAAGCTTCACTCTCGCCAATCTTTCGTCAAAATGGAAGACAAACAACGACTGAAGCTGCAGTACGTTGCTACTATGGTCCATCAGTAAGTATTCCAAGCAACAGCTAGTTATACCTAATTATCAGAGGCCGTATAAGGGGGATAAGAGGAGCCAGAGCACTTTACATCTCCCGAGAGATGGCGCCGATGTGGAATCTATGATCAGTTCATGGTTGAGCTCAGCAGGGGCATCATTGAAGCTTCAAGCAATTCGTCTGCGCGCCAACAGAAAGTATAATAGAAATATTCGAATGGGTTCGCCATCGCCTCGTGAAATAACACACTAGTTAAAGGGAGTCCTGGGATAGCTGCCATTTTACGTCGCACCGGCTTAGTAATATGGATTTGCCTATGTGTGAGGAGGTTTTTAAAACATTTGCCATATCCCTGCGCACCATGTTTGTAGAACAAATAGATAGAGCGTATAACTTACAAGCATAATTATAGAACCCCATTCGGAACTCCTCGGTAATTGTATAAAGAAAAGTGCCTCGGATGTAATAGGCAGGCCGCCACTTTGTTGTTGTTCACGGGGGCTACTCTCAATCACGGCTGACCCTGGGAATCCAAAGATGGAAACAACCGGTTTCTCTTACAATGGGAGATTGATAACCGTTTTATCAATCGCGAACAATAAACACGTTTGTAAGTCTGTAATTCCGTGAATGATTTTTGAAAACGAGTACCTAGTGTTGAAAAAGAAGTGACCGGAACTGCATTATAAAATTTTGTACAACAAACACTTATGTACAAGGTGTATTTCTCAGTTATGAAAATACCCAACTAGTAACGATTGATAAGACCCTTCACGTACTTTATGTCTGAATGTGACGTTCAGAATTGCACATCAAAGGACAGTCGGTCACTTTCTATGTTATATTGTATAACCTCTCTAGAGCGGCCCTCTGTAGAGCAACTACCTCTCTATAACAGCACCTTCAAAATTTCCCTATGTTGATATGAACTGTAAATTTAACCTCTGTAGAGCAACAACCTCTTAACAACGGCCAGTATTTGCAGCTCCCACAGGGTGTTGCTCTACAGAGGTTGTACTGTATTCAAATTTTAGGTCCAGTAAATTGTCTTCTAAAGATTCTACCGTTGACAGAAAAATAGAATCAGGTATGTAAAGACACTGATGTCAGAAATATTTGTTTATTAAGGGTTATTAGGTGATTTTCCCTGCTTTAACGGTCAAAGAAATCCCCGGGCATATACCTGGTTAGCACCATCTAACTTCCATAAGCTGGCTGGACAGCGTTACCACGTGTCAAACTTGATATAGGATGGCATTTGAGCTCACTGTACACAGCGAGGGCTAGTGATCATTCGTCAGACACCATATTCACTCAACCACGGAGGTCCTAACAGTAATTGCAATGAATAATTGCTGACAATAACGGTTTGTATACGTTTGAATGAAAACAAACAAACAAATACATGTATCTGTAGTTATTTATTTTGAAAAAGATATTATTAAATGTTATGTAGATTTGTGTAAAAATGTTAAATGATATCTAGCATATCTGGAGTTGATCCATGCATTTGCTTTTGGCCTTCCGTTGGCCTTCCGCTTTTGTTTGTAGTCCCATTTAATAGAATATTACCACCTTTATACGTGTACCAATGAGTTTCAATTTGTGTGTTTGTGAGGAAAGAGCCCGTGTGTTTGTTTGTGACGGTAGTTGTTGGGTCGTGGGGCATTTGCCCCAGAGCATTTAATTATTATCTGCATTTTAATTGAGTATTTTGAAACATGTTAATATATGGTTACTGTTATGGGGTAGGGATGGGGGTTTGAAATGTAAATATAAGTACTGCATGTGAGGGGGGAGGGGACAAAAGTTCACTAAGCCCGGGGGGGGGGGGTAAAAATGTCCTACATTTCATTTTTACTGGTGGAAAAATATCGACATGACCATTGTTCATTGGGGACAAAATTAATGCCCGGATCTCGAATGCTGTTGTTCGTATGTTTATATTGCATACCGTTGATTAACACTTGTTTCTACTGATCAGTTGGTAAAAGTGAACCAAGCCCTGAACATGAGATGACTAGGCGAAATATAGAACGTGTTACCAACGAGTTCTGGATGTTCGTTCAAAGTGAATTAAACAAATTAAAACAAAATGCAGACAAAAACGATGTGAGTAAAATGGTGGATGGAATATTGAATAACAGCACTGGCTACCAGTCGTAAGTATCCTTTTAAATCTGAACTATGTATACGTTTTTAAACATTTTGAACAGTTTTATTTTCAATAAACCAGGTCATAGACCTAAGTGGCACATATTTACAAAAACATACAGGCAAGTATGACGGTTGTTATTAAGCAATTTAGCAAATGCAGTTGATAAACATTACTTTAGTATCGGTTATTAAATCGGAAAGATATAAACATGTAATATAATTTAATTATGTGGCTGTATTTATTCTAAACATAACCAAATAATAAAATTCTTGTCTAATCCGATGATAAGCACGATGCTTTCATTTTATTACTGATAATCTGTATTTATATTTTGTGCTGATTTTTTACAAGCCGAAATATTATAAAATGATTACATAATTATGGAGTGTTCATGTATATTTTCACATATTGCTTTTTCTTATACGAAAGCGAAATTACAAAAATCAAAGCTCTGAAGGTTCTGATGTTGTTCGGAACTACAAATCAGTCAAAAGTTGATTTCTATGTAGGGTGAGTTTTGGAAAACGAACAGTAGTTCGCGCATGAATTTAATGCAGACATAAGTACTATGAACGCTTTTCTAGCCCCGCTATGCAGTTGTTACAGTTGTTCCCATCCATGTGCTTTCTGTACTTTGATTTATGTTTCCCATCTGATCACGAAAAGTAGTTAGCATAATATTATATATAGTTTACATTACTTATGCAGAATGTAATGTATCATACATGAAGACATACTGGAAGAAAAAAGGTTAAACGTTATAAGCATTAAATTAACCTATTGAAACTTCCCGAAGAATCACTTTTTTAAATATCTGGCTGACTCACAGTTATCATCGCATCGTCCATGAATTCTATGATGACTTCTATACGTTTACAATAGAACTAAATTAGCATATGACGTCATCCTTCCCTGAAATGTGTGTACTGATAGTAATTATTGTAGTAACCCGAGGGAGAGGATTGTTTAGATTTTTTATGACTGATTTGTATTGCTCGTTTACAATATTGCATAGCCATATAATTTTGACTTAAATGCACGTAATATTTGAATTTGTATTTAGCCATTGAATTGAAATGTCGGAACTATATTCTTAGGCGGAAGCTAGATTAATGGAAGCTGTTCGGTATGCAGGAAAAGTGAAAACTGAGCGATTTTTTAAATATGGTAATAACTTTATTGTTCGTACCGAACAACAATTAGCCAGTGGACAGAACATATTGCCGCAACTATTAAACAAGCACATATTTACAGTTTTACACTTACAGTCATTAAAGCTCCGCGCTATATATACAGTTATACATAAATATATAAATTATTGTTGTACATATGTATGTATGTATGTGTGTGTGTGTGTGTGTGTGTGTGGCTGTATGTGTGTGTGTGTGTGTGTGGCTGTATGTGTGTGTGGATGTATGAGTGTGTGGATGTATGTGTGTGTCGATGGGTACGTGTAACTTGTGTATAATTTTATTTCGATCTCAAATGCTGGATATGAAGTCACATGTAAAAATACTAGCACTTGGCTGAACTTCTAACCAATAATTATTAAGTATTTTCTTGCCAATCGAGAAATTAAGTCAAATCTGAGGAAAGACAGTTACGCTGAAAAACAATTACTTAACCCTACGTATTTTTACAGAATACTGAAAAACTACTTCTATAAGTTGGAGAGTGAAGTTGACGATACTGGTACATGGAGATTCAATGAATCGCAAAAGCTTGGTGATCTTGTTCAGCGACGACTAAATTACTTACAGGTAATGCTGAATATATTGTTCGGCTTCAGTCGACTTCCGCGGGTTTCCCAACATGAAGTCGATGTTTACGTCGCCAATATGTGTAAAGTATATATATCAATACGATTAGACAATAATTCTCCAATACATACATCAATGGTAGATTATTGCAAATGTATGCATACGTCTACATGTAAAGAAATCACTGACCCATCAAACGAAATTAGAAAGTAGATCTATTTTGAGTGCCCGAATCAGGATACTAGTATGCAAATCTGCTACACTATTTCATTGGCTAACGGCGGATGCGCGGCTTTAATTTTACGCACTTGAGCATGCCATACTATTAACCGACATACATTTATTCAAATACACGTACATAACTGACTCTTGTGGTTACAATGAAATGATTTGAAATATATTTAGATCCAATACACTTGGTTAAGGAAATATACAAGGTACGTCTGTATATTCACACTATTTAATTGAGAACTACTTTCTGGTGCGACTTTCCTTTAACCAAGCTGTTATGGAGTCCAAGGAAGATTCTTGGCTTGATGATGACATAGGAACGAACGTGATAAATTACATTACCAAAACTATCAACCAACTTAACCTCTTTATGAAAACGGTCCGTAAGAAATCTTTTGCAAATATTTGAATTATTATCCATTGGAAATGAAGATTTTCCTGATAAAGAATTTGAATTTTCGTCGGAATTTTGTCACATCATTTAAAAAGATATGTTTTGAAAATATATAGTTGAGTTTTTTACAGTAACTACTGCATATTTTTGTATAGAGGACGTCGTATTTAAAAAGTTTAGACCAGAAACAAACGACACCTACCTCAAAACATTTGATTTATTTACGGAACAAATAGCCTAAAACCTGTATCAGTACAATATATAAATTTCTATTGAGTAAAATAAAAAAATAAATTCGTTTGAATTGCTATTACGTTATCGTTTTTACGGTTATCATTTATTTATTTTTATGTTATAGTGTGCTTAAAGGCCTATTAGCTTTTTGAATTTAGTAATATAGAACAATTGACAAAAAGATGGCAAAATATTAGAAATACATTCTATTCGCTCTAAAACAATATTTACCTTTTTAGCCAGATCTCGTAAAAATGTTGTCAGTTGCTTATTCTTATTTTTTGCAATATCATTGAAAAAAATATTCATTATACTGTGATACATGTCTATGATTATGTACTTCGTGATTAAAAATGAAAATTCTGGAAGTAAAAGTCTGTTTCACTGATAAGACATCATTCTGGGTAAAATAAGACCTACTTTAATTTTAAGATACAAAAAGCTAATGGGGCTTTCAGGTATTATGCGACCTTTCCTTGACGTCATGAGTCAAAAATCGATTTTTTCCGATTGTTCTGAAATTTTGCACACTGGTAGTATAGCATGCTCTTCCATTTTTGTGCATTTTATTTGTTCTGCTTTCTGACCTGTTTCCTAGCAACGCCACGTGTAATGCTAGAGGTGTAAATTCGACGTGTTACACGCAAAATTGGTTCAAACATGCCGCTATTGTAAATTTAGATACACCATCTTCAAGCTCTCTATCTGCGGAATAACCTCATATAATCAATAATGGGGTTTAGTCGTCATTATTTTCTTGGCGTAACGTTCAGCACTAGAATACGTCCGCTTTTTCATCCGTAATTTTGACCCTACCTATAACGTTTAGAGAGATTCTGTAAAGATAATACAATCTCAGACGCTCAGTTTGTATTAAAAAAGACTACTCTACTGTAGACGCAATATGTATTTTAAATTCATTATTACAAAAATATCTTAACGACAATAAGCGTCTTTATGTCGTATTCGTAGACATGTACAAATGTTTCGACAGTATATTTCGAAATGCATTATACTTTAAGTTATTTAAGACCGATATAAACGGCAAACTATTGCGAATTATACGTGACATGTACAGTATAATAATGTAACTGTAAAGTAAAATCATGTGTTAAATCATGTAAATACCAATCAGACTTTTTTTAGTACACTATCGATCTCAGGCAAGGGGAGGTAATTTCACCAATCCTATTTTCTCTCTTCGTTGAAGATCTGGAATTATTTTTACAAACTGATATTAATTCAGGCATAGAAATTGATGGTATTATTTTAATGTTACTACTTTTTGCCGATGACATGGCTATTTTTGCCAAAACCCCATCAGAATTATAATGCATTTTGAATAACTTAAAGTCATATTGCGATAAATGGGGATTAAAGGTAAACGCTAACAAAACAAAAATCGTAGTCTTTAGAAAACGAGGTGGTCTTTTAAATAATGAATATTGGACTTACAACAACAATATAATTGAAGCTGTAAATGATTTTAACTATTTAGAAACTGTGTTCAATTACACAGGAAATTTTACGTTAAACCAAGAGTACCTTGCAGGTAAAGCAGTTAAAGCATTAAATGTTCTATTATCAAATTGTAAAAATCTTCCAATGAAGCCTAAACTACTATGTGGTCTGTTCGATTCTTTTGTAGGTTCCATTCTAGGATGTGCTAGTAAAGTATGGGGAAATAGTAAATCGAAAATAATTGAAAGAATTCACCTTAATTTTTGCAAAAAAATACTAAGAGTTAGGATTAATACGTGCTTTAACGGAATATATGGTGAACTTGGTAGATACCCTTTATATATAACTAGATATGTTAGAATAATAAAATACTGACAATATCATTCTCAGAAAACTTTATGAACAAGGCGTTTTTGATTGTTACAATGGCAAAATAAACTGGGTGTATAATGTTAAGAAATTGTTAAGTAGTCCTGGATTCGCTGATGTATTTGAAAATTATTCCTCAGTTAACTTAAAGTATTTCCCTAGGTATTTTAAAGAACGTGCTGTTGATATGTTCATTCAAGAGTGGTCAGGTGGAATAAACCAAAGTCCTGCTCTGGACACATATTGTAATTTTAAATTAATGTTTGGTTACGAGAAGTACTTAGATACACTACCACGTATACTAAGACAATATTTTACTAAACTTAGACTTTCCCTTTTACCACTTCGTGTTACAACCGGTCGTTATGGTAGAGAAAGAATAGACAGGAACCTACGGTATTGTTTATGTTGTAACACACAAGACTTAGAAGATACTTTTCATTTTATTTGTATTTGCCCCTGTTTTATCGAAATACGAAGAAAATATATTCCTAATTACTATGTCACTAGGCCCTACATGTTTTAAAATTTATTCAACCTCTACAAAGTGAAAATGATATAAAATTACGTAAAATCTCTCTGTTTGTTAAAAATGCATTAGAGCTAACAGCAACCATCCTGTCTAACTAATTATATTTACATGTTTGTCCTCTTTCTATGTACATGTATTTTTTTATATTTTTTTATTTCTTTCTTTTGTCCGTTTACCATGTTATCCATGTATGTAAATATGTTTGTTACTACATTGTATGTATATGACTATGTACTTTGTACACGTCTTTGAAAATAAAGATCTGTTCTGTTCTGTTCCTATATTTCAGTGTACTTTTGATAAACGGACGTAGATTCAATCAACTAATGAATCGCATGCTGATATTGCTGAGATGCAAAAATGATACGTCATCGCGCATTATTTTTCACAATATTGCAAAGTAAAGTTCGGACATCATGAATAACGTTGTTCAAATTGTTAAGAAAAAAAACCCACTAAACATTTACATTTAAAATCGTTTTACTTGCACTTATAATTGAAACATGAACATCAAATCTATACCTGTGCGTAGGTAATTTTAGTCTCCGCTATTATATTGTTATTTCATTATATATCTACATAAATTGATTGGGCGATAAGTATTTTCAGAGAGATACTATAAATACCGTAAAAATGACAGCTTTGACGTTGAAAACGACGTTATTTCAATCATTTGGTTCCACCTTAACCAAATTACTGAGTTGTGTATTTCATCTTTATTACTTATCTATGAATATGTGCCTTTACATAATTCTCGTTGAGCACTAACTTGAATTAACCATTCCGTTTTGCACGAATCTACTATAATTCCTGTTTAGATCATTTCGGACAAGTATCTATGATTAGTTACTGTTTTTGTTACCATATGACTGATTGGTTGAGTTGATTAGTACAGTCGGATTTTAACAAATCAGGATAGTTTTCTCTGCGAAAGCAAATGACATTACCTAACAATTCTCATTCTACCTCGAAAGCTCTATTCCTTTTCACTTTATCGAACTTTTCAATTGATAGCCAAACGGAGTTTCTACGTTTGTTCCGAAGATTTTTATGCAAGCTCACCAACGGAGTCTTACAGTCTTTTCAGAAAAATGCATCACTAGTCTCATAGAATACAAATGCAGATTCCAATCATTCTTTCGCTAACGTCTGTTTCTTTCAACATTTTCTAGAATCCTGAAGACTGCAAAAGTGCGAGGAAATTAGCATGTTCAATTAGTATGCGCTGTGGATACACCTGTGTGTTACGTCGTCTTGCAGAGTGTTTATTCGAGGCATATAGAAGACAAAGAACCTTAGTTCTGACGTCCTTTCACTGGAAATATTCCGATAGAGGGATGGAGTCACTGTTTGAGCCTTTAAGTAAGACGTGCAATTCTACAATGGGACAACCAGCAGTCCCAGTAAAAAGTATGTGGAAACTTATGATAACAGCCAAACGTAAATTCTAATAGATCTACTAGTAATGATCGAATCGGACCTAAAATATTAAAGTAGTGTGGTGATTCTATAACTCCTGCCATAGCTCATATGATAAATACTGTTCTAATTAACGAAATATTCCCTGATGCCTATGCTATATAGATTTTTAAAGATGGTAATAAGGAAGATCCGAACAATTTCTGACCGATTTCAATACTCCCTAACCAAGTATTTGAAAAACATATTGTAAGTATATAAATATATTCAAGCCTCTAATTCATTTGATTGACAATTGGTCGAAAGAAATTGACAATAGAAACTCTGTGTGTGCTATTTATCTTGATTTGCGTAAAGCTTTTGACCTAGTTGACCATAGAATTCTTTTATACAAACTTAATTTATATCATTTTTATACAAAAGCTATCGAACTTTTTTCCTCTTATTTAGATAACAGAATACAGTGTTAAATACAACAACTTTACGTCAAATAAACTTGGCATTAAATCTGGTGTTCCTGAAGGCTCTATTCTGGGACCTATTTTGTTCCTTATCTACATAAATGATATAGTGCTTGAACTATCGGGAAGTGACATTGACTTATATGTTGATGATTCCACACTTTATGCTTCAGATAATGATATTAGAAGATTGGAGGTCATATTTACATGATATTGATAATTGGTGTAGTTTAAATAACATGACAGAAAGACACTACAGTATTCTTCAAAAGATACAATTACGTATTGCGAAAATAATTTGTAAACAAAAAAATCTTCAGATCAATTATTAAATTTTCTAAATTGGTTAACATTTAAAAATAGATGTCAATATCACGTTTCATTGTTAATTTTTAAATCACAGCATAACTTTAGTCCTGATTATATTGATGAATTCTTAACATTTTCTAATAACAGCGGACATGAATTACGTTCAATTTCAAATAATAATTAAATAACACCTAAACATAATACTAATTACGTTAAAAACTCTCTCATTCATGTCTTCATGAAGTTGGAACACGTGTTGTTTGAATGCCAGGTTGTAATTTATGACATCATATATGTTTGCATATGATATGTCTATACATGTTACCTTCGTTAGATAAAGATTATTATTATTATAGACAATTTCTCGTCAACGTGTGTTTCAAGAGACATTTAGATACATACGGCGATATCAACCCTCTGTCACCCGCCGAGTAGTTGTTATCAATAACAATAATCGCTATAAGAACTTACAAACCACTATATTCAAATAATTTAAAGGGGTGTATTCAATCATATAAGCTGTATAGCCGTGCCACGTATATTACCGACAAAAAGTCTCCAATGGACAGTAACCAACTTTAAGCCTTTTGCGCAGGTGGATCGATTACATCTATTATAAAGTTAGTTTATATTAAATATATAATCACACAAATTAATTCGGAACATGCTCAAATGGTATATAGCGAGTTAGTAGCTGCTATTTTTGTATTGCTAGTTCTCATACTTTTGCAAGACACGTACTGTCTCGTCCCGATTTGCCTGTTCATTCACCAATCGCGTGGTGGAGTAGTTGGGTTGTCGGTGCACAGGCCCTGTTGCTATGCATCTTCAGAGTGTCGCCAAATTTTACTAGTTGCTGTGCACTAAAGTATATTGTTTTACAGACAACACTGACCTGGAAAAAGCACAAGTCATAGAATTGCCATTTCCCTACAAGAATTATACGATTAGGACTGCTATTCCAGTGACTGTACCAGATGATCTCGCTGATAGGTTGATGCGTTTTCATGGCGACCCTTTAGCATGGTGGACTGGACAGATAATAAAATACATCACACGTCCAAACTCTGCAATGAATGTTTACTTTCAAACCAGCATGGAAAAACTCGGATTTAAAAATCCAATTGTTGGGTATTGAAATAGTACAAATTACTTTCATTTTGATTTGCACTGGCATGTGTGCTGGAATTATCTTATTTTAATATAATCTAATCAACAGTAACATCAAATACCGAGTAGTACCGCAAGTCACTCTTTCAAAAATTGATATTTATAGTAAGAAGGAAAAAAACAATAATTATTTTTAGTACGTATATTGAAGCATAATTAAAAGTTATATTTTATCAAAAGCTTCATTCTGATAATGCAGGACCGGTCATGTGCAGAGGGGGCATGGGATTCAAAAGTCATGTATTGTTTACTTCAATGGCAGTCATATTATTTCAGTTTGAAGCGATCTGAGTGCTTAAATATATACTCATTCAGCGACCGTGTAATTATTCAGGTTTGACAGTTTAATAAAATTGAATATACAAATAACTAAGCATATACCAATATTCTGACAGTGTCTGAATGAACGAGTTCTTTAAAAAAAATTCGGCGATTTTATAGGGTACACGTGAGACGCACAGATAAATTAATAAGACAGGCGAAGTTCCATAGCCTACAGGAATATATGAAGCACGTAGAAGAATGGTTCGATGCTTATGTGCAACGAAATCCAGATGTTCAACGCAAAGTTTATTTGGCGACTGATGATCCGAAAGTTCTGTCAGAAGCTCGAGAAAAGTAGGTGATACCCATTATTATATAATAATACTAGAAGGTTATCGGGTAACGAGTCGTGTTTTAACCTGAGAACCTTTCCATACAGTGTTGTATTCACTACCCAAATAACCCGACACGCAATGTGCAATGGTATCACACTTCGTACTCACTTAATCTGTAAACATCATCTTTCGACTCAAAGGCAAATTACTTTATTTTTGTTTAAATGATGTAGCGCACACGTGAATATTGTTTGCAGTTTCGTTGCAAACATTTGAGTGGGACCATTAAGAAAAAATACATTGTCCAGTTTTCACGTCTAGATGAGACATTAACATCATGAACTATTTTTACAATTCTCTTTGTTACAATAACAAATTTTATATAGACTCTACATAGGGAAAAATTAGAAATGTTTGTCTCAAAGTTTTTTTTCTGGTGAGCGATTATAGGGCCATGATGGCCTTCTTGTTCATATTTAATATACTCTTTCAGATATCCTCATTACGTATTTTTGGGTGACATTGTTGTATCTGAGGCAGCCGGGGTTAAAAGCCGATACTCCGAAGATTCTTTGCATGGAATTATACTTGATATACACTTACTTTCTTTGTGTGACTATCTTGTCTGCACATTTTCATCTTGGGTTAGTTTCTTTGCTTCTGGTTGAATGAAAAAATTAAGCTTTATATTAATACTGCTATTCAACTGCCCTGACGATTGTACTTCAATTCACTCAATTGAAATCCGTATTCTCAAAAACGCCCGTTTACACTAATTAGTGGCCTTGATGTTACAAGAATTGGTGTACTTGTGTCAGGTTAACAAAATCAAATGATTCCAAAATATTTAGTATGAAAACACGTTTTATTCGCAGTTTCTTTCAAAGTTTGCAGAATGTGCAAACACTTTTCGGTTTGATAATGATTAAATGGTATATAACATTACAATCAGAAATTGGCAGACAGATTCAATAAAAATGCCAGAAATGCTGAAAACATGTTCCCTGATCTAATTTTGGCACATTCACAATCACTCGTGACTATGACTAAGTAATGCATGCTTTCATGAGAAATAATGTTATGAATCATTTAGACAACTGTTACAATAGTCTCATGACGATCCCTATCAAAGTTTGATCCGCCAAAATGACCACAAATAGAAGATATGTCATTTATGAATGTACTCCTCAGGGTTGACTGTTTCTTATCTGAACACTTCTTGATTTGTCAAAGTCTGACTTTAAACATTGGACTTTTATATCATAAGTATCCAACTTGAAACATCTATGAAAATACAGGAATGATAAGGATTATATTGAGGCTCATTGTTTCTGTAAATTGATATAATCTTCGATATCTTATTTTTCTAGGTCTGTAGACATGCATATGAATTAATGCAACCTCGTCATGGTGATGCATCACAGTGGTTTAAATCATTGGATGTCAGTTATGACTTCAACGGCTATCAATACAATCAACATCTTTGGAGGATTATCCAAAAGCATGAAGCCAAAACTATGGACGAGATCTCGTTGTATGAGGGGGACTTGATCGGTGTCCCTAGAAACCATTGGAATGGTTATTCAAAAGGGAAAAATCTGAACACAGGCAGATCTGGTCTCTTTCCATCATATAAAGCAGTAGATAAAGTGGATCGTGTAAAAATGCCAACATATCCTGAAGTACCAGACTTGGGATAATTTATGCTTGGATTAGATATTCTTTGTCGCTAGCATACATACAAAATAGATCCTTTTCATTTTATTTAAGTTACGTAAAAAGTAAAAATACTGACCACATAGAACAAGTCACATAATTACATTACCTCTACATATTATCCCATCAGCGATAGCATTCCAATCAACTCACACAGCATCAATTTCGGTGAAGGACCAATGTCAAATAAGGAAAACAAGAGATGTCAGATAGAAATGGTAAAGAGGGGAAATTGTTAACAACTGATGTACCTTGTGTCAGTTATCTGTTATCGGTATGCTTAATGGCTATGAAGATCCAACACACTTTATTGGGGAAATATACCAGATACATCTATATAATCACATTATTAAGTGGAGCACTATTTACTTGTGCGGTTGTTCTTTTAACCCAAGCTGTTATAGAGTCCACAAAGGATAGATAGCTCTGTGATTACCAACGAAGGTCATTTTTATAAAATCACTTCCAATAACATGTATGATACTGTTATGGTTTTGTTCATGGTCTTAGATAATATATTTTCTCTGATTGTGCTTTTTTCATTTTTTATATGCTGTTCTGTTTGTGTACATAGCCTTGAACAGATTATTTTTTGCTTAGACTAGGAGTTGCTCTATTCTTTCATACGTGCTATTTTTCTTTTATGCGTGATGTTAAGAGACGCATTTTCAGTAATTGTTTTTCATTGTTTCATATAATTACATGTAAATATTTTTCTCATTGTATATGGTCTTGAACTGAACAGTTTCCCTCAGTATGAATTTCATTGTTTCACACGTATAATTGTGCCTTCGTATGATATTCTTTAATTGTATAGGTTCTTCTAATAATGTTTATGCCCCGCCATTCGAGATGGGGGAAGGACTTAAAGTGTTACGTTTGTCTATCTTGGTTTCTTAGCATTATTCAAGAAATACTTGATAATAACAATAATACATGTAGTTATAAATAAATGAAAAGTCTTTAGTATAGTTATATACCTATCTTTTGACCATAGTCTTGAATAGTATATTTCAAATACTGTTTTAAGGTATTAGATGCATAATGCATTACCTCCATTCAGAAAAGTACCCAATTTCATGAATTTTACTTGCAATTGACATTTTTCTGAGGGTCAGGGTTCAAACCCCACAGTGACCATATTTTTCTTTTTTAGGTTTTAGGTAATCTTTGTATTTAAATCATGGATTTGTACATTAATGTGGAGGAAAATATTGATTTCAAAAAAATTGCTTAGATTTTAGGAATTCATACATCGTTAATTAACGAAAATCAAGTGGCTATGGATTTCTGATACACACCTTTTCGAAACGGGATTGTAAAACTTTTTAAAATCTGGTGTAGATATTATACACACATAGTAGTTCATTTTGAAAAAAATCAGGTATTGTCCCGCTTAAGTTTTTATCTTTAGTTTGTGATACTTATCATTTTGTTACTAAGAATAACAAGGTTTAGATCTTTTTTTCTTTAGGTTCAGGCGTGCATTAAGGTGCTTTAAGCCTTCTCAACCTGTACTCTTTTTAATCTAAACGATTATACCATGACTGGAAAATTCATCCGTTCTCTGAAAGATACTACTTCCTGGACATTTGTGTTATTTTGTCTTAATTTAAAGATTGATCTAAACTCAATTATGTGTTCTATCTTCGTTCTATAGATTGCTCATTATCACCAATTATATCGTTAACTTTTCATGTTTGTTTTCATGCACTGGTGGTTTGCATTGAGAAGAGGTATAGATTAGTAAAATTAAATATAACATTTCAGAATTGTTGTTTTAGTTTACAACCGAATTTTTGAAGTACACTCAAACCTGTGAAAAAGGCCACCCTAGGGAAATACGAAATATGGTCTTTACTGACAGTAAATATTTTTCGGAGGTCATTTTAACACAAAAACCTCGTAGCGGACATTACTTAATTTTGGCGTAAATTTTCATCTTGAATACAAACATTGCTGATGATTTTATACAATAGTATTCGTTTTAGAACTTCAAAACCAAAGAGAATAATGGTCTTGAAACTCATCTAAATCGTTTTAAGGACAGTGTAAAACTATAATTAACCTTTTATTGCTTTCAAAGATTTGTTCAACACTTGACACGTGCATACTTGTTTAACAAGACGTACAGAGCGCAATGATTCCATTAAATGAACTCCGTACGTCGAACAAAAGGAGCGCATATTTCACGAAGGATAAACTGATAACATGACTACATACTCATGAATAACATTAAGTACCGTTCTAACAATTCCCCCAAAATGTAGCGAAAAATAGTCATACCAATGCAATAATGTCCATCTGAGAGGTAGAACAAAAACTGTATCAACCGGGTATAGTTAAGTAAAATTTCATTTAAATGTTTCCAAATGAGTTTATGCATACTCATAAATGTTAATTTTGTCGTTTTAAAGGTACACTTAAAAGACATCAGTCTCGTACATTACAACAAACGCTTTATGCAAATAAAACTCAAAACTGCACAGACAGCGAACTAACTTTGTAGCCAAAACATATACTATTGTCTTACTGACGTTTTTTCCATTATATGTGCCTCATCTGAATCAGTAATTCTGAACATTCTTTTTTGTTTTATCTGTCTCAGTGGATGTATTGATTATACAAAGAACGTTGTCATTCGCAACCCAGATGACGTCTGGGTTTCTTGGTCATGGATAGCGTATTTTCTTTTTTTGCATTAAAGGAATTTATATTTCATAATCTGCGTCGTCAATATCAGTCTTATTATTTATTTGTCATCGATGTTGTTTACATACTGTTGTGAAAATATGTTACATTTGATTTGGCACCGACAGTAAGCTGTTTTCATGGTATTTACAGTTAAAATTTACAGCCGTACCCAATTAGACATTGGTATTACGTTAGACCAAGAAAACAAAACTGCTTTTTTAAACATTTCGATCGCCACATTTCCACTGCATGTGAAAATTAAGCCAAAAATGATCAAACTATCTATTTTTTCAGCATTACTCCAACTGTCGGCAAAACCTTTTAGTGTTCTAAGAAACTAAAACTATTCATATTTTTTCATGTTAACCTCGGATAGCGATATAATTGCGCCACAGATTACTCATATGCCATATTATCTTTAGTTTGAAACTGTAATTAGCATTACTTACCAGCTAAACAACTGTCAAAATCTTCAAAAATACCGTATATCTACACAGGTGCTAGAAATGTTATGGTTGGTAATTATCATGATTATCTTATTAATTTTTCTATGAACCGTCTACGCATGTCGTTAAGTATTTAAGCCCATGGCTTTTGTTCCATGTACAAACAACTAAACGTGTCAAAAAGACTTCTCAAACCAAGAGCATAACATTGACAATCATTTATGTTTACATAAGAAATAAATGTTAATTGTTTTCCTTTCGTTTCTATGCAATATCTAAGTGCAAGAAAACATAGATGAAAATTGTAATGTTCGAGACGGATTGTAGCGAATATTACTCGCGATAATTATCTATATTACTTTTCCAGTATTTCAAACAGTATTGCTCCAGTACACTACCGGGTCGAATGGGTTTAAATAGAAATTCATTTTATTTCAAAACAAATCAAATTGAATGTAAATGTTTTAGAATTTGTCAAAAAAAAGCACATACCGATAGAAGATCACGATTTTTCTCTTTTGTGTTCAATATGACTGATAAAAGGTTAAAAGGACAGACAATCATGACGTCAACGTCCATGCAATAAAATAATTCAGATGTTACTTCATCCGATTGTTTAATATGCGGATTACAATAGGTACTTAAAATTGGTATCGAACATTTCAGTATTGTACATTACAAATATGAACATATAAGTTCGTTTATAGCACTTTTTTTTAACTTAAATGTTCCTAAATTTGATTTTATCTAAACTTCAGAAGATCGTCTACCTTGATATGCCAGTAAATTGTGACTCAGATGCTAGATTCGAATAGAAATCCAGTATCGAACATTACAGGTTTAATGAGTAAAATTGCACTGTGAAACGTCAAGTCTACAAAGGAACAAACCAATGTTTTGAGCAACCAAAATTTTCACCCTGTACAATTCCCACATATGTATACCATCTGCAGGTAATGATTTAAGTATCGTACATTTAAAGAAAGACTAAAATTGGCGACATCAAAGATTTAACCTCCAGTGAATTGTGAACTGCTAAATTGGTGATTAAGTATACTCCAATTACAAGATAAGATGTCACTTCAGTCAGGAAAACGACTCTTACAACTAGTAACATAATTATTATGTTTTTACAACCAACACACACATCTCGATAATTTAAAAAGCAACGGTCTCGAACGTTACATTTCATTACATAAAGGAAACATTTTTTGCGATGTAGCAGAAATAGGAACAAATCATTTTAGTTGAAAATCTTGCCAAACAAGTCAACTGTAAGTTCGAAATAAAATATTCGCCATTGAACCTACATTAAGGATAAAATGGTTGGCGGCATCAATGTCCCGATTCTCGTGAGAGTGGGTGTTAAACGTTTCAATTAAAAGCATATTCCTGACAGACATTCATTACTGAACATTCTTTCCATACACTATTCACTCCCATTCACTTTAAACATATTTCATTACCTTCCTTTAAATATCTATCTTTATTATCTTCATATATCTACTTAGCGAAATTGTTAGCCAATCCCTGATACTTTAATGATGTCTAACAATTATATCCATCTCATTATGTTTAAAAAAAACATGACATATCGCACTTTTTTAATTATTTTGACGCCATAATCATATATTGAATTATTCCCCTTTTTCGACGAAAAGCACGACCCCTTCGCACAGATTTTATATATATTTAATCTACATGTGTGTAATATTTATATGAATGTTAAAGTAATAAAATCTGTTTAAACTATTTCATACAAACATATTAGTTAAATCACTGCAGACATTGTCGAAACTATGTTGAACAAATTAAATAATAAACAAGCGAAACGTGTTATTGGTTAGGACGAAAATTGTTCGATCGAAACTGCATGGTACATTTATCAGGAAGGCGATTACATTTAAAAGTCATGTGAAACCAATTTGAATGGCTGCGTTATAAGACTTTCATGTGATTTGAGCTAACATGTAATCATTTCCCTGAACATCGTGGATGAGTTCAGTGTGTTTACATTATACATTTACATTATACGTATTAGTAACGTACACTTAATTTAGGAAAAACAATATTGTTTCCGCTAACCCGCCCGACCCTGTTTTCTTTACTCTTTACTCCGACCCTTAACTTTATCTAGACCTGACAATTTTTTTTCGCCTATTTTGTTTCTTTGGTACCATTTCAGTACTCGACCCCACCTACTCGACCATCGACAGAGTCGAATGATTTTCCTATCGGTTGAGTGAAAAATCCAAGTCGTCTGCCCGATCGGTCGAGTGCATTTTCCCTATCCGAATTTAGTTATTGTCCGAAACATTTACAATTTAACGCTCAATGAACACTGCACAGAATAATTTCGCTAATTAAAGGCTTTAACAAGAAAACGCTTTCATAACAATCCAGTCTCCAATTTTAATAGATCCAGATCAATGCAGATGGCAATTTGATCCAATTAGTTGTGGATACATTTTCGTGAGTGGCATGGAATAAAGTTCGTACCGTACAGTTCGGTCCGTGCCGCATTAATACAAAAAATGGTAAGACACTTTCCTGAATAATAGCAATTTTTGATAGATGACTTATTGAATTTTTGCTACAGTATTATATCTAATTAAGCATTATGACCAACAGAATAACAATGACTCGTACAATTTCAAGAATGGTTATTACATTTATTGTATGTGGTGTACAAATTTCGGGCGACAAATATCGGATAACATTATGAAAGTATACATTATCGTATATGTATGTGTATTTAATGAAACTATTTTCTATTTGTGGTGTTTATCTTTGATCTTAATCATGTGACACATATTCGAGATGACATATTTCAGGACACAGTGTAAATTCTATGAAAATCATAACTCAGTTTATATCGGATTGTTATTCCAAGATAATAAAACATCTTCAATTATATTTTGATAATATTGCCGCAACCGGATAACGACGACGATAAGTTGGTACTAATGTTTAATAACGCCTTTGTATAGACTGACACACGAAAGTTCTCCAAGGTCGTCACAAAAATGTCTTTCCTACTCTATCCTGAGAGTGCTAGGAATAAATTCTAGGAAATAATTTGCTTTACATTTGTTAATTGTTATAGTTCGATGTTGCATAAGTACACTAATACTAAGTAATAGTCTTACTGCTATATAAGTAGATCATTTCAGTTCAGACTAGTTGGAAACGTTTGAAAAGCGTCCCAAATTAATTTAGCATAATATACAAGACAGAAAGCGTTTCCCTAATATTTCTATTCATTAAAAAAATAATAATATTGCCTACCTACCTACCCTAAATTTTCTTGGCGGTTTGCGGAAGCAAATAATTTTTTAAGGCCTTATTTATGACCTTGTATTTGTTTTATTTAGTACATGTATATTGATTTGACTTCATAGTAATGGAGGTAAAGATGTAATCCAAAGTTATTTTGAACATGCGTTCTACATTGCATATATTACTTAAATTAGACTCCATTGTATTTGATGACAAAGTCAGATTTCTCATACAATTTTCAAATTTGATATGAAATTCCATTTCTGTCATCTACTTGACTTGTTCTGCATGTTTGCACCTTACAGCATAAGCCTTATTGTTCAGTCACTTGCAATACGGGAGAAATAACTTTAAGTAAAACACATAAAAAACAAGAGAAGACCAATTACATACATGTACATGTTTGTACATGAAACATTAATTCAATGTAGGGAATGCCCGGTATTTTAATCATTATGTAATCATATTGACAATGGGTCAGTCACATGCTATGTAATTTACATCACAATAACTCGGGTGAAACTAACTTATGACAAATAAGGTACAAAGTATCATGTTGTTTATTCATCGACTCGGGCGTTACCGTTGGACAACACATTTTCAGTTATATACGGCGGATAACCAGTTTTCTTGGAATGTATCCTGACCAGTATTAACTTACTCTTCGACATGGTAAATTTTAGAAGTATGATTATATAAATGTTAAATTATAAATTGAATAAAGTGAGCCCCTATCGCCCCGAGCAAACAAAGAAGAAGTTTAACCAATGTCTAACCTGTATAATGTTCCATCTGATAGTTAACACTTTCGTGCTTTGAGCTTGCATTCTCGCTATCTTTACTTTGAAGTCTTCCTTTCACCGCTTTTAATCAGGTTGTCTAGTAGTTTACCCGAAAGGGACTTAAGCAGTACATGTATACAGGTAGATAGATAAATCCAGTTTTTCTATGACGAATCATTGCCGTAAGAAGTTTCAAATTAAGTTTTTGGAAAGCGATTTTATCAAAATAATCTTCCCTTGTAATCTTATACCTCTCTTTCCTCCTTGGACTCCATAACAGCTTGTTTAAAAGAACAGCCGCACAAGGAGATAGTACTCAACTAAATAGTGTGATTATATGGATTTAGCTGGTATAATTGGATCTAAGTATATTTCAAATAATTTTATCGTAACCACATGGAACGAGTAATGTATCTAAATAAGTGCATGTCGATAAAATACATGACAAATTCAAGTGCGTAGAATTAAACCCGTGTATCCGCTAGCCAATGAAATACAGCGCCCGTGTTGCTATCTTGCATATCCTGTTTCCGTAAAAATAGTTCTACTCTAAATAGGTTTTCGTTAGATGGGTCAGTAATTTCTCAACATGTATTCACGCATTTGCAATAAACTGACATCGATATACGTGTCTTGTGCATTTTTGACATTACCTTGACATTTCAGAGCGAATTCTTATCTAATCGTATTGATTTATACTTATATTTAACATCGAGTTCATGTCATGTAACCTACGGGGGTCAAATGTTTTACCTGCGGCTTACGAATAATAATTCGAGTCGCTAAATACGAACGTAAAATACTGGTTGTCTGCTTTTAAAAATAATAGTTAAAGAGCTCTTTTTATGCAAGATTATTTAGAATTACGTGATTACGTCTGAAATCGTGCTACATCGGGTTTACTATAGGCCCTATAGGCTCTTCTCTATTGTGTCAAGGTTTCTTTGCTTTGAGTGACCCTGATTGTGTTCAATGTGGTAATGCACTGTTGTGTTAAAAATAAGAAGTATCGATGTTGATATTTACTGTTACTTATGTGTTGTTCACTTGTTCGTGTATAATAAAGTTTTAATGCAATTTCATTAATTGTCTTAAATCAATGTGCTGTTAAACTTTCAAATGGTTTTGACTTTTTTAATGCTAAGAGACTAATAAAACGTATGTGCTTCACATACATGTATATGACCTGCACAATATAAATGTATGAATGAAAAGTCGGACATGTTAAAGATATTTGCACGGGCATAAATATGGGTACACATTTCTCTTTTTTTATTCGTATGGAAAAAATCACGGTCGTGACAGTACTTTCAGTACCTTGATTTTCTATAGGTATATTTGTTAAGATAATCAGTGACGCATATTATGTTGTAATAAAAACATAGGTACTCAGCCACTTCTTTATTAATGAGATGCACAAGTATACACAGACAAGCTTTACACAAACATTCAATGATGGTCAACTAAGGGTGATGTATTAGGTTATCAAACTTACCATAGCCAAATCGAAATAGAAATAAATCGAAAACGATTATAATACACACACATTTTTTTGTCTGGCATAAAGCGTTAACTTTATCTCTTTATTATATCGGACGTTGCCATGTTGTCCCGTACATATACAGAACCAGTGATAATATATCGTCCGGATCGAAATCGTTGGTAACTACAATGCCTTTTGCGACTTTCAAAGGACGTATAAGTCAGATACAAGGGGTGTCTAACTCAAACATTTACGAGGACGTCGTATCTTACAACATCGTTGAGTTAGCCACGAAATCGATACTAACTCCTTACAATCGTGTTACGAGAGTCGTAAGCTTTACGATAGCTTTAAGTTAGTCACGCCAGGGGTGGTATTTACGAAAGATCTTAAGGATAAATTTTTCCTAAAGGTTGACGTTTTTCCTTAAGTTTGAAGAGATTTTGCTTAAATCTAAAAGAAATCTTAAGCGGTATTCACAAAACATTTTAACTTAAGATTTTCCTTAAAGCGATTTTTCCCCTTAAATTCTAAGGAAGGTCGTGCCTTCCTTCAATCAGTTAAGGACGTCCGTAAGTATCCAAAATTTCATATGAGTGTTGCGAAATCGCATAGAATGTCAAGTTCATGTGGTTTCTCTGTAGTTTGAATATAATTATTGCGTGTGTCGAACATTTGTATCATCGATGTTCAAAGTGAATTTTACTGCTTGATGAGTATACTCATCTACAGACAGAAGCTGCATACAGCAAAACATGTAAAAGATAACTGATCGTGGAAGTACACTTGATAAGTTTATTTCATCTTCATGATTTTATTATATACTTAACAAAATTGCTAACATCATGTAGTTACCTTCTACTAAGTACAATCTATATATATATATATATTCTATTGTATTACTTATCATTACGGAAGAGCGTCTGCATGTCATATACGAGGGGTGTTCCAAAATTATTGTTACTTGCGCAATATCTCGTGGAAATAGTGCTAAATGAGCTTAAAACTACCTCGTGGCGATAGCGTGATATCTGAAGCGTGGGATAGGTAAATATCTCGCTCACAATTACACTGACCTTGGTGCTGTGTACATTATTTTGTAGCGCACTCGTTACACTCTATACAAATATGGTTGGCAAGAGAGCTGACAATGTAATTGAAATTAGGGCCTATATCAAAGGTAGGTCTCTACTTGGCTTAAAGCCGGTGGATATTCATCGTGAGGTGTGTGATATCTATGGGAAGGGTCAAATGTCATATATGACTATTTGTAGGTGGGTTGCTCGATTTAAGTCGGGACACCAGCAGCTTAAAGATGCTGCTCACACAGGTCGCCCTGCAACAACAACAACGAAGCATAACATTGAACGAATTCGGCAAATCCTTGAAAAAGATGCAAGGTACACTGTCCGGCAGTTAGCTAAAATGACAGGCTTATCTTTAGCACGTATTCATTGTATTTTAAAGAAACATCTTAAGCTGGGCAAGATCAATGCCAGGTGGATACCCCATTTACTAACTGACGACCAAAAGAGGTCCCGGGTTGACAATGCCAAATCCTTATTGAAGAAATACCCAAAATACAGCAAAAAGGCGTTTGATAATGTGGTCACAGGTGATGAAACATGGGTGTATTTTTTCGAACCCAAACGAAAATGCAGTAATCGAATCTGGGCAATCAAAAACGCCAGGCGCCCTAGCATTGCAAAAAGAATACGCACCGTGAGGAAGGTTTTGTATGTCATATTCTTTGATAACAAGGGTCCAATCATTCAAATCCCTGTTCCAAAAGGCAAAACGGTCACAGCGAAGTATTATAGAGACGTTGTACTTCGAAAACTTAAGAAAGTCTACAAACGCCGCCGTCCACGGACAGGTTTGAAGTACCTCAGACTCTTACATGATAATGCGCCAGCACACAAGGCGCGCTTTGTAACGGAGTTTTTGAAGGCAGAAAATGTCACTGTCCTCCCCCACCCTGCATATTCACCGGACTTGGCCCCCTGTGACTTTTTCTTGTTCCCAAAACTAAAATTTCACCTGTCTGGAAAAAAATATAAATCAAGAAATGCCCTTGGCTCTGCCATTTACCAGTATCTTATGAGTGTACCAATTCAAGAGTACGAAAACTGTTTCCAAAAGTGGATCGATCGGTTGAAACGATGCATAGATGCAGAGGGGGAGTACTTCGAGGGACAGGGCAAAGTAAAATGATCAGAATTACTTCTATCAAAGAGAAATCACCAAAGTAACAATAATTTTGGAACACCCCTCGTACGTTGATACTTAAGACTCTCATTCAAAAGTAGAAACTTAGAAATGTTTGTAAAGTGTATTCTAAACATACAAATAAACACAATCCAATGTCAATGATACTACCGCTAGAAACGCGCTGATATTTTCCCTATGGATTGTAAAGTATTTTGTTTGACTTAAATAGTACTTGCACTTTGTTTTATTGAAACTCAAATACAACATTTATAACATTAGCGCTTATTTTATTGTCATATTGACGTTAAGCTCGTTTCTAGTGGTAACAGCTTGATCAGGGACGTAGCTTACTTAGCCGAGTAGGCCGCGGCCTATACACTCTATTTACAGGAAAGTGAAAAATACATGACAAAAACATTTCAGAGGGGCATGTACCAAGATCCCCTATATTTCGGCCTTCACATTATTAAGGTTAAGGATAAGGAAAACCTTGAGTTTTGCTGAGGAAAACTTTAAGGATAAAAAATTCCTTATCCTTGGTTAAAGTAACTATGTCATAGGATAAGGAATTTCTTAAAGTAATACCTAAGATTCTTCGTGAATACCACCCCAGGTCTTTCCTACGCTGACTGTGTTGGATCGCTCTTTTGTCCATCCGTGCACAGTATTTTTTCCATCTGTGGAACAGGCGGTGTTAGGGTACCATACCACTAAAACCTTTAGTCTATGATAGTTATCCCCCTTATAAAAATGGCGGAATTTAGCTGTGTAGCTGACGCTAAAGAAAGTTTAAAACAACATGAGCTGCAAACCAACAGCCGTTACGCGGTTTTTAAATGTTCCAAAAACTTTGGAAATGCTGGTTGGTATATATTTTATGTCATAATAAGTTTTTACTTGTACTTTACATTGAAATCTAGTCCTGTTGGGGATAAAATTCTTAGGTTAATTTAATGTATACTTTTGTAGCGGTGTATTGTATTGTAAATTGGCTGGGATATTCACCAGTCCGATTAGCTCATTTGGCGGAGCATCTGACTTGCAACCAGGAGGTCGCAGGTTCCAGACCCTCATCACATACATTATTTTCCTCCTAATACAATTGATGCCGTGAGAGTGAGACTAGCCCTTGGAATCATAGAGCTACATGTATGTAGTATGAAAGGCAGCAAAGTCTGGGTTAGTGAAAAGAACATGTGGTTGGCACGATTATTTATGTTAATTACTTTGAATAACAAGATGTGTTTTTGAAACACAATGTCCCCTCTGGGTGACCTTGACCTACTGACCTTAAAATGCACAGGTCCTGTAGAGGTTGTCATGAGGAACCTACATATGAAGTTTGATGAATGTAGGTGCAGGCGTTTTGATTTTATAGGCAAGGTTAAAGTTAAACAGACAAACAGAGAGGTCAAAAACAATATGCCCCCGATCTATCGATACGAAGGAAGAATAAATGAAGCGGTGTGGTATATTGTATTATAAATTGGCTGGGATATTCAACAGCCCTATTAGCTCATATGGCAGGGCATAGAACTAGAAGTAACTTGCATGCAGGAGGTTGTGGGTTTGAGCCCCACATAGAATGTGTGTCGACATTTTGCATTTGAGAAAGATCCTATTTTAAAATTTATAACAGGAAAATGGCTTGTACTGATTTTTTTGTCATTTCAAAATTCTGGCCTTAGTTTTACAAACAAAACTGCGTAAAATCTCATGTCTTTGACCAGAAATTATACTATTTGTTTCCTTGTATACTTTTAACATGACAACCATGTCAAATAAAATATTGTGGGTCTATATAGTATGTATTAAGCATCTTTGTCTGGTTATAAGACTCAGTTCTGGTTATTTATATGCAGATATTACCTGATTTTGCTGTGGCCATCTTTGTCTGGTTATAAGACTCAGTTCTGGTCATTTATCAGTTAATATTACATGACTTACCTGTGGCCATCTTTGACCGGTTATAAGACTCAGTTCTGGTTATTTATATGCAGATATTACCTGATTTTGCTGTGGCCATCTTTGTCTGGTTATAAGACTCAGTTCTGGTCATTTATCAGTTAATATTACATGACTTACCTGTGGCCATCTTTGACCGGTTATAAGACTCAATTATGGCCATTTATCAGTTAATATTACATATGACTTACCTGAGGCCATCTGTGACCGGTTATAAGACTTATTTCTGGTTATTTATATGCAGATATTACCTGATTTTGCTGTGGCCATCTTTGTCTGGTTATAAGACTCAATTCTGGTCATTTATCAGTTGATATTACATGACTTATCTGTGGTCATCTGTGACCGGTTATAAGACTCATTTCTGGTTACTTATATGCAGATATTACCTGATTTTGCTGTGGCCATCTTTGTCTGGTTATAAGACATTTATCAGTTAATATTACATTTTAGTTACGAGAGCCTGCTAATTATTACAATACCAGAGTGTTTATATTATATCAGCACAAACGTATATACGTCTCTGATATCAGTAAATAAAATAGATGACCCATTCCGCAGTAAAATTCTGTATTAGATCCGAATGCCGGTCGCGTTTTACACCTGACCCAGGTTAAGTTCTACTAAAAGTTTTCACCGATGGCCTCAGAAACTTTTTCCACAGATGGCCAAAAGTGTTATCGGACTGTGTTAGACGAACATATTTATATGAAACGATCGGTGTAGAGCGTGGATAAAATGTTAATAATATCACATGAGTTTTAGAGTGATACTGTTTTAAAACTACTTCGCCATGAAAATAAGACCAACCGTGACTTCATTGTTTGTGCTTGTATTTCTGTTCACGGTATTTATAATAATGTATGAATTAAATGGACAGAATGAACTTGGATCACTTATAAAGTAAGTATGTCTTATTTGTTTTGTATACTTATTATGTTTATATGTTTATATGAAGACGAGCTGTATACAATGCTTAAGGAAATACTCCCTGTAACCATTGATGACTTTTACACACAGAGCATCGAAATTTTGTATTACGAATATTTTTTCAATTATTAAGTACCGTACCCCAGCCGGATACACAGGGAAATAACTGATGCATTTGGGTATCAGTAAACTGCTTTAGGGGACCAGGGCCCATATTCACAAACGTTCTTAGTTTTCCGAGTTGAGAATTTTCTTTATCTTAAATTTTGACTAAGACATAAGAAATTTCTTAGTCTTCATCTTAGATTTATTCTAAGCATAAACTAAGACGGAATTATTCTTAGTTTGAAAAGAAATCTTAGTTTTGAAAATTGACCGTTGTCAGGGTTTTTTCCTTGGAATTCCCATACGTCATAACTTACGATTGACGATTAGTTTAACCTGTTATACACTTTCTCAATTTTACGGATACGATTGGTATTTTTTCAGCCACATAATTATGACACAAATATGATTGTTGGTGATGTTTGCAAGAATACAAACAGGTTCCTTACGAACAGTGTCACTGATATATCAATTCAAATTAATATCTTTGATATTTTGTAATTTTATGAAGTATGCAGTAATTCGGTAAAGTTCCAACAGCAGTAGTATCAAAAATAAAAATATGTTCCATTAGGGCATTAGAACCCAAGTATCATTGATCACTCATTTTTTAAATTGATTCTTACTATGAAATATGTATACATGTATGTATTTTGTTTACTGTCTGATATATTTCTGCTTGTCATATCATTACTCACAGTTGGGAGATTTTATAACAACAGAGGCTCAGTATAGCTGTAGAATATTTCATCCATAACTGAACATTGATGGTTAATAACAAAAACATCTTTCAGTTGTGCAACATTAATTTCAAATTCATACAAACGCATTTTATAAAGTTTACTGATATTATTTACTTAATTCATATTGTCAAGGATAAAATTGCATGTTTACTGGTAGTTTCAAAATTGCTTATACCTGTATCATACTCTATTCAACAAACTGCACAAAATAATAAATAAATTATATATAATTGATGATATACTAAAGTCACAATGAAATTCTTGCATGCATGTGATTTCAGTTGGAACAAACTTTATCGCAATATGTGCATTAACAAGAATATGTAAACAAGGTAATAAAGATTTAAGATTATAGTTCATTTTAAACATTAATACAGCAAAACAGTGGCTGAATATATTTGCATCCAAAGTCATGGAAAGCAATGTTTTTATATCTAAATGTTTATCACATCAAAATCACATTAGGCATCTGTCTTTACTAATGTCACCAAAATTGTCTCATGGAGTCCTTAAAAGAATCTGTGAATACAAAGTACATCATTTCAATTCACAGCAAGTCTTCATAGTTGATAAACTCAGAAACTGATGCTGAATTATTCGTGAAGAAGCAAAAACGACATAAATAACGAAATATATTAAATGGTATATGGTTTAATGATATTTTAGTTCACATTGCACTGTCCTTGTATGACAATTAACTTGAACCGATGTCTATCCGAAAATCGTACAATATCCCACATATGCGCAAATAGTCACATAACACGTACTTGTTGATTGTTCTATTATAAAGTCCAGTGAAAAGCATCTTGGATCACTGGCAATGAATTTCAAGTTAAGCACCAAAGGTCTACATTCTGCTGGATCTTTGCTTATCTTGTGATGGCAAAATTTAATGTATCTTTTCACAAAATTTGTAAGTGAAATTGACACGTTATTTTGACAACTGCTCCGCCCAAGATCAAGTCAAAATAACGACAGAAAAGTGTTTAAAAGTTCATAATCCAAGAAATTAACTTTATTCTTCATAGATATGGACAAATAATGAGTTCGACGTAGCATCCATTTTCGTTTTATTTTTTATCTAAGAAAATTTCTTAAAGTTAAGACACCTCGTACCTTGACTAAACTTTTAAGATAAAAATCGTCGATCTAAGAATTTTTCTAAGATTTTTTTCACTCTTAGACAAAAGTTAAGACAAATCTTACAATGTTAGCAAAACTTGGTGAAAACTAAGATAATTTCGGTATTCTTAGATGATTTTTCATCTTAGTTGGTTTGTGAATACGGGCCCAGCTGTTTTCCTTTGAAGAAATATTGTTGTTGTAATGAATATTTTACAAATAAATCTTTAGTGCAATAAAGAACATAAATTTATTAGTCGAGTCAGTGTAGCCTAAAAAGAGGGTCAACCTAGACAAAATTGCAAAAGTTTTTATTTTATGTCAGATTGTATCTACAACATATACTCTTTCATGTGTTAAAAGTCCCAACATGAGGCATGCGCCCCAGTCAGGAAATTTCACTCTGAATGTGACCACTGTCTGTAACTAGAAATCAACAATGCTTTATAGTCATTAACTACAGAAACACAATTAATTGGTCAGAAATCACTTAAACTCTTTATTTCTACTAAATACATTACAGAATTAATTATGTCAAATAAGTTTGCAGTAAAATTTACAATTAACACTGATGAAAATCCAAATTGTTTCCTAATTACAGGGTTAATTTACCCCACCCTCTAATGGAATGTTAACGTCTGATTTTTTTTCTTACGATTATAACTTATTATATGAAATATTTACATAGTGGGTTTAAGTCATTTATAAAACATGCGTTAACAAAAATTAGACATGTTAGTATTTGAAATGTGAGTAAACATTGATAAGAATATGTTCTGATATTAAAAGGTAACGTACATAGGATAACAACATGAGCTGCTTAAACGTAATTCTTAGAACAAATTTGATGACAATAAGGTTGTTATCATTTATTGTATAAAAATATCAAAATAAAAAACACACAAACATATAAAGAATGTGGATTTTTGTGAATATTATTATTAAAGAACTATAATTATATTGTGTTGAAAATCTTTTATTTACAGTATATGTGGTTAAGTTCATATAATGATTATTATTTTCGCGAATGACAAATTTTCAATAACTTAATCCGTAATTCGCAGCAGATCCATGTTTAACTTGTACATTATCATACAATAGAAAGCCTCTTGTATGATAATATATGACAGGGCCCTCATTTGACACTTGGTGGGCAAAATATGGGTACCATTCCTGTCCTCAAATAAAATACTTTCTTCCTCAATCTTAAAATTCCCCTCCAGAGCAAAGTTTTTTTGCTGATTTGAAAAAAGGATTGTAACAAATGGTTGGTATTAAGATAATTGTATATTAATATACATTTTACTGTAATCTATAAAGGTTTAGTGCATGGTTATAAGACAGTTTTAAAAAAATCCCCTAAAATTCCTCTTTTTCCTCAAAATGATGTGAAATTCCCCTAATGGAGGGCCCCTACACCCTTTTCTAGAAACCTGTATGTAGTCATATTTAATATATTTGCCAAGTTTGCAAAACAAGAAACAATGTATAAACATTATTAGACATCCTAATACAACCACTTATACAGTACATGTATACTTTAAAATTCAAAGCTAATTATATATCAATCAATAACAATAAATACCATTGTAATACACTGTATTTTTATTCTATGTACAAACTTCAACCAGTGCAACATGAATACTAACAGAAAGCATGTATGCTTTATCTTATTCATTCATATTTACAACTTAGAAATAACAATGCTCCATTCTTAAACCAAGTCCACCAAGTCAGTGTTTGGTATTCATCAACAGTTTGTATGTACTGAATTTCTTCCAAAAATGCTTTGGCCTGATCATAATCCTCAGGTCTACCTGGACTTTATGATTTCTGTTCTGGTATATAAACTTTGGAACTGTCCTTTATAGTTCAAAGTTAATGTTACATCATAACATGCGTAGTGATAAAGAACATCAGCAGCAGGAAGGTCTACCACTTGCGAAAGCCTTGCATTAATATCTCTTAATATCCAGAAGTCTCCCTTAAAAATACAATCCCATTTTATAATATTTTGAAATTCTAAGCTTCATACTGGAAAAACATCAAATTATCTTTTATGTGCAGAAAAACAATATTTAACTGACAAAGAACAGAATAAGCATGAAACTAATCAGAATTAGAACATAGTTATTTTGAAGTTTCTATCTCATGTATTAAAAAAGTCAGTTCTCTATCTTCTTTGTTAGACAACTACATCAGTTATTTCAGCACTAAACATGCACAAGAACTCATGGCTGCAATGCCATATAATTGCCTGTCTTGCTTATGATCCCTTTACATCTTTTCTATCTAAGGGACACTGTAGGTGCAGACTTTAGGCTTTGATCTCGAACACTACTCTTACATATGGCACATAGCTGACCCAACATAACATGGAAACTGGTGTGTTTAAACGTGACTCATCAATATCATAAGCACCATATTTTGTACAATAAGATTCATTATTATCTTAAAGTCCTATAAGCATATAAATGTATTGGTCGTAATAGTTTCTATTTGTCTTATAACAGAGGAATCCGGGGTGTTTTCCTCCCGTGCGTATATACTTAATAGCAAGAAAAAATGTTTCCGAAACCATTATCGTATTTTTTTCAATATCATTGAAAACAATACTATTTATAGAACAGCTGTGTTTTCCCGCAGTCATATTATGCACACGGCATAAAGTGACGTCACGCGCTCTATATATTTCAAGTTTACAAAAGCAAAATTCACAACGAAATGAATGTTTTTAGAAGAAAAATGGTTCGTTTCGTCGGTAATAATTATCTTAGGATAATATCAGCAATTGTTTGTTTTTTGCATATATTTTTATAGCAAAAAGCTAATGGGACTAAAATTTCTTACATTAAATACTTACATTAAGACTGACCTTATGTTCTATGAAGGGCATGTAAGAAGCTCACCACTGTATACACACTAATGTATGACACCTGCATCTTCACCTATTTAAACAGACAGAAAATTCAAGTTATACTTAGTGGAATGCTTAGAATATATCACAATAGAAACATATTAAGCAAATTTGATAATCATCTAATTGAATGTAACCATTGTAAGTTATGTAACACATATCTATTTCTAATTTCACTTCTGCATATCAATTAATAGATACTTACACAGTTCTATCAAGAATTTGTGTGATTAATTCTCTACTGATCCTACGGCCATCTTCAGTAAGGGCAGTAATATGATTACTTACGCAGGCAAGCCTGAGTGAATAATTACAAACAATGTTTACACTTAGCACCGTGGCGTACAGTATGTAAAATTTAAAAGCTTTAAAACATCTACTACAAGGAACTTTGAAGAGGAAATAATGGATATACGTGAGGAGCTTTACATTCTCCATACACGTGGACAAGTATTTTTGTCGATTCATTCATCTCAACGGAATAATCGTCGGTTTTGTTCAGTTTTCTCGCTTCGTTTTTCAAAAAACTCAACACGAGATGTTCAGACACAGATTTTGTGAAAACGGCGTGGTTGGATAAAAAACGATTATTAGCCGCCGATTGCCGTTTTAAAGTTCTTTCATTTGACGTATACTATTGTGTAGAGGACGTCGTATTTAAAAAGTTTGAACCCAAAACAAACGACACCTACCTCCCAACATTTATCCGTCCGCCATCTTGTAAACACTGTTGATTTTTTGCGTACAGTGCTACCACACAGTGAAATTTGTCTTTCAAGATTGCCGCCAATTCCAAAAAGGGAGGTAAATATTGTATATGTAGGAACTATATATTCAGTATATATTCATAAACGTTATCCTACCAATTAGTATTGGCATTACTGTCATATCATTGTGGAGTCACTTTTTTCAAAGTGGATGGGGTAAATGTACATGATATAACAATTTCTAACAAAGGGTTATGTTTCGATTATTTAGATACTGAATTGTCAATTTACAATAAACCTGTGTAAGTACATTTTTGATAACTGATTGTAAAGGTCGGCTTGATCTTTGCGATCTTGTGTTGCATTTACATGGTTCGGTTGTCGTGGCACCAAAGTTGCATATACTGCAAACAAAAACACCAACTCGGTCGATGATCTAGATTTTATGTAATTCGTACGTAAAACAACTTTAATTCAATAAACTGAAATAGGTTATTTTTCAATTATTTGGTGGCCATCTTAGATTTCTCAAAACGTACATACCATGTTTCCACATGTCTACACAATTCTTTTTTGAAAACTTTTGAAAACAATCATGCAACTTTAGATTGATATTAAACTTATCCATAGACCTTTTTGTACACTGGAGGTCCCCCCAGGGACTGCACTAAGATGTGTCCATATTGTTTTGGTAGTAAATTCCTAACGGTATATCGGCTTGCCCCAGGGAGCCAACATAAGCATATAAAATCTCAATCGGAATATCCCCATCGGCGTTTTTCTAAACGAAAGTGCCTTAGACATAATAGGCAGGTCGTCATTCTGTTGTTGTTGTTGTTCTTGGGCTACTTTCCAACATGGCTGACCCTGGGAATCCAACAATCTGTTTCTCTTTCATTGGAACTTGATCCAATTTTATCAATTGCGAATGATAAACACTTTTGAAAGTCAGTAATTCTGAGAATGATTCTCGAAAACGAGTACCTAGTTTTAAACAAGTAGTGACCGGATATCGCATAACCAAAATTTATAAAAACAAACTCATGTACAAGGCGTATTTCTCAGTTACGGAAATACCCGAATAGTTACTATTGAGACCCGCCTCCGTGGTCGAGGGGTTCAGGTCGTTGAAACCTCTCACTGATAGATGGTCATGGGTTCGAACCCCACTATCGACCATGTCTCTTTATTTGAGAAAGTAGGCAGTTGCAGACGGAGGATGGGAGTCTGTCTAGTACTGGTTCTTCCCAGGAAAGATGATAAGGTGAACTCTCCGCCGCATATGACTCCGACTGTTGAAATGGGGCGTAAAACTCAATAAAAATGTTGCGATTGACAGAACCCTCCACGTGGCTTATGTCTAAAAGTGTTCAGAGTTGCACATCCAAGGACAGCCAGTCACTTTCCATGTTTTATTTACATTTTAGGTCCAGTGTATTATCTTCTAAAGATGCTTCTGATATAGAATCAGGTATGTAGAAAGATACTGAAGATAAAAATATTCGTTCATTTGGGGTTTAGGCCAGCAACAACAACCGAGCTCATTTCCCCTGCTTTAACGGTGAAAAATGCCGCGGGCATATACCTGTATATAGCACTATCAATCATAAGATGACTGGACAGCTTTCTCGTGTGTGAAATTAGATTTGAGCACACTGTAGGATTGAAATTAATTTTACTGAATATAGAGTCTAGTATAGTTTTAAATGAAAGAGAAAAACGACAAATTACTTGTAATTCATCTTGCAAATGCATTACTAAATTGTAAAATGTGGATATTTGAGAAGTGTTAAATAATGACTAACATATCTGGTGTTGATGCATGTATTTGTATTTGGCCTTACGCTTTTGCTTTGTGTCTAGTTAAATAGAATCTTCAAACCTCTCTACTTGTTCCATTGAGTTTGTGTGTGTAATGTTGGATTGTAGAACAGTATCTTCAGAATGTTTTAAAACCACATGTATTATACATAACCTTTTTACTGGGGGGGGGGGGGGATAATGTAAATTTAAGCACGGGGGCACTTATAAATAAGCCCGGGAAGGGGGGGGGGGGGTGACAGTGCCCTACCTTCCATTTTTACTGGCGGGAAAATATCCACATGACCATGTTTCATTGGGGAACAAATGAAAATGATCCCGATTGCTGTTGTTTGTATGTTTATATTGCATATAGCTGATTAACACTTGTTTTACTGATCAGTTGATAAAAGTGAACCAAGCCTTGAACATGAGATGACAAGACGAAATATAGAACGTGTTTCAAACGAGTTCTGGTTTTTTGTTCAAAGTGAATTAAACAAATTAAAACAAAATGCAGACAAAAACGATTCGAGTGAAATGGTGGATGGAATATTGAATAACAGCATTGGCTACCAGTCGTAAGTAATATTTAAAGTCTGAATTATGTATAAGTACATGCCCATATGGGTGTTGTGTATGCGACTACTATCGACTGAATATGCGATCTATTCATTTGTTGTACCGATGTATTCTATTATATCTACCTTAAGATGTTCGGTAAGTTACCGTAATTGGTTCTAGATTTGCCTATGATATATTTAATCATAACCTTTGAGTTCGACAGTGCACCAATAAAATACAGCGTTATTTATTCATTCGTAAGTGCACCACTATACGATTATTTGTAATTTATTATTCGTAATTTGTTATTTATTTCATAATGCACCAACACAATTCAGAGTAATATATTATACATGTATATTCGTTTGATCGATTGGACTTTTGCTAGAAACAAATAAATGCAAGCAAAATACTTGGACTGAAAAAGGAATTGAAATTAATTATATTTGTAATATTTTATCCTTTATCTCAGACTATATAATTATTTTCATAGAATGCTGAAAAACTACTTCTATCAACTGGAGAGTGAAGTTGATGATACAGGTACCTGGAGATACAGAGAATCGCAAAAGCTTGGTGATCTAGTTCAGCGAAGACTAAATTATTTACAGGTAATGCTGAATATATTGTTCGGACTCAGGTTTGGAATGTGATTTTATCACGTTCCTTTTATTTATTTATTTCCGTCTCATTTATATACATACTTATAAAATACAAATTCATAATATCACTATATAACTACAATAAAAAATATTACTTATTGACACAGATAAAAAGGCATCTTTGCAAAATCATAAAACAGGTTTTGGCACAAATTCTTAAAACGTTTTTCTTTGTGAAAAGAACTCTTAATTTATCAATATCATTTAAGGAATACAAATCTGAACAAACAATTAAAACGTTATTAAATAGGGTAAGACTTAAATCTGAGTAGAAATCACAACATGAGCTTCATCTTCTAAAGCACTACAATCTTGACAGACACGTTCTGCCATAGGTAAGCTTTCGTAACGCCCCGTCTCAATGCGTATTGGAGCAACTCCACATCTAAATTTACAAAAGGCTGACATGTGTCTTAAAGGCAATGATATATTACAATAATTCTCAACTTAATAACAATGCTTGAAGGTACAATTATGTTCGAAGTTTGTTTCGATCTCTGCCGGATACACCAGTAACACTGTTTATACTAGAAAACCAGTCATTAACATATTTGTGAAAAAGATTGTCGGAAACTTGTAATACAAAAGAAGACTTTGGTATTGGCACAGAAATACCACAGAACTGGTTCAGGTCAATTTCACACAATTGCTTTTTAACAATATGTATAATACCAATTTTACCGCCTCCGTGGTCGAGTGGTTAAGATCATTGACTTCATATCACTGTAACCTCTCACTGATAGAGGGTCGTGGCTTCGAACCCCGCTACCGACCGTGACTCTTTATGTGAGAAAGTAGGTTGTTGCTTACGAAGGATGAGAATGTTCTCAGCTTGATGATTGCACAGGAACGTGATAAAATCACATTCCAAAAACTATCGACCCGCTGATAACGGTCCGTAAAAAATAACAACAGCAGGAATTCTAGATGACAGTTACAAAGTGAATCAGTACGATTCATAAATTTCTATGCAATACAAGAAAAACAAAGACTTGTTTGAATTTCTATCACCTTTTCGTTTCCGCGGTAATATGTTGTATGCACCATTTATTGTGTATTATTTAATAGTTTACTTAACCAAACTACTAAGTTGAGTATTATATCAGCATTATTTCTTATCCATGGATAAAGTGCCTTTATTTACTGCGCGTTGATATCTAATTGAATAAACCATTACATTTTACTTGTACTTCTATTCCTGTTTGGAGCATTCCGTACAATTATCTATATTAGTTGATGTTTTTGTTACCATGTGACTGATTGGTTGAATTGAGTTTTAGTAAATCTAGGTCGTTTTCTGTTGGAAAGAAAATGATATTACATAACAATTCTCATTCTATGTTGAAAGCTTGATTCCTTTTCTCTTTATGGAATTTTTCAATTGATAGCCAAACGGATTTCCACCGTTTGTTCAAAAGATTTTCATACAATCTTGCTAACGGAGTCCTACTGCGGTCATCCGGATCTTGAGGGATTCCAAGTACGGATTCCAATAATCCTTTCGCTAACTTCCGTTTCTTTCATTTCTACATTTTCTAGAACCCTGAAGATTGCAAAAGTGCGAAGAAATTAGCATGTTCAATTAGAGTACCACACGGATACACCTGTGTGCTACGTCATGTTGCAGATTGTTTACTCATGGCATATACCTCACAAAGAACCTTAGTTCTGACGTCCTTTCACTGGAAATATTCTGATACAGGACTGGAATCAGTGTTTGAGCCTATAAGTAAGACATGCAATTCTACAATGGGACAAACAGCCGTATCAGGAAAAAGTATGTAAAAACTTATATTAACGGTCAAACCTGTGTTAACGGTCATCTACGAATAAAGGCCGTCCTGTGAATAAAGACAATTTTTTGGAAAAGAACGTTATTGATTACATGTACTTAGAACATACTGACTTTCGAATACAAGTCGTCTGTCAATAAAGACCGCATTTGTCTTTCCATAGGGTGTGTTTAAAGGTTTGGCTATAAACGGAAAAATAAATCCTGCTAAAAGAGAACTTCAATATTTAGACCATCTCGTATTTTAGACATTTTTCTTTATTTCGAACCGTCTTTTTACACTTCTATTTGTAAATGAAACCACCACAATATAAATGACATATCCTAAAGCTGGCTTATTTAAAGGGGCATGCCCTGGAACTGCTGTGTCTTGGGTTTTATACACCAAAAATGCGTTTATCACTTGTAAAACAATTATTACCGAAAAGTCAAAGAAGAATGTGCCTTCAAAATGGCCCTATAACGCACGCGTAGGTATTTATATGCCGGTTTAAATAAAAGGCTTACAAGCCTTTTATTGACGACAACGATATTTCCGATTCGTCTGAGAATTTAACTTAGCGTGCGCGCTGCCTTTCAAGCAGCAAAACAATGATATTTACCTATAATTGATCGATAGATAAGCTTTATGTCGCAAACAATGAACATGACATGAGCAATAATTACCATTTCACAGTTTGTTGACATTTTCCCGCTTTTGACAGATCCCGAAAGGGTCGAGTTATGAAAATGACGAATATTTTCTAAGGCGTAATCGGCAGGTTTGGTAAATCTTGAAATGTGTATTTTGAGTCAAATAGCGGGACATTTCGTAAATATTTTACAGGACTTTCATTAACTGATTTAGGCATTCAAATGATACCAATTTGATTTATATTCGAGACGCTTCAGTTCCAGGGCATGCCCCTTTAATAGCGACGATCATTGAGAGCTTTTCGTAACTAACTAGTTTTCCTGGACCAGTAACAGTCAGGCTACCATATTACTATTGTTGTTCATGGGCCACTTTCCAATGATGGAAACATCCTTTTTCTCTTTCAATGGGAACTTGGTGTCCATTTTATCAATTGTGAACGATAAACACATTTGAAATTCCGTACTTAAGAGAAATATTCGAAAGCGAGTGCTTAGTATTGAAAAGGTAGTGACCGGAAATCTTATAACCAAAATTTGTAACCTAACACTTATGTACGATGTGTATTTATTATCATTATACCACTTTTTATGGCACATTTTATGCCTCCGGGGTATATTGTGATTATCCTGTCTATCCGTCCTTACGAAGTTAAGCAGATTTTCCCGTTTCGTGTAGCACAAAAACCGTTTGTTAGAACACTTTGATACTTATACAGTTGTTGCATATATATAATCATTCTCAATCCAACCATATCATTCAGCCTCACTTTGACTTAATTAGGACTTAGAATGATTCTGTACTAGATTAAGTAGATTTTACAGTTTTGTCTATCACCAACACTGCTGACTAGAACACTTTGATATTTATAAATGCAGTTGTTGCGTATGACCATTCTCATTCAACCCATGTCAATCAACTTTGGCCTTGACCCTAAACCTAACCCTAAAAAGCCTATAGTTAAAGTTAGTAAATCCTTAAAAAATGAAAACTACATAATTGTATGATCATACATTTTAGTGATACAATGTACTAGCTATAATGATCTATCATTTTAAAAACTATTAATATATAAATGTTCGAATGTAGTTGTAATGATGTGTACTGAAAAAAATTAAATTCAAAAATAATATCTTTGATCACAAATTACACGTAATATTTCTTAAAATAGTATGTTTTCAAACGTGTCTTGGAATTGGAAATGGACTAAGTACATTTGATCGCACAGGGTAATGCGTTCCACAGTCTTAATTGGAACCACATACTCAAACGTTCGCTTTTCAAAATCGATTGTCCTAACTCTTGGCACCACTAATGTCGGTGTATTAATAGATCACGAGCACCAAGTCTCGTGCCGGATAAATAAATCTTAACATATCCCTAATATATTGTGGTGATTGAATATGCATAGCTTTATAAGTTTGTAAGATAAGTGTGTATTCCATCCTGAAACATACAGGTAACCAGTGTACTTCCGTCAACAGAGGTGTCACGTGTTCACATCGTTCTGTTCTCATAATTACACGTGCTGCAGTATTTTGTACACACTGAAACTTATTTGATGAGAATTTTGTTATTCCTATAAGTAATACATTGCAATAATCTAATCCGGATGTTACAAGAGAGTTAACCAATGTTTTGGTAGATAGTTTCGTATACGTCCACTGTTTCTGAGTTTGACATTCCATATCCATATGTGGTGTAAATATTGTTCCTAGGTTTCTAATGGAATCAGTGGACTTAATACTTAATCATAGATTCCCCAACTCGGACTGTTACTTGTTCTATATGCTTAAAAGGTTGTTTCTTGACGAGAATAACATCTCTTCAGTCTTGTCGGTATTGAGTTTGAGCATGTTAACTTTCATCCAGTGGATAATGTCTGTTTAACAACTTTCAATACGATTAAGAGCAATGCTTTTAGAGACAGAATCAGTGGGTCTGAACGAAATGTATAATAATATGAATCATCTGTATAACATGATGGATGAGTCCATGATTGCGATGTATAATACCAATGGGTTAGCTATACATCGTAAAATATTTTGGCCCTAAGACTGACCCTGTGGCACTCCGTATGTCAGTAGTAATGCCCGAGTAGTTACGATTGTCTGAATAGGTGTGTAAGTCTGTAACACCTGATTATAGTAATTTCGTATAAGTGTTCACCAGGACAAGACAATGTCTTTTAGTGCACAAGAGCTGAGTCCGTTGTTTAAAGGCCAATGTCTACTTGCTGACTTGACATAATATTGCTGTTGGGGTTCTGTTTTCGTCTAAAGGTACGTGCGGTGTAAATCTACTTTAGGTGACACAGCATGTATTTCATTTAACAAGTTTGTTAAGAAAACGTGTTTAAAATTTCAAAAACTCAAAGAACTGCAAAATGTAACTAAAGTAAATATATTATACAAATAAATCTTTGCATGTTTCATCGTGTGTCAAGTCGGTTTGATCTGACGGTAGAAACAGGTTGACAGTCTAAATATCTCATTCATGGGCAAGACACACATTGTCTCGTCTCGATTTGTCTGAAATTCATACACCGATTGAGCGATGGAGTAGTTGGTTTCTTGGTTGTTAGTTTATTAGGCTTTTTTTGGTATGTTGCCGTACATTAAGCATAAAATATATTTTTACAGATAGCACTGACCAGGAGGAGGCACAAGTTTTAGGAATGACACTTCCCAACACGAAAAGTTGGATTAAAACTGCTATTCCAATGGCTGTACCAGATGATCTCGCTGATAGGTTGATGCGTTTCCATGGCAACCCTTTAGCTTGGTGGATTGGACAGATGATAAAATACCTCACACGACCAAACTCTGTCATGAATGATTATTTGCAAACCAGCAAGGAAAAACTCGGATTTAAAAATCCAATTGTTGGGTATTGGAATACAAATTACGTTCATTTTGTTTTGAACTGGCATATGATGCTGGAATTACATCACTTGATATAATCTTATCAACAGTACCATGAAATACCGAATAATACCGCAAGCGATTCTTATAAAAAATGGATATTTATCAGGGGACAACGATATGGCATAACCAGTATTGCGATATATTGCAATCGACAGTCGACCCAAACTGCAACACGTAATGCGATACAGTGCAGTAATGAAAAACACAAAGCTAAAGCCACTGTCAACTCAAGTGTTAGACCAATGCCACATAGAGATATAATTGTATAAGGTAGTTAATTAATAAAGCGTAAACATTAGATGTCTTAGCAGTACCAGTGTAATATATACTATTATATTTATACACTGTAACATGATAGGTTTATTGAAAAACTGCAAATAACAAGTCGTTTTTATTCTGAAGGATAAATCGGTCTTTGTAGGTTCATAACAATACTAAAGATTGAGTCAGCAGACATTTACTTTAAAGCCCCATTAGCATTTTTGATGTTAAATTAAAGTAGGTCTTATTTTACCTAGAAATATGTCTTATCAGTGAAAATGACTTTTATTTGCAATAAAAACATTCCAAAATTTTCTTTTTTAATCATAAAGTACTAAAGAAATATAGCACAGTATTTTTTTCAATGATATTTTAATATGTTTGAGAGCAAATAAGATATATTTCTTATATTTTACTATCATAACATCTATTGTTCTGTATTACAAATTAAAAAAGCTAATGGGGCTTTAATGGATTATGTACTCAATTATATATAGGAAAATATCGCGGTACATAGATGTCGTACTACGGTACGTATCGGCCCGACGCTGTATCGCAATATACCAGTATATCGTTGCACCACTATCATTTATAAACGAACATGAAATGTCTGTTAAAAAAGATAATCGGCGTGTATACAGTAGAAAATTGGTACTTAGAAAACTAACACAGCAGATTATCTCATGTATTCAAATAACTGGAATGATATAAAATGGTAGAAATACACTTTACAAATGGGATCGTCCGTGTATACAATAACAGTGCTGATCTAAAATTGGACTGTATATGTGCCCTTCTCCAGTGTACTAACAGTTAAGGCTATAGACAAAAATCTTGAGTTTAATGCTAAAAGTGTATATACTAGTTTTATATATAATATATATATCTTGTTTACTGTATATGAATTCCACATAGTGTAATTTTCATGGTTTAAACGTTTTGATATTTAATGTGTGGTTGTATTGATGTTTTGTTTTGGCTTTTATCATTGCATTATTTTCAGAGGCAGTAAAACAAATAATAATGGTTTCTGCCCTAAAAATGTGTAACACAATAGCCTTTAACCAATGAGAAAACTCCTACTTCAGCTGAAGATTTTGTATCTAACAATTTCGTTGGTTACAAATGTAAGTCAAAATAAATTTTAATACAGCTGCGCCGAAAAAGAATTGTAGTACGTATATTGAATAGTGGAACAATGTAGTGCCATATCGTTGCATCCCTTGATATTGAAGCATAATTGTAGTTTGTATTTTATAAAAAAAGCTTCATTCTGTCAATGCAGGACCGGGTCCTGGGCAGAGGAGGCATGCAATTCTAAAGTCGTGTTTTGTTTACATCATTAGCGGCCATGTTTTTTCAGTTTGAGTCGATCCGAGTGTTAAAAGATTTACTCATTTAGAGTGAGTATAATTATTCAGCTTTGACATTTTAATAAAATCGCACTATATCAATAACTAAGCATGTAGCAACGTTCTGACGGTAACTAGATGAGAGAGTTCTTTAAAAAGACTTTTGGGCGATTTTACAGGGTACACGTGAGACGCACGGATAAATTAATAAGAGAGGCGCAGTTTTATAGCCTACAGGAATATATGAAGCACGTAGAAGAATGGTTCGATGCTTATGTGGAACGAAATCCAGATGTTCAACGTAGAGTTTATTTGGCGTCAGATGATCCGAAAGTTTTTCAAGAAGCTCGGGAAACGTAGGTGATACCCATTATATTAATTAATACCAAAGGGGCTTGTCACGAAAAAAAATTCAAAAAAAAAGTTTTTTCCTTGTAACCCATATATATATATATATAAGGGAAACAACTTCGACATTTCGAATTTTCCAACGCGTGTTATAAACTTCCATGTTATTGCAATGCAGTACAAAATTTTTTAATCATATATAGTGCAACGTATGAGCAACTCAACACGCTAACAGAAAATGTATACTTTTACTACCTTTAAAGATATTCTAAACTCGCTATTGAAGATTTTTCACTCGAAAAATGGTCAAATTTTACAAAACGACACTCTGTCGTAAAATCGCAGCGTGTACAAATCTATAGCGAAACTGATAAATTACAGGTAAAACTTCATGGAATAAGTCATAATTCATAACCAAACAGTATATTTATATCATATATGGTGTAATTTACTAACTGCTAATGATTTCACATCTCGGGATGCACTTTTAATGAAGAATTTACGTTTTTTGTTTAGTTTGCGGATTCTTAATTTTGCTTCCTTGATGGGTCACGTGACAATCGCCTAACTCGTGATGAAAGCTTAATTTTGATAAGATGAGCGATACTGTGTGGTATTTTTAGGTATGGTTCCCGATAGCGTAGTGAAAAGGATAGAGTGCACAGGGTACATGTAAATTGTAAACAAATACCACAGAGTATCGCTCATGCAATCAGATTTAAGCTTTCATCACAAGTTAGGCGATTGTCATGTGACCCGTCATGGAAGTAAACTTCGAGTAGCCGGCTTATTGAATAAAAAAATACGCAAATTCTTCGCTAAAAGAGCTTTCCGAGATGCGAAAGCATTGGCAGTTATTATATTGTAGTGTTTTATTATGAATTAAGGCCCATTCTAAGAAGTTGTATCAGTAATTTAACATTTCCACTCTGTACATGTATACCGGTATACACGCTGCGATTTAACGACAGTGTGTCGTTTTGTAAAATTTGACCATTTTTCGAGTGAAAAATCTTCAATAGCGAGTTTAGAATATCTTTAAAGGTAGTAAAAGTATACATTTTCTGTAAGCGTGTTGAGTTGCCCATACGTTGCACTATATATGAGTTAAATATTTTGTACTGCATTGCAATAACATGGAAGTTTATAACACGCGTTGGAAAATTCGAGTTGTCGAAGTTGTTTCCCTTCTATATATATATGGGTTACATGGAAAAAAAAATATTTGATTTTTTTCGTGACAAACCCCTTTGATTAATACTAGTAGGTTATCGGGTAACGTGTCGTGTTTTAACCTTTGAATCTTCCCATACATTGTTGTATTCACTACGCAAATACACCGAAACTCAATATACAATGGTACGAGTAGGGTACACTACGTCATATGTTCATCTCCCCCCGGACCATCAATCTGTAAACATAATCTCTCGACTAACAGATAAATCGACTTATTTTTGTATGAAATCATTTAAGTAATTTAAAATGATGTAGCGCAATCAAGGATTTACAACTGTATGCTATGCTGTTGTGAAGAAAATTTGTAGTTAGAATCTTTGATAAAGGCATGAAAACGGGATAGATGTTCTAGCAATTTGTGGCAAAAATTATTTTAGTTTACAGTAGCCATTCCTTTGTGTGCTGTATTAATTTCCCTTACTTCTGGGCATAAATCAAGATAATGAAGACAGTTTTTCTTTACAAGATTTAAAGAATACCACACAACACAGTAATGTAATTTAATGTTCTGATGGTGCGTCTTGATGTTGTTAAAAATGTTGCAAAATGTCAGCTTGATTGTCTTTCTCGTTCAAAAGTTACATTAAAAAAACAGGCGAGAAATGTCCCGAGTGTAACACTTTTAGCGTGACATTTTTCCTTTACACTTTTTTTCAATATTTTATATTTTGTTCAGTTTTTGGGTAAGTAATCAATGATTGTTTCTAAATTCATTGTACACGTATTATATTTAAAATCTAATGCATTTTGTTCAAATATTTCAGGCATATGTTTTAAAAAAAAAGAAATGATCAAAAGAATCGTTTGTTTTTTAAGTTATACCATCTTGAATAAAGCTGATTGGAAATGTCCCGAGTGAAACATTTTGCATGTAGATAAGAATTTTTTTATCATTCTTTGAATTTGATAAGTTTTTTCTCTATTTCTCAAACAGAAACGTAACCAGAAACTTACAGAACTAAAACAAATTCCTGTAGTGCAATTCATTTTTGTCTACATGGTTTTAAGTGTTGTCCCGAGTGTAACGCTATATATTCATCATCTTAATTTTGATATGTAGCTTATGGAACAATAGTCCATGCTAATTGTTTTCCACATTTATATCAAATGACTGACGTGAATAAATACTTTAAAGTCTGAAACAGTGATATGGAGCATGTTTAAAAAGTTTGAAAGTTGTAATGATGAAGAAACATTGTCAGATAAAAACAGTAAATAATTTATCGATTTTTTTCATGATTTCTGAACATATTTTACATGTTATATTATTTATATATAACAATTGAAAATGTTTCACTCGGGACACAAACACATCTTCATGCAATATTATACACAAATTCGGTTTGCTTTTACAGGAACTATACCGTAACAAAATACTAACCCTACAGGGTCATGAAGTTAAAAAATGCCTAAATTAGTGGTAATTTATAGAGGACTGAGAAGAAGCACACTCCGAGTAGATAGGCTTGAAATTCATGTTTTATTATTAAACATTTTCTAGAATATACGAGGGTTGTCCTTTAAGTTTGTAGACTTTTCTCATAACTCGGTTATTTTTCAAAATTTTTAAATCTAATTTCAGTGACGCATAATAGAAGTCTTCCTTGACTTATGTTGCAAATACATAGTTCATGTTCAAAACATTTCAATTTAAGTCTTGTTTTACTTAAAATAAAAATAGAAGAAATTTTGAAGTTTGTCCCGAGTGTATTTTCTATATGTCTGTTTATATGACGTAATTCATGTTTAAAATATTTGTTCAACATAGTTTGAAATAGTTTGACTTTGTTAAGAAATCATTTCTTTAATTTGATTAGTGGCAAGTAGTAGGTAAATGTTTTCTTGTAAACATATGATAATGCAATATCAATCGTTATAGCTTGACAAATCTACAGTTTTAAAAAAAATGCTAATTCCTCCCCTCCCTCCAACAACATTTTCAACCAACAACATATCAAACAGTACAGATGTTTGTGTATCTTTTTATTATCTTAAAAAACGTAGAATAAATTGCAACGCAATGATCATAGCACTTTTATAATTATTTGTATGCTAAAAGACTAAACAAATTTGTACGGAGTGTAAGCTTTACTTATTCTGTATGTATATATAAATTAATAATTCATGTTCAGTAACGCATTTGACTTACCAAATTGGAAATAGGTTTGATTTGTTCAACAACAATTTTTCTTATTTAATGAATTGCAAAATACATTTGACTAATGTTGTTATAAATCAATTTTATGATACTCCTTATCATAACAGTTTTGTATATCAACGTTACAGTTTTAGAACGACCCCTGGTGTTGTTGTTTTAACCATTTAAAACTAAAACATTATCAAATAGATTATCTGTTTGTATTTGATAAGAAAATAATGGAACAAATTAATTGTATTACAATGAAACAAATTGTATAACAATAGATTAATAATACTGTCATTATCATAAGACCATACGCAAAGAATATCTGTCCCTAGTGTAACGTTGACATAAGATACATACTAGTTTTGGGGGCATTGTTTAGTTACCCAAAAATAGTACCAATTGATCGAAAATTCACTTTTATCTTTGAATATACCTGAAAATTGATAAAATTGTATTAGCTAACTTGTATCTGCAGCAGTTAATGTTACATAAAAAATATTTTGAAGCGTATCTAAAAAAATTAAAGTTCAAAATGCCAAGAATATTTATTTTTTTGGAAATTTATGGTTGTATGATTGTATATTTTTTTGTATTAAAAAAATGTTTTCATGAAAGTCTGCTGAAAAAATCACAAAGATGCGTTATTCTTTCCATAGTTTAATCCATAAGATTGTTTGAATTTTAGGGCTTGCTATTGAAAATATAATATGTATTTGATTAAAATGTTGTAAATTTGAAGAAGACTTTAATCCTATACTTTAGCCATTGTAAATTTTTCACAATATAACATATTTCCAAGCTACTTTTAGCAATATTATGAACACAAGTATCATTCTAAATTTGACCCCCATGTCACGCTTTGTCTTCATTATTTTGATTTATGCCCTTTTACGAGTTCTTGTAAAAAATACATTTCATATTAGAAGCGCGATGACGCAGTGTACTAACATCGGAGATAACTCAATCAAAATTATAAATAAAGGGAATAAAGGGAGACTTTTAATGTTTACAGTACATTTTCACATAAAGGATTAAACAAACGGTATATCTTCGGTGTATTAATCATCTGTATATTTTCTGTAGAATGAGAGTGAACTAAAGTCTAGATGTACTAGTTTTTTTCAAAACCCAAAAGCTTCTGATTTGATTTTGAAATGTTAATTGAATATCAATTAATATTGACACAATGGATTTAATTTAGATCAAATTATGTACTCATTTAAATTTGAACTATAACACGACTACTTAAAAACAAGAAATATCTTTTAAAAAAGACAATTGAGACAGGTACAAATATTAGTGTCAAATAGCTGTACAGTTTAAGGACAATGGCAAAATCAAGTACTAGTATGACAACACTTGGTTACTGGAAATAATTGTGTGTGTGTGTTTTTTTGTAAAATGTACTCAATGGCCAAGGTTACAGTTTCTTCTTTTTTCTCACCAACTATGTCAGAAAAAAAATGCTCAAGTAAGCAAAAGAAAAAAAACAAAAACAACAATAGTAGTATGAATCTGAGTAAAGTAATGAATTTAGAAATGTATCTATGTCAGGTAGCTGTTGCTCATGTCTGTCATAATTATTTGTAATTATACAAGCGACTCGATTCATATGATTTTTAAAGCTTTGTGTGTTTATTTGAATAAGTTTGTTTAGCGACAGTTCCTGATTTAGAGACGTTTTCGGTAGTTCGCTACATTTTTCACATAGACATATAGGAAAAATTCAAACTGATTAATGATTTTTTTAAAACTTTGCATGATCGTAGCGTATGATAACAGAAACATTTTAAGCGAAACTATTGAGGGTCACTGATCTCGTTTTTGAGTTATCTGCCCTTGAATTTGGATTGTTTAGGTCATTTAACATTTAAACCACCGTAACAGATCAGGCTTTAACACCCCTACTTCACGGTGGCTCCTTCACATGTTTGTGATCTGTTAAATATGAGCCATCGACACATCCGTTATAGAGCCATCGATCAATTTCAAGTTTAAACGGGTAAACACATTTTATAAAAATATCCGTTTTAAAAATTCATGCTTATTTTTCAAAAATCGAAAAATCCTATGCCACCCAGAATATTTTTCTCGTCATTTTGCATGCATTTTCGACAAGAAATACTCTATTTAAAGTGACGTTGCTAGAACTTTTAGAAATTATCAACTCGTGTGTTTTCTTTCACGAGGAGACACATCTGAAGTGATTTCTCTTCTATGAAGTGGATGCTGGAACGTTTAATCGTTCATGCTACGTTGCCCCAACATCCATTTTGCCTCAACACAAAAATAGCACTATCTGACAATTTCATTGGTTACAAAATAATTAATGTAGGTCAAAATCAATTTTAATACAGCTGCGCCGAAAATAGTTGCCTTTGCATTACGTACTACTATGTATTCCTTTATAGTTTTACAGCAATGGAAACATGATGCACATGAACGCATTAAACTTTACTTTATTGAAAATGTTAGATATTATTGTGATGGGTACTTACCCGTTACAGTAAATAAGTTTACGATTCGAAAAAAGAAGGCCTGTCAGCAGGTTCGCCTCTGACGAAGAGGAGCAATAAGTTTTTTAATTACGTACAAAAACAATTTATGATCGTCATATATAAAATTGTTAGACACAACTATTTATAATTGAGCTCAAAGTGCCCAATGTGACCTATTGTGATCGCGCGTGGTCAGCCGTCCGTCCGTTCCGTAAACAAAATCGACCAATCTTAAGTAGTTGGCCAATTTCAACGAAACTTTACAGGAAATATAGGAAAAACTTTACAAATCGTCTTGTCTGAAACCACAGGGCCTAGAGATATTAGTGTGTAGCATTATCTAGTGGACCTCTATACCTAGTTCAAATTATAGCTCAGGGGTCAAAATTAACTCCGCCCCATGAGTGACTTGATTTTACATAGACTTGCGTAAGAAAATTTTAAAAATCTACTTGTCAGAACCTACAATGCCTAGAGCTTAGCTCTTTGATGTGTAGCATTGAACAGTAGACCTCTAGCAAGTTTGTAAATATTATGGCCCTTTGGTCAAATTGGCTCTGCCCGGGGTTTACATGGCTTAAATGCTTATATAGCAAAACCTTTAAAAATCTTCTTAACAAAAACTACAGTGCATAGAGATTAAATATTTCGGATATAGCTTTGTCTAGTAGACCTCTGTCAAATATGTATAAGTGTAATGGCCCTGGGGTCAAATTGACCCCGCCCCGGTGGTCTCTTGATTTTACATAGGCTCATATAGGAAAAAAGAAAAAAAATGCTGGTCTCTAAGAGTATTTTTTCTGGTGGGCGATTAAAGGGCCATAATGGCCTTATTGTTCATATTTAATATACTTTTTCAGATATCCTCATTACGTTTTTGTTGGTGACGATTTTGTGTCGAAGACAGCCGGACTTGAAAGCCGATACTCCGAAGCTTCTTTGCAAGGAATTATACTTGATATACACTTACTGTCTTTGTGTGACTATCTTGTCTGCACATTTTCATCTGGGGTTAGTTTCTTTGCTTCTGGTTAAATGAAAAATTTAAGCTTTAAATACTGTTATTCAACCGCCCTGACGATTGTATCTCCAAGTCACTCAACGAAAATCCGTATTCTTAAGAACGCCATTATCTTATTAACACTAATTGATAGACTTGATGTTTTAAGAAATAGCGTACTTGTATCAGGTTAACAACATCAAATGATTCCAAATGTGTTAAGTCTGAAAACACATTTTATTCGCAGTTTCTTTTAAGGATGGCAGAATGTGCAAACATTTTTCGGTTTAATAATTACGTATTTAATAATTATCAATCAGAGAAATGCCAGAAATGCTGAAAACATGTTCCCTGATCCAATTTTGGCACACTTTATCACTCGTGACTATGACTAAGTAATATACTCGCGAAGATGTAACCTTTCATGAGAAGTAATGCTATGAACCATTTAAATAACAGTTACAATAATTCCATGACCACCCATATCAAAGTTTGATCCGGCAAAATGACTAAGGATTGAATGACTGATTGTCTTATCTGAACATATTATTATAAAGGCTCATTGTTTCCATAAACTGATTTAATCTTCGTTATCTTATTTTTCTAGGTATGTAGACATGCATATGAATTAATGCAACCTCGTCATGGCGATGCATCACAGTGGTTTAGATCATTGGATGAAAATTATGACTTCAACGGCCTTCAACGCCGTCACCATCATTGGAGAGTTGTCCGAAAGCATGTGGCCAAAACTAAGGACGAGATCCCGTTGAATGAGGGGGACTTGGTCCGTATCGCTAGAAATCATTGGAATGGTTATTCAAAAGGGACAAATTTGAACACACGCAGATCTGGTCTCTTTCCATCATATAAAGCCGTTGATAAAGTGGATCGTGTAAAAATGCCAACATATCCTGAAGTACCAGACTTGGTATAATCTATACCCCCTTAGAATGCTTGGATTTGACATACACTATCGTACACGATCCACTTTATCGACGGGTTTATATGATGGAAAAAGACTAGATTTCTAATAGGGCTCGTTTCGTCGGTAATAATTATCTTGGGATAATATCAGCATTTGATTTTTTTTGCATATATTTTTCTCATGATAGCAAAAAGCTAATGGGACTTTAAGTATACCGATAACAGTTTACTGAGTCAAGGTGTTTCAATTGTTAACAATTTCCCCTCTTTAGTTCTATCTGACATCTCTTGTTTTCCTTATTTGACATTCGTCCTTCATCGAAATTGATGCTGTGTGAGTCGACTGTAATGCTTTCTCTTATGGGGATAAGTATGTTGGGTAATGTAAACATGTGACTTGTTCGGTGCCATCAGTATTTTACTTTTTACGTAACTGACATTAAAAACAAAAGAAAGAGGAAAAAATTACTACGAGTTAAACTGTTATCGGTATATTTCTTCTTAAAACACTCATTTCACTATGAATTTTGCTTTTGTAAACTTGAAATATGTAGAGCGCATGACGTCACTAAAAACGACGTGTGCATAACTTGACTGCTGTTCTATTTAAATAGTATTTATTTCAATGATATTGAAAAAAATACGATATTGGTTTTGGAAACATTTTTTCTTGCTATAAAGAATGCGCGGGAGGAAAACACACAGGATTCCTCTGTTATAGAACAAACAGAAACTAATACGACCAATAAATTTATATGATTATGGGACTTCCATGATTATGAAGACAATATAAATAATACTCTCTTGTTTTTTTAAATGTTCTTAAATAATTATTATATTTTATCTAATTGCGCTTTTTCATTGTCAAGTGTATTCGTATGCTGTTCTGTTTTTGTACATGGTCTAACATCTTGATTGGATCAGATTTTCTTTTATTAGAAATTGCTTCATTCTTACATAATTATGTGCTATTTCTTTCTTTTGGTCCTTAGACTCACAATGTATGTAAGTTTATTTTCAGTCTTTCATAATTGTACAGTAAAACCCTTCCAGAAAGGGCAAATAATCCGGTGTCTGAAAATTCAGGTTTTTCAAAGAGCTGATAAAAAATTCCGAAAAAGATGGGACATGGAAAACTGTCCGATTTTCAGTGACTGTATGTACGCTTCTGTAGATTGACGATAGTCAACGGAGAAGGGAGAACACGGCTACGGGTAATAATGTTTTCCAACTCTCAGTCGATTGTTTCCCTTGTCAATATAACTAATGTTCCCGCTATTTCAGAGTCGGTTCCAATAATGATATTATTTTCTGACTGTTGCCATCATACCGTCCATATCTTTTGTGGAATTGGTCTGTCTTCAGTTAATGCAATCAAACAGCTTTATAGGCATGGTGAAACTGATTCACCTGTCTCTTGTCTCCATACGGCAGTAAATACTGGAACAGCTTTGAAAAAAGAGAGCACAAAAAGTGATAAGTGCAAATATTAAATCCTCGCCCTATGTGGTACTAGCATAATTCATTTCTTATAAACTTACTCTAATATTTTTCCAAATTAGTTTAAGATTAAGGGAGCTCTACGCCTTCTCCAATCCAACAATATCCTCTTTTTTAATTATACGATTATTCCAGTCCCAATTTCCATGGCTGGGAAATTCATCCGTTCTCTAAAAGATGCTGCTTCTTGGACATTTGTGTTATTTTCTTTCTTCATTTTAAGATTGATCTGAATTCAATTAAATGTATGTGTTATTCGTCCATATTGGCTAATTACTAGTATACTCATTTATATAGCTAGCTTTCAGTGTTTGTTTTCATGCACTAATGATTTGTATTGGGAGAAAGAGTTGATTAATAAATATGGCATTACATTATTGTTTTGTTTCTTTTGGTTTACAGAATGATTGGAGTACAGTTAAACCTTTGAAAAAAGGCCACCCTAGGAAAATACGGAATAAGATATTTATTGACAGTTGGCCTTTATTGCCGAGGTCATCTTGTTCTTAATAACCACTGACAATTTTTTAATGGACGGCCTTGATATATCATAGGGTTGACTTCAATTGGCGGTGGCCGCTAACAGAGGTCAGACTGTAAGAGTGTCTAACTAGTTGTTAAGCAAATACGGTTACCTAGGTCTAAGACTTTAAACCATGCGATCGGATTTCCAGTTTAAATCGCTTTATCTCATTCAAGTTAATACCTGTCGTGTTAATATAAGTATTTTAACTATTTAATCATAATCATTGAACTGTTTAATTAGCTTCAAGTTCATATAATAATCGTATAAGGACCCAACTGATCTAAATGAATTTAATCCACATAATCAAATTTTGATCTTGAAGGCCAATAATAAGTCAGATCAACACTGGCACGAATAACAAGACAGAATCTTCACTCATATAGAATTGAACATGTCTGAAATGCAAATTAATAGAAGTAATAAAAATATATGATAATTTTATCACAGGGAATTCAAATAGGTCCATCTGATTCAAACGGTTGGACGGGTCGTATAGTGAAGATTATTATTGCAGAACAGTGAACAATAAATGATGTAAACATGAAGTATGAAGATATCAAATACGGGGATAAATAAGAAGTTTGAGCATAAGTGGGCATTAGCTGAAGACAAGTATCATTAAACATGTTTGAAGGCAATAAAAGCGTCGGATGAAATTCACCGAGCTTGGGAGAACGCAACTGAACAAACGAGGCAACAGATTTGTGAGCCAGTGAAGATAATAATGTATACGTTATGTATAATTTATGGTCTTATAGCAGACAGTGTGGTGATCATAAATGTGTGTCAAGATGATCTGCAATATTGTTTGCCTCTGGTTTATGATTGATTTTTATTTTTTACGATTAAATATCATAAACTACGTTCTTATTATGAAAAAACAAATGAATTGGGAATCTGTACGATAATAAAATATGTGTACACAGGGTAAGGAGAAATATTCCATGGAACATTTGTTTACGTTTTCGACGCATAAAATTTATTGGAGGGGGGGGGGGGTCATGAACATTTGGCCTTAATTTGTTTGTTTCTTATTACACCTATCCTATTTATCCCCGCGACCCTACACTCTTTGTTAGGCCCGAGGACACCCTTTTTTACTCATTTTTTACCTCCCACACGCGACCAAGAGCCAAACAAAGCCCGACCAACCTATCCTATTTTTAAAGAGCATGTAACCAGTAACAAACATATTTTAACACCTTTTATGGATTCGCATACAGTAGAAAAATTAGTGGAAAGAACTCAATACTATTATAGGTCTTATGTAACACTTTTACGACAGAGGAAGTCTAACAGTCGCACCATGTATTATGTTTTAGTGATGAACATCAATGTTAATACTGTCATACTAGAAAACGTTGCACCCTTTAAGAACATAAACAGTAATAAATCAAAGACATTGTACAGCGTAACACGTCATTAATAAAAGGTAAAACTGACTTCACCTTAGAATATCATATGAAAATACAGTGTTATCTATACCTCGGGATTATTGGACAAAAACTGACGATGTAAGATAACTTGTAGTTTTAGGAAATAATCTTGTCACGAGGTTGGATGTCGGAGACAAATATCATTGAATGTCACACAAATTGTGAGACCACGTTCTTTGGGAACCGTAAACAACAGATATACGACCTATTAAATCCGAGTCGTAGCACGGTTTATTTCTCTATGTGCGATAAGAAAACGTTCTTAGCACAAAGATTATGTGTTTAAGAACTAGTGGTTATGAAGATGACTAGGCTTCTATCAAATATTCGTCATGGTTGCTTAATATTATTGTGTGTTAATTTTATGGGCTTCCATGACGAAATACAGTCAAACTGTGAACAAAGGCCACCCTTAGGAATTCATAATGTGGCCTTTAGGGAAAGGTGTCCTTTATTCGTTGGTCACTTTGTTCTAAATAATAAATGCCAGTTTTTAAAAGAGCGTCCTTTATTCGGGGGTGGCAGCTAGCACATGCTTGGTTATAGATACGAATATTCCCCTTACAATATCCTATTTACTCTTCACAGACTAGTTTTCTTCATTCTGTCACAAACAAACAATTATTATACTTCACACCTATAAGATTGTGGACAAATAATACTGAAATAGTTATCTATCAATACAAGTATTAGAAGCACCCTTCCCCATTTTTGTTTGAATTCAGTTAATTTACTCAACGCCACAACAAATGACACTTTTTTAATAACCGAGTTTATCAAATTTCATTCTGATGTTAAGAAATTTACTATCTTATATCTTTAAGGAAATGACGTCCTTATCGTACATAGAATCGGATTATCAACCCCGTACCATGTTCAATTTGTTTATTGTTGTTATGAGTTTTGTGATATAAAACAGACATAATAAAAAACTTTAATACTGCGCTCGAAAGTATTTAAACGTTATAGTCTTCTGTGAGGTCTTTATGAATCGTTTTGCTATCTTGTTAAACACAGATATAAACATTTTAACAAAGAGATTGGTTATACCTTTGTTTGTTTTTCTATACCTACCATCAAATGCTAGTGACAATAAATCACTTTTATACCCAGTGAACTAACTTACATATTTGTCCTTGCTGGAGAAAACTCACATTATTCATGATATCTATTTTTTGATATTTACACTTTTGGTGTAAGTTGAGCAGGTAACGTAAAAACCGCAGAGTGTGAACTGATTGACGTCCACTTGATATCGGAAGTTAAAAGCTTTATGTGGTATTTCAGTTGTGTTAGACGTTAAATTAAAGATACACGTAGGTGAATAGTGCATCTTCCTTGTTATATAGTAATCTGTCAGGAACACTGTGACATGGTGAGTGAGGACGAACATTTCGCCGATATTAACCACATAACCAGTCTTATTTAAGCAGAATTTCCGATATGTCGCGAGAAACTCGCTGCCCGGGTGTGACTTGGGAAACACTAGTTAACGTATGTGATCAAAAGGAAAGAAGTTAATTAAAACCGAACGATGCTATTATAATAATCTCATTAGTGCCAATCGAGCGCGTTTAAAGTTTATTTTGTTTGTGAGTTAAAAACAATAGGATATTAACGTTACCAATTTTTTTTCTTTTGTAAATTTTCTTACATGTTTGATCATATGAAAATATTTACCTTATAATAATTTAGCGTGAATGACACGTATATTATATAGGATATCATCGTCGACAAAGAAAAGTTATAAAAGGAATATTATTTGGTGATTTGTTTTTAGCATCGAATCAGATAGTAATTTATCTGGCGAAACTTAAAAAAAATCAAAAGTTTTATTGATATTATTTGTTAATCCTCCGTGAAAGAAAATAGTGCCGAGTATAAATTGTTGTCAATTGAAAGCAGGAGTTGTGTAGTAAGTCTATCGTTTGAACTCTATATATTTTCATAAATATTATAAGGACTAAATATAAATAAATATGGAGAATTCTTACCAATCAGGGAACTCTACTTTAAATTTCACTTTTCTGAACAACAGTAAATTTGATTCGTATGAAAACTCCGACGTCAGTGACAACGGGTGTCCAAGAGATATGAGGTATCATGTCGATTACACGCAGATGTATTCCGTCACTGTTTGTATAATTGTGTGCTACGTTGTCGTCGCTTCTTTGGCAGTTTTTGGAAATTTATTAGTTATCTGGACAGTTTGGAAAAATCCCCAAATGCACACAGTGACCAACTACTATATAGTGAATCTTGCAATATCAGACCTATTGGTGGCGTCCATTGTGATGCCCCTGAAGCTGCTGGAGTATACGGCGGACTGCGAATGGCACGTGTTTAAAAGCGATGGTCTTTGTTCCATTGTCTACTACCTTCTACCAGTTTTTGTGTTTACCAGCGTTCTTACTTTGGCAGCCATTTCATTTGAGCGGTAAGTCTTATTGTACTGTAGAGGTTATAAGTCACAGAATAAAACGTTCAATGCTGAATTTTAAACAGGCTTAACCATTCGTACGTCCTCTTCATGGCTAGCGGATTTTAGTCAGGCAACCGTAAATCCGTCATGGAGTTTAACACAATAAACGAACCAAGCTTCGGAAATATGAATATCAGTAACAACATGGGTACATGGCATCTATAGAATCGACGCTATATATATATATCTATATGCCTTTACAATTAAATTAAATTTACAATATTATATTTACACGTCCAAGATTCTGTCAAGATCCTAGAATCGAGCTCTTTACAAACTATAAACGGCTCGACGTTCGAAGCATAATAATGGTCTGATCGCTTCAAAATTAAACCTTTGTCATAATCAAAGACAAATTCATTTTCCGCTGTTAATACCTTTCGATAAGGAATTACGGAAAACAACGTGAAACGAAGACTTTACAGCTCCATAAAGACGCAAGTAAGCAATAATGCCACTTACTGATATCAGGGATTTGCAACCAAAATGCGACTGACTGATGCGACATTTTCCATTTTGCCGCTTAAACCCCTGTCACACTGGGCTGCGACTGTAAGCGACACACTTACGAGCGGCATTCTTCGCGAGATAGTTTCAAAACTGTCGCGAAAGTTCTCAATTTCTTCGCATGAGTCGCAGGCCCTCGTTTTCTTGTCTCTTGAATTTTCAACATGTTGAAAAAATTCGCGCGACAAAATTTCTCTCAATATATTCCCAACATCGTCGCGGAGGTCGCTAACCCATCTCAAACCGTCCACAATATAGTTTCCGCGAATTTAGACATCCGAGAAATTAAATGTAAACTGCAATGCATCTGCGACATTCCGCGCCTAAATTGCGACAAAATAATTTGTAGGATTGTGTTTGTTGAGTTACGCGCCATTTTATTCGCAATATCGCAACAATTTTCAATATGCCATGCCGATGTAAAAAAATGCAAATCTCTCCCTGTCCCAAGCCCCCTCTCCAAAGAAACCAAACCTGTCTCAGAATATGCCGTGGCGGATCCGGAGCCAGCATGATAATGGAGAAGAAGCATTTGTAGTTGTACATAATACACGCTGCCTGATTTCGGCAGAGCTGCCACCGATGTTGCCACAGTTGTGACGGAAGTTCAAAGTGGTGCTACTCGGAGAAACCCAGTGTCGCCACCACCCACCCCTCTTCTGTTGTTAGAAATCTGAAGGATGTTTCGTGATAGAGGTCGTATTTGGCCAGGCATACCTCCCGCACAACTATGGTGACTGTGTTATGGGCCAACCGGAACCCATAGAACAACGACATGTACGAATCCCCGATGGCAATGTACTGAGGCAAGCTTCAATCCAGTGGATAGAGGCTTTCTGGAGGTTTCTCCCGAAGCCTATGTCATAATTCTTCAACCAGAACTCTGTGTCAATTTTAACAAAGTTCTTGAAAGAGAGAAGTTTCATCACTTTCTGCTGAAATTCGAGTATGTTGCATTTTTATATTTTATTTCTTAATTGCCTTTCATAATTGTCGCGCGATTTTCGAATGAATATCGCGCGAATTTTGCAAACACAAAAAATGTCGCAATTATGTCGAACAGATGACGAAAAGGTATCGTGCGATATTCTCGTGACATGTTTGAGAACTTCAGCAGGTATTCGCGGGAAGTGCGTGCGACATTCGCGTAACATTCGGGCGACATACTCATTCATGTCGTTGGTATAAATCCGAGCGAGTTTTGTCGCTAATTTCGCAAAATTTGCCGCAAATTTGTGTCTCCAACAGTTCTCCGGGTGTCGCAGTTCAGTGTGACACTACCTTTATCGAAATCATTCATAGATAAGTTGCGACAATTCACCAATATCAGAAAAACTTGAACAATACTCACGAAATAAAGTTACTCTCGCAACCCATTGAAGGAATTAATATACTTACAAGTACAGATATGATTTACATACTATTTTTTTATACTTTTTAGTAGCTTGACTTGATTGGGCATAAATCATGACATAAAGCTACATACATTAATGCAGACATAAAACAACCAAGATATTAACGCATTGTATTTAACTGCTAAAGTACGTAAAACCGAAGTTTCGACCAATGCATGGTTTATGTCTTTTCTCTCTGGCAGAAAACAATAAGTCGTCAAATGCATCAATGTCAATTTGGAACGTATCGAATGCAATGAAACGTAGGTGCGATACAGACTAAGACGTCAGAATAATGGCGTACTGTCTGCTAGTTGTGGATTTCAGCCTCTCTTGACTGATTTTGTCATATTGTGGCTGGCCGCTGAGTTCTGGAAGGTTTTCTACAATCAGTAACCAGACAGTGTAGCATATATCTCAAAAGATGTTGATACTTTGCTAATATCTTGTCTATTTTCCGCAGCTGTCTGTTGTTCTGTGTTTGAATAATAGCCGAATCAACACGACGCTATACCACTTCCTATTTTCCGACCGGACAACTAGCTGATGCCAAAACTGACAAATTCTTTTATACGAAACATAAATTTATAAGATTTCTGCAACAATGATGATTTCATGGCTGTGACCTTATTTTGAGTAAAATAATTCAAACCTTAAAAATGTGCTGCAAGGGAACCGATGGAGTCAATTTCTACATTGTTGATGTTGTCGTTGTTCATTTAGGAAGCTTGGTTTAAAGTGGCTTCGGCACCATTGCTTTGAATTAACCGGCTCTAGTCATTGGTCACTGACCGTATCGTTAAACTACGCAATGTGGTTTTATAAGCTAACTTAACCTTTACTTATGTTTTGTACAACGATGATTGCCTTACTTTACACGATGGCGCTGATATTACCGCGCGTTTCGTTTCTTGGAAGTCCGTTTTTTACTTTCCTGGATTGTAAAAGTGGGGACAGTTTTAATTCAGTCACTTCCCGTTTCTCGTTGACATAAGCTCTGGGAAAGATGCAACTATCTGTACATGGCCTACCATTAAGGTCATTATTAATTGTGTATTTAATCCCCATAGATACCAATGATGTCACAAACGGTTGTTTGCATGTTTTACAAACATTATTTTGCTATAATACACTTTGTACAGATGAACTTATTTACCTGCACGTGATTCTCGAGAACAGACACGCACTATTACTTTTTTCATTCCGTTATTACTTAAACTAGTAGTTACTAATTGCTTGCTAATTGCATAAACGTCTAAATTGCGGTTCGATTGATGCATTAACCAATTCTAACAGTGCGTTGGCGAACATCGATAAGGCGGAAAGTACTTGTGCAGTAAGGTTTTTTATTCATTCCTTTTCAACCTCTCTCTCTCTCTCTCTCTCTCTCTCTCTCTCTCTCTCTCACTTCTTTCCTCTGTCTTAGATGAAAGCTTAAATCGTTAATGAATATAACCTTTGCACGAGGATGATAATATCAACAATTGTTGCGTGGTGAGCACTCTTCGCGCTGTTTGGTAATTAACTCGACTTTACTTTTCGAAGCGGACAAATGTTTTTTGCTGTAGTATATTAATACTCAAACAGAACAGTTCTTTAATAGAAAATACAGCTTTAACATTACTTACAGCTGGATCATATTTTGGCATGAATGAGTTCAAGGGTGTTTCTCGATGGAACTACAGTTCATGTAGACATACCAATCAATTGTAAGCAATCCAAACATTGGCAGTATGCTAAGAGTTTGATGGAATCGTATCATTTGAAATATTAATATATTAGCGTTCACATCTTTATTGGGACAATCGACATGAGTGTGTACATGTTGTTGAGAGAAGTAGTTCTCACGTCATCAATGAAAAGACAAATGTATCTAGCATATCGTTGTTTATGGTTCACCAATGTTAGAACATCTTGCACAATAGTTACTATAGTTGCAGCCCATTGAAAATTTTAAAGTACTAAAAGTCTTGTTCCAAAAAGTTCATTGTTTCAAAACAAACAAACATGTTAGATGGAGTGTATTACAAACATAGTGCATTTAAACCTTATGTATGGCATAAATTGTATTATATCGACCGTGGAGTCCCCTACACAGTATCTATACAGTTACTATAACTATAAATCTAAAAAGAAAATTTATATCAAACCTGAATTGCAAAGTTTATATCTTGCATGGTATGCTACTAAAAAACCCGCATTTTCAGGATCGTGTAGTTTTTGTGTTTTTTTTTATATCAATTGTATTTTTGTTACAAAAAAGTACATGCATTCGTATTTAACAAAAATATTGTGAAAATACACCATGCAAACCAGCGAACATAGATGAACATAATACAACATTGTATACATTATATCAATATAATATCGTTTGATTATAAAACACATTTACGGAAAATGCTTTCAGATGTTCAATATGACTAAAACAAGCTGTCAATGGTGTATTTATGTACTAGTATTGAACGTAAACAGAATAAATTGCTAGCTCTGTACAGTTCATCACGCCATCTTCCAATTAGCCTTTTTACATTAAAGATGCCAAAGAGGTTAACTCAATTGATAATATCTACTTTCGACTTATTACTCTCATCTCGCTAATATAGTTCATTTCCACATTAACAAAGTATTTGCTCAGCTGACGTTCGGAACAAATATTCAGATAATACGTTTTCGCTTACCTAAGTAAAGAGGTTTGTAAGTATGATAACCACATACTCATTTGCGTAGTTTTAATCCATCAAAAGAAAGTAAAGAATTTGCCGCATTCTATCCACACATAACGCCAGATAAATAGTGTTCGTGGTTATCTAATGTTTGTACCGACCCTAAAGCTTCCTACAGCAATATCCAACGTTCGAACATCGTTGAGTACATATCGTACCCTAAAAGCAAGGAGATCAGCCTCCGTGATCGAGTGACTTAAAATCACTGTAACCTCTCACTGATAGAGGGTCGTCGATTCGAGCTCCGCAACCGACAGTGTCTCTTTATGTGAGAAAGTAGGCAGTTGCTTACGGAGGATGTGACTGTAGCACTGGTTCTTCCCAGGAACGATGGTTAGGTGAACTGACCGGCTCATATGACTGTTGAAAGCGGGCATAAAACTCAACCAAAGAAAAAAAAGAATTCTAATCTATTCCATTAATAAACTTAAGATAAAAAAGCGATTCCGGGAAAGTAAAAGAATACAAAACATTATATCTTCAATAAAAAATAATCATAAACCTGGCTACTTTTATTTATTTCTACCCAGAATAAAGTGATTCTATGTTGCTGAATATTTCATAATTTAGATAGACAAATGAATTGCCAGCTTTTAAATATTGTTCTTTATTTGTAATAAACGATGGGTTGGTCAAGAAAGATATAGAATGGTAATTTAGTACATAAAGAACGACTTTATCGTATTGTTTTACTGTTTCATTTTCTAGTAAACCATGTCATCTTTTTTCTCAAATGTAATGTACGAAGGAAATTGTTCAGCACAAATGTAAAATGTGTACCAGTGGTGGCTTTATTCTTTGTTTTATACGGATCTGGTAAAACGCTGTGACATTGACAGAGATGTATGTGAGTTATAACGAACGACAACTCTTGGTAAAGATTGAACGTAGAAAAGAACTATTTCATATGATGCATGGATCTAACGATCGTTACTTTACAGTATTCGCTGTTCAACCATGAACTCGAACTTAACCCATCAATGCAAGCGACAGACAAATTCCCAACCATGAATCGTTGGTCTAGATAAATCCCCTTGAAATGTTACCGTTCCTATCCATTGCCAAACTCCTCGCAGCAGAGTATAGTTATAGAAATTTTCAAAAATTAAAAGTGAAAAAAAAAATACTTGACTCTGAGGCAGTGGTTAATTATGTACTGATCAAGTGAAGTAACCGCTGAGCGGAGTTTGATCCATTGCATATTGCCAGTGACATAAACGGGACAATTCTGAATAAAGGCTGATTATGCAACATACATGTACTTACAGCAGGCCATACACATTCATTACCAAAAACAAAGAGTGGGATGTGGTATTTAAGTGCATTTTGTCACATATTAATTCCATCTCACCGAGGTCCGTTATGCACAGGTGACCGTTATGTACAAACGTATGCTATGCACAGGTGGCCGATATTTTCAGAAGCATGTTATGCACAGGTGGCCATTATACACGAATAACAATTAACCAAAGTTTGACTGCATTTCTCCTTCGTTTCGAACGCAAATCTTATTAAACAATCTGGTTTTCTGCCGGGCTGTTCACATTGGTTCAATGAGGATTCAGTAACACAATTTTGCTTCTCCCAAAGGGTGTTGCTTTGGAGAGGTTGCACTGCACTAGAATGTAACTGAAATGATACGGTATTCTTCAATTCATGTTCTTAGCTACTCCTCAAATTCACCTTTCTGTCGTCTATAGAACGCTAACCTTTCTCAATGTGGAATTCAAAAAGTCTGATGACTTGACCGATGGATGAATTGTCTGACATTTTACAAGATGACAAAAAATGTTTGTATTGACATTAATTGTCTTCATCTTACACAGCTGGAAAGAAACGACAGGATCAAATTTATGTGGCATAATGACGCTTAGTAATTAGAAAACATCCTCTTTCTAACTTAGAAATCAGAATCAAGGCAGCAATAGCTTTCTTTAACTAATGTGTAAATTATTGTTTATGTCTTTCTGAAATAATTAAATAGCAAAGAATACTAGTACACGTTTTTTATGGTATATTTTTTTATAGTTGTTAGGATTATTCAGGAAACTTTTAACTCTTGTTTTTTGTTCACATTTAAAGGGGCATACCCTACAACTTGGTGCATTTAGAATTAAAGCAAAATGATGATAAATTAGAAGCTTGTAAAGAAAAAAGCCGACAAAGAAAGTTTCAGCCTAAAATTCATCCAATTAAAAATAAAATCATAAAAAATATGTATTTGTGACACATACATTTAGTCATGGAAATTTTTGGGTGGAAGTGATTTATTATTGATAGCTATGTTTTTTGTGGCTAGTACCTAAACTAGTCATTTTATGACCCATGTTCTTCCTGCAATTATCCATTATATATTGTTTTACATATACATATAGCACATTTTTACACTTTCACAGAATGTTTGTCAGTTGTAGGGTATGCCCCTTTAAGACGCTTTATATGAGTATTAGAGGAAGTGTAAATATTAAATGCTTGACATTGGTTACGTGTTAACAGCTAAAATAATCTTAGATATAATTTTAAAGTTCGTGTTTTCTCTAATCGTTTAACACCGTTTATTAATTAAATTTCAGCTGGTTCAAAGGACAGGTAACCTATTGCTCTTAGGTTTCTGACAATTTCCTTTATATCCATTCTTCAAATAAAAGATTCAATAAAAATTGGAGACTTATGACTTTGGAAGGGCTAAATACAATCACTTAGGAACGTATACCTCGTCGGACGTTTTTATGACGTAATCAACAACCATAGGCTGCTAAAGACCCATGTAGCAAGAGCTCTCTATTCTAATAAGTTCTAAATTGTTAAAAATGGCGACTTTTAAAACAATAATCATAAATGCTTGTTAATAAAAAAAAGAATCACTTAATCCGAGGGAATATGGGAGATATGTTTCTTAATTGTAAAATATCGATTGTTTCAATACGAATATAGCATATCCCCAGTAATATCTTATTAGTTTAAAAACCTTGCGCTACTTGAATGCGTGACCACGCAAAGAGTTTTCTTTCATAACCTTATATATACATGCATCTTTGGTTTTTAAAATCTTCCCATTCACCAATTGAATCGCGATTTCATTCTTATCGCAAATTTGGTGCACTTTGCAAACAAGGTGGGTTGACAAGAGCAAGAACCTGATATTTCGATGTTCTAAATATTCAGCCCTAGTAAATTACAAAAAAATGTTTATTTAATTGTTTTCGGTGCAGTTTGGTAAGATAGACAAGGCCTAAATATTTTTGTTTCTGGTTACTTACTCATTGAACATAGAATAGGTATGTTGGATTTATTATTATTATTTATTTATTTATTTATTTCGGCTCTTGGAAAAACATGTGGAAAGGTTAAACGTGTGAAAAGATGGATGTACCGATCCTTGGGCCTAATAGAAAAATAGGGTCGCCGGGAAAGAAGGGGCGGGGGAGTTGGACTAGTCTGGAGTTCCTTTCCATACCACTACGTTAATGGCTTTTTTATCAGCAAACTCGGAAACCAGACTAGGGTTGGTCGGGTAACCAGAAACAAACTGGCATTTCTTTTACTCTTTAGGGATTTGTAAGTAAATTCTTTGAACTTTCAGTTAATCAGTGTTACATAATGAGCAATCAAGAAAAAATAAAGACATATCTTTTGATTTTGTTCTGACTTCTTAGTTGGTGCCTGTATTTGCCTTGTAGCTATTCTTTTTGGTTTATAATGATTAGTTAAGCTTGATTAAAAGGTCTCAGAACATCTTAATGTCCTTAATGGATTTGTCATGGTCCCTTAACACCTGAAATGAAACTCATTAGCTTGCATGAGCTAGTAGCATAATTTTTTTCTCATCACTTTGAAGGGTTTGATTTCTTTGATCAATATTCTTATCATGTACAAAATGTATATACTTCAAAAAAGGTAAAGATATGCAAAGAAACCTCGTCACTTTCTTTGGTGAATTAAGAACAATGGCACTTAGGTGCTGAAGCATTACAAAAATTGTTCAGCTTAAATGATACTTACATTCTGATTGGTGTAGATACCCATATATAACCAGGAATAGGCGGGTAATTTAGATACGTTATTCTGTTTATTTAACTATAAACAGCTTAAAACATGTCCTTGCTATATTATTTCCTTGACAGGTTACCACATACATTAAATATAGAATATCTGTAGTCGGTTACAGTTGTCTGTGCATTCTCTTAAAATACAAACCAAACTGGAAGGAAAGAAATGAAATTCCTCGCGAACAGAGATACGTTCAATGCTGTAATGTTGCTAATTCAGAAAATGAGTATCGTTTCATGTATGTAAGTCCAAGATATATGGATTTACGCATAATATATCCTATAATAGTTTACTTTCATAAAATACTGTCTATGTTAAGTATTATCTATGTACATGTACTTAATATACAGCCAAGAAAAGAAATAAATACATAAATGTATCCAATTATTTCTAAGAAGATCTGTCATTATGGGAATGCTATTTTAAAGTCCCATTAGCTTTTTTCTGTAAAAATATATGCTAAAAACAAACAAGTATTGATACTATCCCAAGATAATTATTACCGACGAAACCAAGCCCTTTTTCTTCTAAAAACATTTTGCTTTTGTAAACTTGAAATATATAGAGCGCGTGACGTCACTTCATGCCGTGTGCATAATATGACTGCGGGAAAACACAGCTGTTCTATAAAATTAATAGTATTTTTTTTCAATGATATTGAAAAAAATACGATAGTGGTTTTGGAAACATTTTTTCTTGCTATAGTGTACGCACGGGAGGAAAACACACCGGATTCCTCTTTTATAGAACAAACAGAAACTATGTGATTATGGGACTTTAAACTCTAAAATTTATTTTTGTATAGTTAATTCTCTTAGAAAGTTTGTGCAAATGTTTTGCTTGTTAAATAAAACTTATATTGTGTATTATTCTTTAATGTACAATGTACATTTATTGTATATAAACAGGGCAGTGTTCTTTCATCTTAGTCCTAAAACAAAAATAGTTTATGTTTTGTTTGATGACAAATAAATCACATTCGTAATATACGTCTAAATACATTTACGGTTAATTAATATATTTATACTAGGGATGTCAATTCGTCAAGATTTTACTAATCGGTTAATCGTTCGTTCATACGAACGATTAATCGATTAACCGTATGTTAATTGCACGAAGTGCTTTTAAACATGAAGTGTCACAAGTTTCCGCGACACCGATGTGTCACACGAAATGCGATAATGTATATATTCATCAATATATATTTACCACTGAATGTGATGCGTGTATGTACTTATCAATTTTCTGTTTATATATATCAATGATCAATTACAAATAACATAATGGCAACTAATAGTAATTTTGTTTACAAAAAAGTAGATTACGGCAAACTTGTTTCATTCCCAATTTGGCCAGGTTATAATTGGAACATTGGGCGGAGCTTACGACAACGATCATTTGATTGGTTGATTGGTGTAATGCTGAATTTAATTGTGATTCCAATCGATGTATTTAAGTATTTCACACTTAGTGCAATTGAGTATCAAATGTCAACACGTTCTCATAATTATCAGCGGCTGTGCTTGATGCAAAGATGCAAATTTAAATCATACCAGTGTCTTAACTCAGAGATAATTAATAAAGAACAAGGTTGTCAGTTTATATCAATAAAGATGCAAAAGACGAAAAAAAGTGATATTGTTCGACGATTTTATTAGCATGTCTTAGTAATACGTAACACACAACATACGTGTATACATAGTATAACATACATGCATTACCGCAAAGGTTACATTTTACGTTTTTTCATCCAGACAGACGCTTTTTTCTATGATAGTATAACATATCATACTTTTTGTACATGATAACTTGCGAAACAATTATCAAATTGTTTGGAAGTCCCAGATCCAGCAAGTTTACTAGTATTTCCAAAAATGGCTTCTCAATTAGTTAATTACACAATCAACAATATACGTGTCAGTGTGTATAATGGTCCCAGGTCGGTGTCAATGAATTGTTAATTTGCTCAACTGTCGTATTTTTCGCACCTTTGGTCGACTGATTTATTGACAAGATAGTACGCGCGTATAGACTTCAGAGTTTCAAAAATGAAAATTTCGATTTTTCTATAAGTTATTATTATATTTTACTTGCTTCTTTCTATTTTTTTTCGGTTAATCGATTAATGATTTAATAACCGGTTAATCGAACAAACGAACGGTTAATCGATTAATCGATTAACCGTTTACATCCCTAATTTATACGATTATCAAAAAATAAGAGAAACTCCATATTAATTGGCTTATTGAATTACACTAAAAGTTGTGTTTCCTGAAATACGACGACACACCCAGCAAAAGGCGTAGGCAAAGATGGTTTTACGAATTCTTGCGTTTGATTGAAATCATTTTAAACACGACGTAGACGGAAACTCATTGTGCGGTAAATTCCTGGTTTTCAGTTTATCAAACTCTCTCCGATTATTCGTGGATCAATTTAAGCCGAACGAACCGTTAAATAACAGTGTGTGCGATTAAAATATCGAACGCGTAAAATGCAGCTTGCTGGTGAAGCTGTATTCGTCTTGCGGTTTTTTAATTAACTCCTACATTTTTTTAAAGCTTAGGTTGAAACCTAATTATTGGCTTCTTTTCAATCAAGTAAATACGTTACGTAAAGTTCCGCTTCTCCAAAATCCGTATATATACATAATGCATACAGCATTTCTTCACATAGGGTGGGTTGGGGTGAGTCTATACCCCGGGTTACCTTTGATAAGAGCATGTACCTTTTTGGGGTTGTATAATACCCAGGAAAGGTACAATTTACGCAACAAGTCTGTTAAAGAAATTAACAGTTTATAATTATAGTTTATAACTTTCGAACTGATGTTAGATGCTCACAAATGTGTATACCTTTTCACTGATCACTTCACTCCACTGCAATTACGCACCGTTACACGGTCTGAATACGTAGAACTTATTTCCCATTTTCGATTTCCAAGTAAAAATCAGATGTTTTTTTACTACAGAAATGAATTACCAGTAAGAATCATTCCAATCAAAACATGAAGCATGTTTTTGGCTTGTAAAATATGAGGTTGTATGTTAAAGTTCTACAACCTAAGAAGTAAAGGACTCGATGAAGGCTACGTCAGTTACTTTGTATTCGTTATCTTATGTACATACACCGCGGACTTTTAACAATAACATACTGAACAATTTCAGTATATTTTTGCACTAGTATATTAAACAATTTCAGTATATTTTTGCACTAGTATATTAAACAATTTCAGTATATTTTTGCACTAAAATATTATACAATTTCAGTATATTTTTGTACTAGTATATTAAACAATTTCAGTATATTTTTGCACTAGTATATAAAACAATTTCAGTATATTTTTCACTAGTATATAAAACAATTTCAGTATATTTTTCACTAGTAGAATCTATATTAAACAATTTCAGTATATTTTTCAGTAGTATATTAAACAATTTCAGTATATTTTTCCCTAGTATATTAAACAATTTCAGTATATTTTTCACTATTACATTAAACAATTTCCAGTTCAGTTTGGCACCAGAAAAAAGCATCTCAATAATAAATTCCTCATTTTTGCACATCCATTGGTTGTTACCATAGACTTGTTAAATTTCTTTCTTCATTGTAGAGTGTTGATTGAACATCAGCAATTACAAGGACCGGTGATTTGCCAGTATTGTTTCAAATAACCAACTTAAAATATCACACAAAATGAATCACAGCCAGTTGGTAATTATTTCCATGATTCAATTATAATTTAAACCATTTTACGTACCGCATGTCAGAGGTACCACTTAGAAGGCGTTTTACGTGACAGTTAACTTGTAGCAGAAAGGGGTAACGTCCCTAGCTCGTGTGATATATTTGAAAATTGCTTCTAGAATTACGGACCTTGCATCTTAATTTACTAATGTTCTAGTTTCCGTCATTCAAACATCGTCCATTAAGACTGAAGGAAATTACAAAGTATAAAAAAGAGTAGACTTCTGTGTAAAAAGTGGTGATGCACTTTAACAATTCAGTCGACGGATAATTCAGACACAGATTTGCTGTTTGGATTGGCGGTCTCTGATAGAATCAAATTTTGTATTAAAAACAAACCAGCCACATAATCTTAATGTGATGAGGCGATTTATGTTTTTCAACTGTTTTTACAATTTCATCAACGAATTCAATTAAAATTAGCGCAACTATTGTTTAGCTATTGGCAAAAATTGTTTTCTATTTCTAAATGAGTAACCGCGTAATGATGACTCACAGAAGACGTCCAAAGCTCACGTAAAATTTTGAAAAAAATGAAGAAAATGAATATTTTGTGATATTCATGTATTGTTCGTGCCTTTTTGACTAAGTGTGAGTAATCTACTTTTTGTCGATTTTCTTCATCATACGAGTATAAGGCAGCTAAATTACTCTCAGCGGAAATACTTCTATGTAATGTTAATTTGTATTTTCTTTTCTTATAACTATCGAATTGTCTAAAATGATACTGTTTGGTGTGTGTTTCTGGCAAAAAAACACGGCTGTTTTAAAAGTAAACTAAAGCGAAAAATTATTCCCCTGGAAATGACAAAAACATAGACGCAGTTCACATCAAAGGTCGAACACTCACAAACAAGACAGTCATAAAATGATAAAACTGCCGCCTATCAAAGACGTTAAACATGTTCTATTGATACAATGGCATTCAAAATACAGAAGACAAAATATCATAAATAATGTTTATAACAGCTACATATGGTTCACAAGTTTCAAGTTTATTCAGAATAAATTTGATACTATTTTGTTACTATCTAAAGTGATCTTTGAACAACCAAGGAGAAAGAAAAAATACATACAAGTATATAATAATGAGTTCAAGTATACACAGAGTGCGAGTGAATAAAAATTATCGCAGTTTCAATGCGAAAAAATATTTTTATTATACTGGTGTGTATTATGCAACATTATGATGCATTATAATACTAATATTAAAGGTAAAGATGACAAAAGCTTATTAAGATTACAAGAAATAAAGTTATATAATTTTTACAATATTGTAATTGTTCTTTTAAAAACATCTATTTTTATCAAATACAAAACCGCACATGCGGATTGAGATTATGATTCAAGCAATGACTTCTTTTAAGTTATGAAAGCAGCTGTGTGTATAAAAAAGCACACAGAAGAACTGTAAGGCAGATATAGAGTGGACCTTTCTTATCACAATGTTATCTTAAAATATGATTTTTTTACCCAAAATAATCGGTTGAGTTTTTACAATAGAAAACTTTTTTTTTCAGGTCGTCATGAATATTGTATACTGTATTCTTGTTTCAGTCTTATACATAAGATAATGTATGTCTCTAGCAGATCACAGAATATATTTTTTACTCGCATACTATCCTATTAATTAGTCCTAAATAGTTTTGTTGAACAGAGGTCACACGGCAGATTTGTGATTACTAACTGCACTTATTAATATTCCGTTATCATCTATGTCATGTTATTGTCTATTATTTGATTAAAGCAGCCGTTCATTAAAAACTTATCTTGTATTTCATTGATATCATCGTGGGATTAAAAATATAAAAAATGACATATGGCGTAAGTTATCACTGAATCGAAAACTTGTTCATTGTTTGTAAAAACACCATTGTTCGAGGCACGAATAAACTCCACCGTTGAGATATTAAGCGCTTTCTTAATATATTTAATGAATGTACCGGTCGTGACGAAGTGTATTAATCGAGGTTTTGTTACTGAAAGCGATTCACAGCAAGCATCTCTTGTGTATTGTTAAACATAATTGGACGGAACGCGGAAAGAAAACGTCAGAAATGAGAATAACAGTGCAAAAATGTCAATTATTGCCAAGGTGACATAAGAACATTTGAATTTAGGCACTTCACCCTTTTAAAAGACAATGCCCTGTAGTGGTAATTAATTTTCTAGAAAGAGTGAATAGTGTCCTTGAAGGCACTAAAATTAGGACAAAAAACTCATCTGTTTTAAATCGAGTTGAAATACGAGAAACAGAACACCATAAAGGTGGCATTAAAACACTATCTGATCGCTTAGGGTAAAGAAAATATATATTTAAAAAAAACATAAAAAACAGCAACAAAAAACAACAACAAAAAGTGAGGTTGTATCCTTCGTTTTTTAAGCATACAACCTGACATTTTATTTTTTATAATTTTTATATAATCATAATATATATTTTTTAAGATAGATAATACTTATTTATTCGTAGATTCATATTTGTTTATTTACGAGAAATGTGAAATCAGCCGGGGCATCTCAATTGGTAAATTACTCTTAAAATAACAAGAAAAAAGAAAGCATACATTTGTAATTTGATCATATTTATTCTTCAAGTCCGGGTGAAATATGTACAGTTTAGCATGCAAAAAAACAAGTTATGAATAGAAGTATCTATTCTATAATTGTTAAATGGCGAATGTATGTCAATCAGCATAATAAATCAGCAACACTAACAGGTATTTTGTTTCAAATGAAGTATATATTTTTTCATGAACTTTTTACCCAGAAAACAAATTTCTAAGGAGTAATGGACGTATCAAATTGTATCACAGAATAAATTCACCTTTGTAAACAGACTTGTGCGGCCTCCTAACTAGGTGCCTTTTCATTACAAACTATTGTACATGTTTCGTGCTTGTCGTCTCTCAGGTCGTCCGTTGTCGGCACTCTAATCGGTCCTCTCACTCATGTAGCGTTATAGTTAGCTCCACGGGTCTTCCAGCTCTTCAGGATGTTAACCATTGTTGAACCACGTTGCCCTCGATTTCGCTTCCCAAGAGTTTGGGTCCACAGAACAATTTTGCTGGTTGGCAACTCGGGGTGCCTGTGGTTATACCCAGCTATCCACATTCTTCTGTAAGCAATCTTGTCTGTCACTCTGGGAATGTTCTGGTAAACAGTCGTGTTTCCGATACGCTGGCTTGGGTCGATGTTCAAGACTTGACTGAACATTCTAGTGTAGCAGCCATCAAGGGAGCTCTGGAGCTGGAGTCATAGAGCAGAACCGATTCCATCGTAGCAAAGAAAAAGCTGAGTTTGGTTTCCCGAGTCATCTGAGAGCACCAGACTGTTTCCATGCCATTCAACACCTTCCAAGCAAGAGCCTTTCTTACTTTGATATCTTGCTCTGAGGTGTTCACCCATGACCCATGGTAAAATTTATGAAGTTCTTGACCTCCATGGGGTTTGATCCTTTCACTGTGGGTAATGAAGGTTGTTCCTGAGGTTGGTTAAAGGTTATAACCTCCGTTTTCTTGGTGTTGATTTTCCGGAAGAATGCCGTAGACAATAATATCCACTGCCTTTCTCGCGCTTTTCCTATCTACCTTCCCTCTCTCTAATTCTGATAAGATACTCTTGGTACTTAAATAAAGCCTTGAGCTATAATCCCCGGAAAATTTCTCTATTCAAACTGTCATAAATTGGGTAATTACACGGTCGCTGGATGCGATTATGTTCAGCTTCGAACCACCGTCACGCAAATCGTCGCTTGAATCTTATCTCGAAGTGAGCTATCCACCATTTTGAAGATTTTGAGATTTTTACATCGTTAAATTCGTCTCAGAGATAGATATATCCTTATGCCCTTGTTTTAGCAATTGTAGCCCCTGTTAAAAAATATTCATTTACATTTTGCGCTATCTCCTATGTTTTACAATTGCCTTTTAATGTTGGTTGGCCATTTTCTCAAAATGGTAAAAATGGAGTCAGCTCATTATTATTCTCAAGCGACCAAATATCAAAATGTGTAGAGAAATAAAAAGGAAACGCTTTTCAAGTTAAAACACTACTTTCAATTGTTGTACAAAAGTGGTTACATCAAATATCATAATAATGTTTCCATTGGACAGCTTTTTTGCTTTAAAATGTGCACTGAAGCATATGGCGAACTTAAATTTCGCTTACGTCTAAGGCCACCAAATATGAACTTGATTTTTTATATGACATTCGCCTTCTGAGTATTGCCACTTTTGGAAAACTGTCTGACTTGAAGGTAATTCAATTTCAATGAAATATGTAAACAAAAAAAATCATCAATTTCAATTTCCAAGAAAATAAAAATCTACGTACCAATCAATCATCAAACACATTAAAAGTCAAAGTCTGCCGTCAATGACAATTTATTTCGGAGCTTTGTAAACGCAGAGATGATTGCATCAAATTTGGGATGTAATTACTAATGATAAATGCACGTGAATTTATTTTAAAAAAACATTACGGTATCGATCATTTCAGTTTTGGACATTACTGCGACTTCTTCTGCGTTGATCTTAGTTATCACCTATGTCATAAATCGTATGCAGGCCATAAATACACGTTGAATTTATTCAAAGAGTTGCATTATCGTAAATTTCTTTGAATTCCTCCCAATAAACCATGACAGCTTTTGCCACAAAGCAGAAATTTTGACGAGGGGAACACAGTCACCAGTCTTTGTATCGTATGTGTTTTTATCATCCGTGTATATTTTGGCAATGACGCAAATTAAAGAAGGTGCCAGTAAGTCTCAATCATGTTTTTATCAAAAAAGCAATATTATAAATTTCAAATATAAGAAAATATCAATATTGCCGACCATAGTGAAATGAATCATGAAATCGCCAAGGGCTTGCAATGTAAACAAATTTTATTGTTTTAAACGCTGGATATATCCAGACAAAGAACAGAATTTCAGACGTTGTATTTAATTACGAGATAACAAACCGATCGCCGAAAGTCTCAAGATAAAGTTAATTGTGACATCGACTTTTGAACATGATATTTTCCTTGATACAGGTTTCCTGATTTTGCTTATTTGGGGTTTAACGTCATTTGGCGGACTTTAGTTTTGTAGGAAGACCCTCGGTGTACGCCTAGGTAGAGTCATTGACCTTGCTAGCAATTTCGTTTTAAAAACCTTTCTACGAACATTAATATTATTCGGAAATATCACTTGTCAAAATAATCCCCCCCCCAGTTTCTTTTTTTCTCTGAACATCTAAAACGTCTATGAAACAAATTGAAATAAATTAAGACAATTAAATCGTCAACGAACTCATTCTGTAGTTTATGGCCCATAAAACACATTGTAATCCTCGTACAAGAAAATCTCTAACCTGCATCATTCAATTATTATAATTCCCGAGAAAATGTTACTTAGATTGGGCAGGGACACTTCAGTGCAACGAACAATTTGCAATTTGTCAGCTTCTTTAATTCTTGACCCAGAAAAGGTGTAATGAATACTTTGTAAGTTTAAATACAGCATTCAATGACGCCATGACAAATGGGTAAACTGAAATCAATAGTTTGGAAAATATTCTATTACGCTATTTATTCAACCATGTGGAATAAAAATGCTCGCAATCAATGAATATAATAACTTCATGTCGTAATGATGTTTTCTTCTTGGCTATCAATGTCTCGTAACGGAAACGGTTCAGAAGAATACTACGACTATAAATACTGTATTTTCATTTATATTCGCTGGGCTCAATTTTCGTGGTTTTTACTTAGGTGACTATTTTGTGGGGACATGAATTCGTGGATTGTGATTTTTGACAAGAAATGCATTATCTCTGTATTAAAATCCGTGGGGATTTGATTTCGTGGATAAGCCGACAAACGAAATCCACGAAATTAAATCCCCAACGCAAATTTATGATTCGATCGTACTTCGGTGACAGTTTTTTAGGAAAGTAAGAGATACAGTTCTCCATGTTTCCTATTTTAGACAAATATTAATTCATTATGGAAATATTCTTTGACAAAGATGTATCGATAGCTTTATGCATAAATATTTTCACAAATCATAAAGTTTGTACACAAGAGAGAAGAACTGAAGATGTCATTTGCAATGCGTAAACATTCAGGAGTGCTGTTAATCTCAAATGTTCGTTCATATTTTCGTACTAATCAATTATTTATAAACAAAGGAGACTTAATATTCTTAAAGTCGTAAATCAATTTTCGTATGTGAATTAACTTTGTCACTAATTGAGTTCGAATAACACATTCATTCAGAAATCTGTGAGTTACTGTCCCTTTAGCTTTGCATTAAAATCTATGAGAGTAGCCACCTTTTCGAATATCAAAGAAAAAGATCCATCTCAATGAAAAGTTAGGAGAACAATAATTAGGGGAACTTTAGCTAGGAGAGCAAAAGCCGGTTGTGCATTATATAGGGTACACATTTAGCCAAGTAAACTTTATTTAGGTGAACATATTAAGCTAGTTGAACATTAGTTACATGAACAACCGTTACACATAAGTTAGGTGAACATAAGTCAGGTAAATATTTAGCTGGGTGAACATAAGCAAATTGAACATCAGTTAGGCGAACATTAGTTACATGAACAACAATTACACATAAGTTAGGTGAATATATAGTTAGCTGAACAGCAGTTACACATGAGTTAGGTGAACATAAGTTAGGTAAATATTTAGCCAGGTGAACATAAGCTAATTGAACATCAGTTAGGTGAACATTAGTTACATGAACAACAGTTGCACATAAGTTAGGTGAATATATAGTTAGGTGAACAGCAGTTACACATAAGTTAGGTGAATATTAAGCTAGGTGATCATAAGCTAATTGAACATCAGTTAGGTGAATATTAGTTAGATAAACTCAGGTAAGGTGAAGATTGTGTAGTATAAAATTACATGTATAAGGGTGATACCAAAAATGATCCAGTTCATTCTTGCATTTCCTCACCCTATACTATTGTTACAGCTTTTTTACGCGAACGTAAAATCTACGCAATTAAACATTCGGTTTATAAAGAACAGAAGACACGATGACAAACGGAACTTAAAATATATTCCATTATGACAGAATTTCTTATTGGACGAAATAAATGATTTGGGTGGCATATTATGCAAATACTATTTACAACAGTAACAGTTCTTGATTTGATATGTCAGTACCTTAATGGAATAACATCTATCTAAAGTCTCTCTTTGCATAGACGTAAGAACAAATAATTCAATTTATAGGATGTAACTTGTTGACAGGCTTGAAAAATTCAATGATACTCACGATAATGGCCATTAGTAAGTGTGAACTATAAGTCTCGAGACAGTCAATTTGACCATATCAATACAGGCCTGTAGAAACCGGTGGTCCAGGAACGACTTAGTATATAGGCTACAACTGATTCTGCCACCCGGCCGTTGTCAAACAAAACCTCAAATATTGTCTCTCTCCAAAAGTCTGATATTGTTTCCTACCAGACTGCAGTATAGACATAATGTGTCACCAACTTCATTTTGCAACGTTTATAATTATGCAGTTTTTTCCGACAATGTCTCAAAATGTTTGTTCAGCAATGACTGTGAAGTTTTTCTTTCAATATAAAAGCTCCTCCTGTCATAATCCAAGCATTACCAAATTAACGCTACCATTACCCGTATGGCACATTCGCTAATCATATTACACGTACGTCTGTCCCTAGGTTATTTCTTTTTCTCCAGATAAATAAAATTATCTTTTCCTACCTAAAAGTATAGAAAACATTTTCAATTGAATTACCCTATACTAGTGGAGTAAAATCATACATTTATTATCTTCACCATTGCTTGGACATATGAATACAGTGTGTCAAAAATTTTCTACTTTACTTTGAAATTAATATAAATGCATTCAAAATAAAATAATGCAATATGGCAACAAAAACTGTTTTGAGTTCGACCTATTATCAGTTAATACAATGTCGTTTGGTTTATAGAGATATTTAATCGTCGTCGGACCAACATCGATTCAATAACATTTCATTTTCTCAATCCTTGGATAGTTAACTCTCCCCGCCATCACAAAAAGCGATGCAAAAAGACTGCGGTGAGCGAGGTGTTTAGAATTAACACCAGAATCTATTGTTTCTGAAAATAGTATACATAAGAAAATGATTTCTAAAAAATCCCACCATCGACAAAATACTACTCCCCCGCCCCTTATCTGTAGCCCAAACCCATCCAACAAAGACGTCCATGCATAAACCGGGGGACAAAACACAGGCCCGAGGAGGGTGTCACTTTGGAACGGAATGTACGAAAACTAGAAGGAGTTTAACTGGTTTTGTGTATCCAATCTTACCCTAATTGGAATCAAAATTAAATTATGTAGTATGAGTAAAGCATATACATTAGATTAGCTGGGAATCGTTTTCTACGTCCCATAGTACCAAACCCATTTATTATGTTAATATGCTTTAAACTATTAAATGTAGTATTAGCTATGAGGGCTTCAGTACCTTCTGATGTACGTTAGGTATTTAAGATTTGTCTTCCATGGTACAATTACAAGCATTTAGTGTTTGTAGCAATTTAGTTTAAAGCTTTCGTGTTAGCCCGTCAGTTTAATGTGATATTTCTGCAATGCCATATTATATTTGATGTGTTAATGGGTTTCTTTGTGGACAAAAATATTGACTGTTATGATAATTCGGTGTCCATGGAAATTGTAAATTCTATTATGTCATATTTAGGTAAATACGTTTTTGTCTCTCCGGCAAATTAGTTTACTTTACATTTAGTAGTACCGCTTTCTAAATCACATCAGAGGGCTGAAAATTGGAATGGCGTAAAAGAGCATATTGAATCTTACTGTACAAGACATATGTCATTGACAATTATAAGCTTTGAATCTTTCACTGAGGAATAAAATGGCATGAAAACGTCATTTTTGTGAATATCTTCTCCTAGATTCCGTTTATTAATCAAAACAATTAGAAATTGGCGTGCCATGTCCCATAACCAAACCTACGATAACATTTTCAGAAAGTTAATGTCTTTACTGGACCATGAGAGATAGTAATTGGAAATTGATTCAATTTGAGACTTCTGTCGTGAAATCTTTACACATTTCTAAAGCAATCTTCATAATGAACTGCTGAACAAAGATAAGATGGCTGTAAATAGTGATATGCAAAAGATCTTTTAAATCAAGCTATCAGAAAATGTGTGCTTCCAATAGACTTAATCTTCGTCAGTGTCAAATCAGCAGAGAAAGATTCAATAGTGTCTGCAAATAAACACACAAAAAGGTTTGCTTCAAAACATTAAAGTGGACGAGACGATCCCTGACATAGGACTGTTTGGATTGAGTCCCGGTGTCCGATTTATGTGACACACTGGGCTATCATTACTTGTGTTAGCGGTGTATCATCGTTGTATCAAAACTAAGTTTCTATAATAATCGACATTGTATCAACAAGATCACCTGCTCGAACAATTTATAGCTTCAAACTATGGTTTGACTGGGTGCGGAATGTTCCTGTTTTGAGACTTTGGAGGTCCTTGCTTATACATGTCTTTCGATGTCAATCACTTGCTTAAATGGGATAACGGGGTTGAACATATTTTTTGTTCTATCCAGTCTAGTATACGTTCATCAATAAACAGTGAAAATATTCCATGAACTATTCTCGGTTACTGTGGTTCAGCTTGTTGTTTGGTTGTCAAAATGAACGTGACCTCTGGTTTGGCATTGCGTGCGATTCAAATTTGACTTTTCATCCGATGTAATGGGAATTTCGCGTGATGAATTTGCCATAGAAATATTATTTAGTCTGATGTAGCTGTATATATTATTTAACAAATATTTAATGGCCTCCAAACAAATTGTCGTGATACAGTGCAGATGATGTTTAATGCGTGATTGTTGTATTTCTGGTCAATCAATATCTGGTTAAAATCGTTATCAGACAAGAAACCGAATAATCATGTAAATTAGAAACAACTGATATATGTAAGTCACTGGACATTAACCGTCTGATCGGTGTACTTGAGGAGAAAAATACCTTGAAATGTCACCACTTCGATATGTTTTAATCCTGGGGTAACTTGTGTCTTCCTTCCTTTTAAACTATGACTGATTAGAAAGCTAACGCAACAAAGTAAAAAGAACAGTTTGTTATTATGTGCATCAAAAAAGATATTTTGCAAAGTGTTCGGTAACTTTTTATTTTATTATGTTGTATTCTAAATACAAGTATGTCCCTGACCACGTGTACTTGTATTTAAATATATGTTATCATTGATTAGTAATCACTAATAAGTTAATAATTGATTTATTGTTCGCAAAACAAGTCGAAGGTTATCAGTTTGACATGATCTAATCGAAAACAAGATTACCGGGTCACAAAATACGCCCGTCAAGGGCCATAACTCAGAAGCGCCTGGGCCGATTGGGCTGGTTTTTTTTTTTGGTTATCGTTTTTGACCGAGATCTCATGGCCATAAACATTTCCATTAAGTTTGGTGAGAATCCGAATGTGCCTGTTTGAATTAGAGAGCGGACACCATTGTAGACGCCGCCCGCAGACCCACCCATCCGCCGTTGGTGTTCCCATAACACGACCAGTTTTTGAAACGGGCGTATAAAAATGAAATAGCTGAATAATCATCAAAGCATGCTTTGAATAGTTTTGTATTCGATGCCAACACACTGTTCACATTTTGCAAACACAGTGGCCCAAATTCAAAATGTTTAAGTTAGAATATAATTGGTACTAGTGGTCGAAGAAGTCTTTACTGTCGACGGAAAAGATACGGATGGCCACGTTACTAAGTTACAATATTCAAAGAGTCCAAGAGTACTTCAATAAGAAAGCAATCGTTGTAATAAACTAGTAAGACATACTACAAATACGCGTATGGTATTACAGTAATGCCAAATATTATATTCGGGTGGCAAAAATACAGATAAGAATTTCCAGCTTATCACACAGGCTTCATCATAGGCGGCACGACACTCACTGCACGATATCAGAACTTCACAAAGCTCAGAACATACACTCACCAAACACAGATTAAGCAGCCACTTCGAAATATGTTTCAAGAAGATGTCGCTGTCATTGACAATCATGTTCAATATGTTGTTTAACGGTCTATTCGACAACTATGGTAATTTTAGAGCCGCCCAAGAGAGAGAGAGAGAGAGAGAGAGAGAGGGGGGGGGGACACAGGAGCGCCGGGTATTTATGTCCCTATCATTAACAATTCAGTTTGTGTTTCCATATACTTGAATGCAAAAGAAAAAAATCATCACACCACTATCATTTATAATTTTTTGGGGGACCAGATGGGAGAACTAGAGCATCATTTGACAATTTTATCATGTTCATCAAGTGACAATAACCGCAAAAAGGACTTGTTAACAAGGGCCGCAATGGACCTATTTCCCTGAAGTCTTTTTCAATTATTTTTAACTTATATATATATATATATATATATACTTTATTTACAGATCGGCAAATACTTGCCTATGGTACACAAAACAGTACAAAAGCAATACAAACATGACAGAAATATAGAAAATGCATATAAATACAATACAAAATACAAAACATTAGTACAATACAGTCAGTGGTTAAATGCAATTTGACAATAAAACAAAATTATGACGTAAGACAGTTGTTGCGTTCTGAAAATGCCTCTTTTAGGAATAAAGCTAACTTGTAGAGCATTTTTTTGTTGTTTGTAGTTAAAATGTTATAGAATTTATTTAAGGATGGCCAAGGAATATTACCAAGATATGTTTTTCTAATGAGTGAATATTTTGGACAACAAAGAAGAAAATGAAACTCTGTTTCTACTTGTTTTAAAGTACATAATTTACATAATCTATTTTCACGGGCAATATTATTTGATCTCCCAGTCTCTATAAGTAATTTATGAGATGATAGTCTAAAAGATGTAATTTGTTTTCTCAACTTATCGTTTTCAATGAGATTTATATAATTGGAACATGAAAAGTCATTTTTGAATTTACTAAAATAATTTAATCTTGACATGTCATTAATAGTGCTTTTCCAATGTTGAATAAAATTATCACGCATCGTTCTTTTAAGTAAGGGGAAATAATTACAATTTACGTTATAAGTATTTCTAACATAATAATAGCCTAGAGAGTCAATTGCGTTATTCAAAGTACACTGCTCATCATAAATCTTTCTTATAAACGAATCGTTTGTCGACATGATTTTTTGCCAAAATTTTAAAGATCTTTCCTTAGCTATTATATATAATGGAACTCTTCCTAATTCTCCAAGAACAGCAAAATTGGGCGTGTTTGAATTTACACCAAGAATGTGTTTACAAAATCGTACATGGAGTTTATCAATTTCCTTGTAATTATAAATACCCCATATTTCGGAACTATATAATAAAATAGGAGCAATCATAGTGTCGAAAAGGTAAAGTTTAGTTTTAATTTTCAAATTTAACCTACCAAATAATGAAAGCAGTTTATAATACGCTTTAAGAGCTTGATCAGACAGATTTTTCACAGCGTTTTTCAGGTAACCATTCTTTGAAAAATTTATTCCCAGGTATGTGAAATTGTCGACAATTTCGATTTTTTCGTTATTAATCATAAAATTTGATAAATGGACAGTTTTTTTTTTTTTGAATATACAGATTTTGGTTTTCTTCACATTAATTTTTAAACCCCATTTAATAGAATACTCGTAAATAATATCGATTTGTTTTTGTAGACTAATAGGTGAAGTAGTAAATAAGACAATATCGTCTGCAAAAAGTAAAAGGTAATTGGAGAGGTATTCAATGTCATAATCCGTAAGACAATTAAAATCAATACAATTTGAAATGTCATTTACAAACAGAATAAAAAGGAGAGGTGATAAAGGTTCACCTTGTCGCAAACCCAACGAAACATTAAAAATTCGGACATGTGCATATCAGGTGAAAGTTTTATGCATGACTGAACATTACTATAGATAGCCTTTAACATTGTTATCATTTTACAACGAGTAATTTAATCCAGAGCGCGTTTCGAATCACGTGAAGAGACCTATAAAATAATTGAGTATGTTGGTCACACAACGTACACGGAGAGTGTAGGTCTGAGAAAGCTGGTCAATTTCTTTAAAGATTAGAAGATGTGCGCACAGGTCCATTTATTGTTACTTAAAATGGAGACCATGTGTAGCAGGATATTACACAGTCATCGAATAACTCTTTTCCTTAGATATTAAAGTGATATCTTGTTTCTCCTTGAAAATATAGAATATCGAATATCCTGCTTTTGACATAACATTAATTGGAAGAATTTCCATAGCTTCTAAACCGGTGTCTGAGGATGGCGATTTCATATATGTATGAAAGCATGATTATTTAATTATATACAAATACACTTGTATAAGGGTAGTAACATTATGTAGTTAGTTGTGTACAAAACATATATTAATCAAATTTTATCAAACATTAAACACACACATTATAATTAAATTGCAAAACGAAAGAAGAGTATTAACATAATACTTACAAAAACAACGTATTTATATTATGCATTCTTTACTTTATAATAGATATTTAAAAACCTGCACACATTTTTTGCTCACATTTTGTACCTGTCTTTATAACAAATATTAATGCATATATCTAAATTTCGATAGATATCTGATATGATATCAGAATACTAAGATGACATAAGACTTATCAATTCAAAATCAAGAGGATATAATTATATCCCGTTCGAAAATTGATGGTCTTAATACGAACATAGTCGTGAAGGAAAGGTTACTGATAGAATCGAGTTTATTTGATGACGTAGTGCCTGTTGTAATTGTTCAGACGATTGTATTGTGGCTTCGAGACATCGTGGGAGCATAATATAGTAGGAGAAATAGTAGTCGGCCTTGCACCAATAGCTATATGTGTTGTATTGATTCTAGAAGGCAATTATCTACAGTTTCCATGACTGATTGACACCACTTTCTGAAAGGTTAGACATTATTTGTATTGACAGACTCATTTCTGGTATGTTTTGAACAATGCAGTGAAAGGCACTAGACATGAAAATGCATTGCAACAAACAAAGTAGCTTTGAAATACAAACTGTATTCATAATTTCTTACAGAGATACAATATAGACATTGTAAGCCGTAGCTATACACTTCTAAATGACTAATTTATTCGGGTAGCTAATAATTAACTAAGTATTTTGGAACAAACATGAGGGTTATGCCCAATTGGATTTGCTGTGGGTCGACGAGAGTCATCGTAATGACCAATTATATGAATTAGACATAAGAGAATGGTCAGTAAATAATTTCCCACACAACTTTCTAGAAAAAGCCAAACGCGAGGCTGAACGTTTCACACACACACACACACACACACACACACACACACACAAACTTTTTTTACTATCTTTCCGAGGTTTTCAATCATAAAATGTACCTCACTTTGTTTGCCAAAAACATAGAAATTTAACCGAGGTATACCTCGGTATGTACCTCAGGACCCCTAAAAACCCCTTTTTAGGGGGGAATTGACTGGTAATGACTTATAGACAACTAATTGAGATCTAACCCTAACCCTAAACCCTTGTAAAACCTTGTAAATGGTACCCTTAAAATTGTCACATAATTTCATGACCAAAAATCTACCTCATCCAGATAGTAATACAAACCCACACTCACACACACACACACACACACACACACACACACACACACACACACACACACACACACACACACACACACACACACACACACACACACACACACACACACACACACACACACACACACACACACACACAGCAATTTGTACGGTTGTCAGCAAAACAACTTAGATTGCCCTTCATTCATTTGGAACATGTCTTTTCACTGCCAATCAGCTTAAATGTAGCCTAACAGTTTGCCTTTTGAAGTTCAAGACAGTTGTGTTCAAGTTCATAAAGCAGTCTCTCTGAATTCCACTTTCACGTTGCAAGCTTCTTGTGAAATTCTCAATATGTCTAATACTTCATTATTTTTGTCTCACAAAGCCCTTCCAAACGTTAATTTAGAAAAAGAAGCAAAAATAAATGGTAAGGGTCATGAATGAAAAGACTTCTAACACTGTAAATTTGTTTGTCGCCGCAAAAATATACTTTTTTATACAACTTATTGCTTTTATTATGCTTAAAAACTCTCTCATGGCCTTACAGCAAAATAAATTACCAAACATCAGATGTTCTTAAAAGATTTGCTAGACAATAACTGTGTTGATAATAGTCACTATTGTCATTTATGAAAAGAACGGGATATTTATTTATGTTTTGTCTCTAAAAAGAATGATAATTAAACTTGGATAGAAAAGCTTGTGAAATAAGGTATAAGCAAAGCCCTATTTGGTTAGTTTTGTATTAATGATGTTGTAAAACAGCGTGGATTATGCGCAATCTGTGGACTGTATTACATATATGCGAACTCCGTAAAAGCAAACGTCACGAATATATGAACGAACTCTAGCAAAATGGCACAAAACCGTTATTTTATGATGGCCAGCTGCAGAGAGAACAGGAACAACTATAACAAAACGTTATAGGTGGACGAATTACAAGAAGCATATTGGTTTATGTTTTTTATTTTTGTATGAAGTTGCTTTTTCATAACGGATATTGACTGTATATTTTATTCAATCCTCCATTGAGGAGAGTATGAAATATTGATATGATATGAGTAATACACATTATAATGACAATCATGAGTATTTGATAAATGAATAAATTCATGTATATAATTCAAAAGCACGTGGTAATATCATACCCTACATCACTCAATCTAAATGTTAACGAATTCACCATAAATCAAAGCACTATCATACAACCATATTTAACTTCAAATAGCCACACTACAACTTATCTATTGCCTTCATGATTTACTTACCTGTCAACTATTAATAGATTCAGTCATCACCATTAGCCAATCAAATGGCCAAGATAAGCCAAACTAGTAATACACACTACACTATATACCCGCAAACAGCTATAATAAACTAATTCTCATAAGTATAATTCGTCTAGAAAAAAGGTTTACCGACACATCAGCCATCATAGCACGCATAACACACTCAATTACATAAATAAACAGTATCTCGCTTAAATACGAAAACCATGCCCGTTAACGATTCACTTTTCACTAATCTTTTATAACTCTTTCGTCAGAACAAATAAAAACAGCTCACACCATTTGCTTCACAACAAAAGAAGCAAGAACAATAAAACACAAGCCCAACTAACAAGAAATGTCTTTAAGAAGACAGTCGCGAAGTTTCTTTGATATTATCAACAATGTTGAAATTTTAGTAATGTAATGTTATAGTACCGTGTGAACATCACTTATCAGCTAGCAGTCCAATTAGGTTACGCATTACAATGCTGATTTAAGGTCAGCTAAATAAATTGTGCATTCAGTCATATCTACTGTATGTTAATTCAAAAATGTAAAATGTTTGTCAAGAATGGTTTATACATTTATTTCGACCGCTTAAGAGTACATTTTCGTACAGTTTTACTTTACAAATTTTACAGCCACAAGAAATGAAAATTGTTCACAGTGTCAGTCTTATAACTGAATGACATTGTATTAAAATGAAGTATACATTATACAATCACAGTCTCGCTATAAGTTGGCGTGGTCTTAATTTTTCTACGTCCACCGGAAGGAAAATATTCCTTTGAATCGTCCAATAGAATAAGGAATTCTGAAAAAACAATACGTCATGCCAAGAAATATAAGTCAAAGGTGATCGTAGACATTTTCGCGAAAAATCAGCATCCCCGGATACGCATGTATAGGAACGGTCTGAAGTTGATATCTTTCAGGAATTCATTTATGCTAACTATATTGGGCTAATAGAACAGTATATGCAAAAAGTCCCAACTGTATCGTCAACAGATCTGATAATTATTCTAATCATTTCAAATGTAAACATTATGGTAACACAATTCAAAGGTAAGACAGACACTGTGAACATTGAAGCAATTTTATGTTTTTGTGTCAGCATACCTTTGTAAAGCATGTCCATGGCGATATGCCGTGTGATATGTCCATGACGACAGATCGTGTGATATGTTCATGGCGACACGTCGTGTGATATGTCCATGGAGATATGCCGTGCGATATGTCCATCACGACATGCCGTGTGATATGTCATTGACGACATGTCGTGTGATATGTCCATGGCGATATGTCGTGTGATATATCCATGGCAATATGTCGTGTGATACGTCCATGGCGACATGTAGTGTGATATGTCCATGGCGCCATGTCGTGTGATATGTCCATGGCGACATGTCGTATGATATGTCTATGGCGACATGTCGTGTGATATGTCCATGGCGCCATGTCGTGTGATATGTCCATGGCGATATGTCGTGTGATATGTCCATGGCGCCATGTCGTGTGATATGTCTATGGCGCCATGTCGTGTGATATGTCCATGGCGACATGTCGTGTGCTATGTCCATGGCGACATGTCGTATGATATGTCTATGGCGCCATGTCGTGTGATATGTCCATGGCGATATGCCTGGTGACACGCGTTTCTCTGTCGTTTCATAACGTCTTGTAAGTGCCGTACATATTGTTTGGGAGGTGGTTTTGATAATCTCTACTGGAAGTTCGAATATATAAATCGTGGCGTTCCATGAGACTGATGTTTGTTACATCGTTAGTAACATTCAAATCACTCAAATTAGCCATTTTGTATACTGTAAATAGAAATTTCAGACACACTTTGTCTTATTCCTTTATTCATTCGTAAGACATTCATAACATTGGATTTGTTCTTTACACGTCATATGGGGAATAAAACTGATAGGACGAGGGGTAAAATTATTGAATATTTCTTGTAAACTTTGATGTTCACACGACGGTAGCTAAACCTAACACTTTCAAGAGTCATTTCAGTTTCGATTTCATTGGAAATGCACGAGAGTGAGAACAATTTAGATCCAAGCAAAGTATTGCAAATGAGATAAAAAAAAGTGTATCAATGATTCTTGATTAGTGATAATTAATCTTTATTTTTTTATCATTATTTCAAGACAGAAAGATAAGTGTCTTTATTTTGAAACTTACATAAATCTGAATTACTGTTCCCCTTGTTGACTAGCCGTAATAAACATGATATTTCTAAAAGCATTCATCAAATGTTAATTCCGTTATCCTTATTTCGGAAGTAAGAAATTTAAAACTTAATCAAAGGTTTGTCTGAAAAAAATCTTCACGAGAATTGCCCCCCGAATCCCGCGTGAGTTTAAATGGATAACTCAGGAGGTTGGTCGCAACTAAAAAGATAAATAACCTTTCATGATAGTTCAATACACGACATTTGTTAAGACACTAATATCGTGGAGGCGTATCAATAAATAAACCGATCTTAACGAATGTAGCATACAATAATGAAAGGTGGGCGTTTATGGTGTGTTCGACATTTAAATGGCAAATTATTTAAACACTTCTGTTTAGTTACATTGATTTGTTGGATTTAATTGTAATTTTAGCTTAAGTTTGTGATAATTGACATTTGTATATAAATTACACCTTTCAACTCCTCCAATTCTATTTTTTTCCTGAGGATCTGTTTTTAACTTGGACGATTTTTTCCTGAAAAAATAAAAATGTATGGGTGAGGGTAATTGTAGGACTGTAAATTGATATTGGTAATTATGTGTATATTTTTTTATCTCTAAAAATACTTATATGAGTGTACATCTATTATCATATGTCGTAGTAAAGCAATTTATTATTTTGGCGTTGTTATGAGGCAATTCTAAGAAATCCATATTCCCTATTTCCCAAGATTTCTATTTTTCTCACTGAAATTTAAAAACCAATCGCATAATCTTGTATTAAGCGACTGGTTTTAATTCTAAGCGAGCAGTGGTGTAGGGGTAGAGCGTCGGACTTCTAACCCAGAGGTTACAGGTTCGAATCTCGTCAGTGGCGGAATCTTCACCATCCCTTCTTTCGGCGCGAGTACTGGTCAGAATTCAGGCGTGGGTCATCGAGAGTAGTTAAAATAAGTTGTAAGTCGATGTAAAATAATTAATTTTATCTAATCTTGCATTAACGTTTGCCACCTTTTGAAGGACATTGTTAAAGGGACTACCAGTTCATGGTATATGTTTAATCATTTACAGTTTCATACAAGGAATTCGGGAATTAATGAGCTAATATAAAATCGGTAGACTTAGGTACACTGTAATATGTACGTGTACATACCAATCTTGTCCGCGGCGCTCCTTGTGATAGGGTAAAAATTCAGTAGAAGAAGACCGATTCCTCGGACGGCCGCCGTATATTAATGAAATATTGTCAAGAAAAAAACAGCGTTAATCCCACTGTAACGAGTCATACCAACGTACAGTCTATTCTGAATGGATTAAATTAAAAACAAGACAAAGAAAGATGAGTGAACACCTTGCCATAATGTTGTATGACAAGTCTCTATGATGAATTGCCAAAGGAACATGTTTGTTATATCGCAATATTTCACATTTTGATATCCCCAGTGGCTTTAAGGGCTGACAACAAACGTACTTGTTCGCTGGATAATGGAAACTTCTTCAAAATAATCGCGTCCAACAAGAGATAACAGACGTGTATAGTTACACGTGTCTTGTCAATTGGACTAAAATTAGAATTTAATTTAGTACTGTGAGAACTTAAGGGAAATGTTGTAAGGTGTCGCTGCTGGAAGACAACTATTTGTTTTAATACGGTTACTTTTTCTGAAAAGCCTTAATCTTCAACTAATTTGCGAATATATCTCATTTTGATTGATGATTTACTTTCTTAATTATTGAATTGATTTGTTTAAAAAGTATGTGGTGATTTAGACTACGTTTAGACTGAAATTATGAACGTCAGAGTGCTTAATTATTTTTGAAATTCTCTGTCTGTGTCGTGTAGTTCGTTTTGTCTTAAATTCCCTGTGAAATATTGCCAAAAAGACGGAGGAAACAATGCTTCATTATCAAACTGACAAAAATGTTGACACATTATATCGTTGAATCCAGCTCAGATATAACATAATTTCATAAACTAGTACTAGTATGACGCTTCCAGCTCATAAAACTTCTCATAAATATCATTTCCACACAAATTGGTGCCAAAACTTTCATAAGATATCTGAAATGATGCCAATGACGTATTGGTTCCTATAGCCAAGTTCATTTAACAAACACGGTATACAACATGCGTCTTGGTTAAATTAAGTTTTCTCTGTGATTCTCAAGAATAGTTCTAAAACTGGATAATATAACCGCAGTGAATTCATTTGATACAGACAGACATAATCGTTATTCTAAATAATAGTTGAACTGAACTCTCTTCTCTACACTGAGGTAATGAAATAAATCTAATATTGTCCCCATATAAATTACCAATTACTTATTGTAGTAAATCCAGAAATACGAATGGATTCAATTTCATATTGACATTACTTTTAAATAGATCAGTAAGTGAGACACATTTGTCCTGCTTTAAAGTTATTCATGTTTGTTATATTCTACAAGTCTCATATTACAGCCTGTTCGTGTTCTGCTATTTATCTTCATGAATTTGTAGCATTGTGTTTTCTTGGGAAAGATACATTTACAAATTAGTAAAAATTGCACGATGGCCTAGTGTAACGCGTTTGTTGTACAACTAAAGGATTCATTGCTTACAATCTGCCTAATGCACACATTATGTCCGTCTGAATCGTCAACAAAAACAGAGTTTTAGAATCAAAAATGAATTGTTGTGTTGTTGAAATGCCTTGAAAAGACTTTAATTATGGAATCAAATTTTGAGATCATTTCCATGTCGGGGTCTAAAACACGGAAATAACGAGTCGATATTATTCAATCAGAAAAACGATTACGACTACAAATACAAACAATTTTCTTCAGATTGCGGACACAGATATATCTTATTTAGTTATGCAATAAAGCTTTTTTTATTCGGACGCGCCGTAAAGTCCTAAATTAACCATCAATTATGTTCACATTTTGGAATTAGTGCTGGAAACGAACAAGAACCATTGACCTATATGAAAAAAAAATTGAGTATGTTCGAAATAACACATGATTAGAGTAATAAAATGAAGAGATTGCGAGAAGTTTTGAATATATGTATTGAATCTGACATTCCCAAGTTAATATCTATTCCGTAATCTTCACAAACACAGTACCTTCGACAGAACATAGCCAGTCCTTTGTATTAAACCTAAGCTTAATGATCGTAACAAGGGACTTGACTTCACGCTACTGTGTTGAATTTAAATTGAGACAATCAAGCGATTAGATTCGAAGAGCATTTAGCCGAGGGCCTGATGAAAGCAATGTTCGGATTATTTTTATAGACTTCAAGTGATGCGTCAAGATGAGTTAAATGATCGTGGCATGTTTCGAATCATGTAAAACCGACATATTTACTATAATAAATACTGTATAATAATCATGCTTCATTAGTCGAATGCCTTTCTTATGCAAAACGTTATGCGACTCTATACAGAGTAATTAATTAAAATACAACTGTTTTGTGTATTTTCAGGTATTATGCCATAGTCCATCCCTTGTCAGCCATGAAGATAAACAGTAAATCAAGGGTGAGGAGGATTATAGCGTGTACATGGATTATTCCCTTAATAGTGGCGGCCCCATTCATATATTGCCGGACCTTTTCTTTCACTATATACAGCGAGTACGGCGTAATCTCAAGAGAGATTTGTAATGACCGATTTAATGACATAGACATCGCTCTGTATGGAAAGGATACTAACCGACTTGGAGAGTTTAGGAGAGGCTACTTTCTGTTCTTGTTCACTGTCATCTACGTCATCCCCAGTGTCACTATCATGATCACCTGTATCAAAATCGCAGTGAGCCTTCTTCAGCCAATCACGGTGGAGAATTCAGTTTTTGGCCGAAAAGATACAAACAGGCGACAAGAGGAGAACAAAAGAAAGGTGAATTAAAGAAAAATCTATGCTGATACTTTTTCTGTTTCGTGATTTTATTGTCATAAAATTAGCTAACATAACTTTCGGTTATTACGGCTCATCAAGATTTCTTCGTTTTAGATATTAGTACGTTTCTTACTTGTTCGTTCTAACCCTCAATTTGCATACACTTATTTTTTATAGGTTTATACCAGGTTCTCTAATGTTATTTTATAGGTTTATACCAGGTTCTCTAATGTTATTTTATAGATTTAAACAAGGTTCTCTAATGTAATTTTATAGGTTTATACCAGGTTCTCTAATGTTATTTTATAGGTTTATACCAGGTTCTCTAATGTTATTTTATAGGTTTATACCAGGTTCTCTAATGTTATTTTATAAGTTTATACCAGGTTCTCTGATGTTATTTTATAGATTTAAACAAGGTTCTCTAATGTAATTTTATAGGTTTATACCAGGTTCTCTAATGTTATTTTATAGGTTTATACCAGGTTCTCTAATGTTATTTTATAGGTTTATACCAGGTTCTCTAATGTTATTTTATAAGTTTATACCAGGTTCTCTGATGTTATTAGACATTTTTAAAGACGCTCCGGTCTTTTCTTCGTGATGTGTTGACCAGAACTTTTCTCTTCGTTAATTATATTAGGTCTGTCTGGAACAGAAGCTATAAAAATAGAGAATCCATCGTCATGCGTAATTATACATTAAATTTTTATTTTAACAGAAGTCTGGCTCCGAGGCCAGGCATCAGCGTAATGCTGAGCACAATTTTTATATTTGACATATCAAAATCACAACTAGGGAACATATTTACATACATACCGATGCTAAGCATTTCACAGGATCGTTCACAAAACATTTCGGTTTAGCTTAACTTGGAATGTATTCCTATAAATCCAGCTTAAAATAAGAAAATCTATCAAAGTTTTAAAATTATAAAAATCTTAACCAATTATACAGTCATTGTATTTTAAGAGCGCTGCTTATTCAATTTATATAGTTGCCTTTACCAAACGGAATCACAATTGTGATATAAAACGTATCAGTTGCAACGTTTATAAATGTACAATTAATCTTAAATTTCTGTAGAAACCTTTTATTGAATTAAGTGGTATATTTGTATATGACTAGATAGGTCTGTGGTTTCTTTTCAAATGATTTTATGGGGCCTCACGACGAAACTGTTACACGTTGTTGTCAAACGCACAACTCTCATGGTACCTGTTTCACGTTGTTGTCAAACGCACAACTCTCATGGTACCTATTTCACGTTATTATCAAACGCACAACTCTCACGGTACCTGTTTCACAGTACAATATTATTTGAAACCAGAGCATACGCCGTTAACAAAATAAAGAATTTGGTTTGTGCCTTAAGTTTAACAATCAAAGTTAAGAATGCAATATATCTGTCGAATTCCTGTGAGAAATTAACCGGCGTTATCAAATAATGAAACGTAAAACGGATTCTACGTTACAAATTAATAGCATTTACGCGTGCAAAACTTGCTTGGATTCGTGTGGTGGGACGGAAAACATTAATTTATCAGTAAATATAGGCATATGTACATATATCGTTATTCTGCTCAATTTTATCATTCAATTGAGAGATTTTTTATTATGTTTTCTCATAAGTTTCTGTCAGTTACTGTTCTTTCTTTGATGGGATCTAGTAAGACCTATTAAACATAAAAATATGATTCAGCTTACAGGAAATTATGTGTGTCACCATTTCCCCCGCTAAATAATCTATGTGATAACATGTTTATCATTACAACAATATATTTGTTGATGCCCTGTTTGTGCGGTGGTGTACTGGGGATTCATTACTTATTACGTAGGCGTTACATACGTAAATCTTTGTTTCTCTGTCTGTGGGATTGCTTGATTTGCTATGCCCCTATAAGATAGGATTGCCATAGTCACGTTTGTTTTATCAAAAACTAATTGTCAGTCTTCTTTGTGTTCAACAAAGAAGTAATTAGTCGAAATTATTAACAAAAATAGAAATTGCCACATGACTTATCTGACTTTTATGGCTGTTCCTTGATAGCAAAATTAAGAAATCACACCAGAAGATAACATAGAATGTCTGGAGCACAGCGCCAATGGTTCATTGAAAGGTTTGATTCTTACATTAGTGCACTCACATTTATGTACCTATTAGCATCGTATTGACAACATAAACATTATGAACATCTGTGAAACAGCACTGTTTTAACGGATCTATTCTAAAATTGAATTTTAGGAGAACTCAGGAGATGTTTCCTTACTTAGACTTGCAATATACACACCTCGTATCTGTTATTATACGAACCGTCAGATTGTTAAGTACCACTACGACAAATTGGTTGATAATACACATTGTCCAATTTTCTTTCGTCTGCAAAGCAGTAAAACTCATAAACTAACCGTATAGGTTGAAGCCTCGCCGAACACAAGGCGATGTTTATGTCTGTTTATTTGGTCTCACTACAGTCGACAATATGAATTTATCAGTATCTGTCTGTATTTTTTATGATTTACGTAACGATGAACTATCTATCTTTAGAATTAGGATACTTTAGTCTATAATCTTGTTCTGGCAAACAACGATAAGACTGCTTTTGGAGAGCGACTGCCTGATTCTCTGGTAATACTGTTTATTATATGGTCTTGTTAATAGATCTAAATATTCAAATATATCTACAGACGAAAACATTAAAGAATATTCATTGTCAATACAATGTTGTATACCATATTAATTACACATTCATACAAGAAAACAAGCAAGAGAGCTAGCAAGTAAGAACAAAACACCCAAACAACAACAACAAACAAAAACCCGAGACAAACCATGTTTACAATCGGTATCTGTTTAAAAAGTAAAAAGTAATGAAACTGCACATACATTCAAACACGAAAATTAAACCTGTACAGTTAATCATTGTTGTATATTTAATATGGTTAAAAAAAAATTTTATTCGTTCCCTTTTCATATTTGCACAAAATTTGCTAATGATGTTAACATTGTTAATGTTTGTTTTAATTTCAGGTTGCTAAGATGGTCATTGTAATTGCCACAACGTTTGTTATATTTTGGTCTCCTCAATACATTGTCAGTGTTGTCAGTCAACTTCAGAAAAACAGCTTTCTTAGAGAAAGCAACTATATCCTGACCATGCTGATCACCCATTTTTGTGGATTCGTAAACAGCTGTTTAAATCCATTCATTTACACAGCAATGAGCCACAAGTTTAGAAGAAGTTTTTATGATATACTTCATAGGATTTTTTTCTGTTTCACATGCTTGAAACTTCGTGCAAATGGAATGTATGACGCGCATTCACGGCGGTATACAACATCACTTCAACACACACTTATCGATACTGACCACAATCATATAGTTATGAGCAATGTTGCCAACATGTCCAACTGTAGAAATAAGAGAAGCATCGGAAGGGGACTTCACTGCGATAATAGGCACACATCGAGGTTACAATCAAACGTTGTTAAAAAGTATATATTCCGGAATAGCGAAGTCGAAAGTGAAAGTGGTTCAAATATATAAGATAGCGTAGCAAAAAAATATATCAATCAATCAACTGTGTATGTGTCTATATGAATATGAATAACTATAATACCATTGTGTGTTTGAGATCTCCTGTGATGTGGCCATGTTATATTTTTGGTTGCTGTCTTTGGTATCCGTCAGTCTTGGAGTAAAATGGAGAAGCGCCACGAGTTGTTGATGATGAACACCATCTTAAGTGACTATGGATGTCAGTTTTGAACGGGATTTGCTATTGCAGTCCTGGCATGTTATGTTATCTGGAGACCGGTGCCTCTTGTGGCTCTTGATTGGTCTGATTTTGACTGACTTTCCTGATTGCCTTTTTGTCTTCGTTTTTTTGGTCAAGAATAGCTTTCTCGACTCATTTCAGACATTCCAGCAGCTGTTGCTTTCAGCAAGCTCTGTTATCGGTAGTGACTTCCCATGACTCTATTTAAATGGAACTTGCTTTTATATCCCGCTTGGCGCTACGGATATTTTTTTAATTACTAAATGAACTGTCAGTGTGGTTGAGGAATGTGATACAATCGTGATGGAAAGAACATACTAAGTTAATGATCGTGGTTTTAACAGAATTTAGTGCCATTTTAAATGCTTTATGTCTAAAACAAGACAAATAGCTTTACCAGTTGTATTCTAATTAGTTTTATCATTTTAGTTTGGCTAAAATTCGTCCATTTTATTATAAAAAAACAAACACTCCGTTAGCTTCGCAGTTTGGTGATATGCTTTGAATTTAATCTACTGTTGCGTAATTCCAAATGACCAAACTTCCTTTATAGAACTTTGAGATTATAATTAAACAGAATGTGGACAGCGGAGCTGAGAACTTTGTGGGTGAATGACAACTAGACAACCCAAATATTGACCGTACCGGGTACTATGTCAGATTCTGTGAATACCTGAATATTGATGAGGAACTTAATCCTGATGGTAACCGGGACTTCTACACGTAATGTGATTATTGGACAGCAATGGTATGGCGATACAAGACACTGACTTTCTAATCGTTCGAGTGACACGTCCAATAATATGAACAAAGGTTATGATTTTGAGGGAAAATACGGAATCTAAGTGTAATAGTTTGCCTGGTGAAAATATATTGAACTATGCCACTGTTTGAAACAATATGTCAGGATTTATCATTTGAACACGAACTATCTAATTATAAAACCACACCGTTTGAATCTTTTGAACGTAATGGATTTACTATTTATTGTACATTGTAACTATAATCCAAAAGGAGATTTTCAGTTTGAAACAACAATTAATGTGTCAATTAATGAAATATCTTATTGATAATACGGAACCTCTTAAATGTATTGGTTTTACTATTTATTGTACTATAATCAAATACGAGATTTTCAGGCTTCTAGAAATGATTCATAAATATGGAATCTAGTTCCTTTGTTAAAAGACTTGGATTTGGTAACTCAGTTTTTTGACTGTATATTTCTCATATTTGGTGTCTCATTCTGTTCCATGAATGTATTTGAATGCATTTTTGTATATACAGTGTATAAGTTAATGAAATAAATGTAATTATTTGTGTATCGTGCTTTTTTAACTTTATTATAACATTAGAGAATAGGATGAGTTTTATATCATCTTCACTAGTTAATGATATGAAAATCAAAATGGCTCACATCTACTTTCACCAATCAGCATGGCTCACATCTACTTTCACCAATCAGCATGGCTCACATCTACTTTCACCAATCAGCATGGCTCACATCTACTTTCACCAATCAGCATGGCTCACATCTACTTTCACCAATCAGCATGGCTCACATCTACTTTCACCAATCAGCATGGCTCACATCTACTTTCACCAATCAGCATGGTTTACACCAGCGTTTACCAATCAGCATGGCTTACACCAGCTTTCACCAAATAACAGCTTTCACAAGCTTTCAACAGTCAACATGGCTCACACAAGCCATCGCCATCGAAAAAGGTCATGAATTATAAAATATATATTCATTATATACATATCTATATGCTATTTATATAATGGCTACGTAATATATCACTATACACAGGATTTCAACGTCAAACGTAATGACAATGTCGTTAATCATCACAATTTATTTTATTTCTAGATGGAAGATTTTTCAAATTTTTTTTAGAATGGCATTTAATTTTGCAGTGTGATTTAGTCAATCAATATGTAAGAGAAGTAATAAGAAACATTGGGGAAATTCGAAACATTTCCTGTTAAATGAATATTGAGTATCTCAGTCCAGACATTGTCGATTTTATTCATAATAATACGTTTCTGGATTCTATATCAGGCGTAGTCATGTGTTGCTTTATTCGTTTCGTAAAGCTGATTTTCCTAGAGTTAAAGACGAAATATTCATTACAAATCGTTTCATGATATATATACATATATTCGTCAGGCTTTCAACATTATACATTAGGCAAACCCTAAAGCGAATTTTAGAAAACACATCACCCTATTTCATGGCTAATAATATGTATATATGATATATTAGATGATATGATATTGTAGATAATATGTAACGCCGAACTAGATTCCAGTCAATCGTATAACAAGATACGGTGACGGATTTTAAGTACCAATTTATTCAGAAAAAGGGCAAGCAATGTATTATACAAATGTGGTTTCTTTCATCAACCTATAGATTTTCTAACGGGATCTGAATCCCTTAAGTAATTTCCGATCAAGCGTCTTAGAGGAAATAACAAATCTATGCAAATAGAAATAATAAATGTGATGGCTTTTTGGCCTCCGATCAAATGACAATCATCTTACAGAATAAAGCAATCTTATTGAATAGAAAAAATGACATACTATTCAATATTCAGAACTCTTTAATTGAAAAGATATTCGATATCCGTACTTTGACCTAAGTAATGTACTGCTAGAGTTATGTAAATTGTCCAAGCTTGACGTATGTAAATGTGCGTGCCAAATCCTAGTAACTATACATATTTACAAAAACGTATGTATACATCCCATAGTCATCATGCAAGTGTAGTGGAATCTTTTTGATTAACATCATTCTATTCCTTGTGTAATTTTGGAGCAGAAAAAATATGCACTGGAAACGAATGAACTTCTTCTTCTATACATTTTCCATTGTTTACAAAACTTTGTCTATGAAGTCATATCTATAATTCAATGTACTCAACAAAAATGCACCTAAAGTTAGCATCTATATTAGTTCAACAGCATTATTTATCTACAGGTGGGATGCAATTTTGGTTCTTTTCTTTCGCAGATATTTGAACAAAGATAGGAATTTGTGGTGAGTTTGAAAGCATGTAATCAAATATCTATGAACATTTAACAGAAAATAAATAATAATGCTGAAAATAATAAAGTAGGTAACTAAGCACTTTTGTTACGTATAGATGTGCTAACATTACCCATATACAAAATATGAGAAAAATGAAATCGACTTTAAAACCACTAACCCAATCAAAACAGAGGAAACAAATTGGCATGATCGGATAACAACATTGATTGGTGGACTTCTGTTTAAATCCAACCCTGATTGGTCAGAATGACGGAACAACTTTGATCAACGCTATATAGAACATCAGCAGCTTATTACAATGATACAAATGAATCGAAACAAAAAGCGAAGCAGATACTAGTACATGTACCATACAATAAAACAAATACATAGTTCCCACAGCTACAACAGTTACCTCCCTTGGTGACCATCTTGAAATGCTACTTTAACAAGCATTGATAGAAGATATTTATATTTTTGTTTTGATAATTCTAAATATAGGATATTCATATGCGACAACTACATTTTCTTAAATCTGATATGCTTATGGTGTTTCCAACTTCATGATTGAGTTATATTTTGTATATTAAGTTGTTTAATAACTACTTTTTTGTTGTTTTTCTATTCAACACATAAGAAATTTGACTTTCAAGATGGCCACCAAATCAAACCAAGGGAGGTAAATATTGTAGATATGGGAACTATGTATGGTATATGTAAAATATTTCCCCAGACATTCTGGAAGGCAATTCACAGACATACTTCTCGTATTAAACCTTTAAGATATCTCTGTTTTCTTTGACAAAGTTTAATAGTGCATTCCAGCTCTCGATTTTCATATTCGCAACACATGTGTCTTAGCCTAACTTATGATTGTTTACATATGAATCATCACTCATCAAGATAACTCCTGACAACACAGCAAGGTAAACCTCTTAGTTAGCAACATCTTCTAATGTCTTTTTAAATTCATAATCATCTTTCTTGCGTTTTCTTTCCAATTGGATTTGCCCTGGCACCAACACAGCTAGGTGACCTTTTCAGCCTTAAATGCGGAGTCCACCGACCTAAAATTCTGTGTTATAGCTATACGTAAAAAGTTTCTCACAAGTGAAATTTGTCAGCCTCCACTCTCCAGTGGGATTTGAATTCGTAGCGCGCTGATGAGCTAGTGATTACTAGTCTAAGACCACCGAGGCCCATTCTTGTGTTTTGATAATTATGTTCTGCACAGTAGTACAATATATATGTTCACATTTCAGATTCAACATACATGTAATTGTGTTTGCTTCGTGTGAATAAACATATATAATAACGATTGGTTGTGTTTCACTGATAAATAATTTAGTAACATATACTATGTAAAAATAATAATGAAAGAATATGATTTGCTTAATAAAGAATGAATGATAATATTATCTATATGTGTATGTGTATGTATATGAACGCGTGTTTGATTATGTTGCCTTTTTTCATGTGTATTCTATGTACTCTTGCATTATAATATACTGTCTGTCATGTGTATGATTTTATTATGTATTGTTCATGGGTTATATAAAGAATTGAATAAAGTTACATAAAATTATGTAATATTGATTTTGTTTGTTTGTTAACCCCATTAGCATTTTGGACGTTAAAATTAAATATGTCTTATTTTACCTAGAAAGATATATTATATGAGTGAAATTGACTTTACTTGCAATAAAAACATTCCGAAATTTTCTTTTTTAATCACGAAGTACATATAGAAATATAGCACAGTATTTTTTTCAATGATATTGCAAAACATAAAAAAAAGCGCCTGACAACATTTCTACGAGATGTGGCTAAAGAAAGGCATTGTGTAAATATGTTTTAGAGCAAAAACTATCATTACATTTAGGTTCTGTATTAATAAATTTAAAAAGCTAATGTGACTTTAATGTATTGTTAGAATAAGTTTTCTTTCCGTTCGACCGGATGTCTAGATTGTATGGAACGACGCAATCACCATTATAATATTCAAGGCATCGTTTATTTACTGACAATATAGCTTATACCGTACTCATAAGGTTTCAATATATCTTTTCATGCTGTATAGATGATTATATATACAGGCACGGTCGAAGTATCATTTACAATCGGAACGTTACATGTCGCCATGTAAATTATTACTATATGGATAGTGTCAACATTGCTTACCATTCGAGTATTTAATGAGAGTAATTTCTAGGCAAGAGTAAAACACAATTTCCTGTTCCATTACTGTGTTTTTCCCTGAGGGATAGCTATTTAATCTGAGAGGTTTAAGAGAGATGAACGGAGACTACTTTCGTAGAAATACCTTACGCTGGAAAGAACCCAAATACGCGTAAGTCTAGTTTATATTCCGTAAAAAGCGGATCAGATGAATGCCATATCAGTATTGTAATTATAACAGTCTACACACCAGCGGGGGGGGGGGGAGGGGGGTTGCCAACCATTGGCATGCGTGTTGTAACTTAACGGAAGCCAAATATGTGACATATGGATTATAGATAATGCCATTACCATATAAAACAGACACACAAAAATAAAAGTATGCACTTTTACGTTAGCGATACATGTACTCGTATTTCTTAATAATAATATAAAACACAATACTTGCATATTCCATTTTATGTAAATGCTATACACGCATGCTTAAGCAAAATGTTCTCTTTAAAAGAAGTTTATTTACATTTATTTTCACTTTTCGATTCTTAGATATACCATTTATATACTTGATTTGTATATTAAAAAAACATTATCTGATTGTGTTCGAAAAGTTCATCTTTTTATTATTCAGAAAATAAATTTGTTTTGTGTTTCATCTGAAAGATTTTGGAAGTGTGTGATGATTCAAAATCTGTATTATGCAAATTTTACTTAATATGTAGGTAAGCGCATGGAAACTTATTCTGTTAAGACGTTACATTGTGATATATAACATTCAATAACGGTACTAATGAAGTTCGGAATGCAAAATAAGGCATAAATGTTGTCTTTTGGTGAAGCACGGGGTTAAATAATCGAATATTCCAAAATGAAGCCGTCGCATGAAATACATCTTGGGACTGTAAGTAGCGACAATATAATCGTTCAAAGTGACAGGACTAGGTTTAATGTGAGGAAAAATTCCACATGTTTTCTTTGCGTTCACTTTCGTAACAGAATTCTGTACATCCTTGTGACATTTACGGCAATAAACAAGGGCTTTCAGAATCTGAGAGTTATTTATTATTCTTGTAACTTTTTAATACTATGGTATTTCACATCTATACTCCTGAATAACATATAATAACGTATAAGAGATATTAGATGACTTCTGGAACACTCCTAAAGTCGTAGTGTTATGGAATTACCGAATTCAATCTAGAAACTGGTCCCAATGTTAACAGCTCCTCTCATGTTTGAATGGTTTTTGTTAGCTTATTCCCATGGAATATGTTTGTTGTTTTAGAAAATAAGGGTGATTGGTTGGCTGTGTGATGTATATGTGAATTCACACAGGACAATGATGTACTTTAAACAATTCTCTAATATTATTATCCCAAACCAATTATTGCTACATCATTCAGAAGGTCGACAAACAATTAGCCAATGGATATAACTTTCTTTAACGTAAAGCACACTCATTTTAAACACAAAACAAAGTAAGCCATATATGTGTAGATATTCTATGGCGATGAACTTCTAATAACCAATTAGTGTAGAATTCTGATATCTATTTACATTGATAGAACATGTACTCATTAGACAGTATTTGAGAATAATTTCATCATAATGTTCGGTAAGTTCAGCTAATCAAATCCATTAACACTAAAGCTGATTAAATACATGTAATCTTGACGAAAGATCTTAACTAAGTAAAGCGTACTACATTAGAATTAATTTGAATATAATCTGGTACGGTATTTAAACAGTCATCTAAAATAAATTGATCATTTTTGCAACTGACGTGCGATGGATGATCGAATGGAATGAAAAGATAAAGCAATCGACAAGGACAATTTTACTTAGATTTTCATAGGACGCTGAAACCCCTTTGGCACAGAAAATAGTTAAACTGGAACAAATGCATCTAATTGGTTTATAAAGCACACTGCTGTGTTACCTTAGAGCCATAAGAAATAAACAATAACAGTCAACGCTGAAATGGTGTATCATTGCCAAGTGATTATGTTGAAAAAAAAAAGGTTTAAAACTGGTCCAAAAAATAGAATGTCGTTAAAATGAGATGCTCATAATATAAATATGGACATTAAGCAAGGTTGAACACTGGAGTACATATTCACATTATTTACTCTAACCCAATCAGGTTAAGATTTCTACGTAATATAATTATCTGACAGACCATAGACATTGATGTTAAACTGCGATGGATATAAAGGTTCTGACGATTGATCAATGTCTTTTGCAAATCAATTTATCTGATTCACTACAACTAACAACACTATACAAGATCTGTATTAATGAAACACCGACGAAACAACACTTTTTCATTTTCAATTTCAATATATAAGTTAATCACGTGGAGAACGGGTTCAACTTTTACATCAAGAAGTAAACGGTGGTCAACATTACAAAAAACCAATGCGCTTAGATTAAGTGAAAGTTATGGTTAATATACGTATAATAATTCAAATTGTACTTGCAAATAAGCGTTAATAATAATAATACTTAAAAGGACTTTAAGTATAAACAATCGATTACTTTGGCATACAATATTATCATGTAGCGCCAGAGATCCGCAATTTTCCTGAAATGTAATGAAACCATATACAAGTGTGAAGGGAATACAAATACTTCCCCTATTTTAAACGTATGCACGACATGCATAACAAGTACGAAATCAGAGTGGTACTATCAAAATTTGTAAAAAATATGACTTCATTCAAACGACAGTATCATAAAATCATTAAACCCGCAACATTAAAACAAACAAATCTACTGCTGCCAATGCATATTGCTTACTAATTTTAGTTTGTTACAATCCTAATGATCGTAAAATTCTGTACAAAATCGCGCTCCATTAAACTTAACTAATCAACTTAAATCAGGCTTTGTGATTATGACTTTAACACCTTCTCAAAACTTTTGATCGATATCTTGTAGCATCGTTAGTTTCCTAATAATGGTAATTACATGGAAATGCAACTGAAACAAATTATTGAACATCTCAGATTTTATATAAAAATGTATCATTAACAGAACGTTGTTGTAAGAGGGCATAACTAAATTGGTTCAGGAGTTAAATATACTCGTACAATGTTACATATTGATTCCTTTAAAGTATGTACATGTATGTATTTATAATGATCTAAGAATGTGTGTGTGATAACATTATCCTAGATCTTAGTGTTTGTAATGTGCGTGAAGTTAGCAGCCTAGCAGCCTAGCAGCGTGAAGTTGGCAGCCTAGCAGCCTAGCAGCCTAGCAGCGTGAAGTTGGCAGCGTAGCAGCGTAGCAGCCTAGCAGCGTGAAGTTGGCAGCCTAGCAGCCTAGCAGCGTGAAGTTGGCAGCGTAGCAGCGTAGCAGCCTAGCAGCGTGAAGTTGGCAGCCTAGCAGCCTTGCAGCGTGAAGTTGGCAGCGTAGCAGCGTAGCAGCCTAATACATTTCTACAAATAAACTTCACAAGAAATCAAGCGAAACACTTAAAAAATACACGAAGTAATGTGAGTCTGTTGTTTGAAAGTTAATAAATTGGAAATAAAGGAATTTTCACAAAAAAAAAATAATGTGAAATTATACGCTGCTGGCAGCGTGAAGTTGGCAGCCTAGCAGCGTGAAGTTGGCAGCGTAGCAGCGTAGCAGCCTAATACATTTCTACAAATAAACTTCACAAGAAATCAAGCTAAACACTTAAAAATACACGAAGTAATGTGAGTCTGTTGTTTGAAAGTTAATTAATTGGAAATAAAGGAATTTTCACAAAAAGATAATAATGTAAAATTATACGCTGCTGGCAGCGTGAAGTTGGCAGCGTGAAACTACGACCCAGCAGCGAAACAGCGTAATATATATTTCTACTGATGAACCTCGCAACAAATGCATAAAATAACCTGAGTCTGTTGTTTGAACGTTAATTAAGTGAAAATATCGGAATTTTCAAAAAAAAAATTAATGTGAAATTATACGCTGCTGGCAGCGTGAAGTTGGCAGCGTGAAACTAGCAGCGTAGCAGCGAAACAGCATAATATATATTTCTACAGATGAACCTCGTAATAAATGCATGAAATAAGATGAGTCTGTTGTTTGAACGTTAATTAAGTGAAAATATCGAAATTTTCAATAAAAAAAATTAATGTGAAATTATACGCTGCTGGCAGCGTGAAGTTGGCAGCCTAGCAGCGTGAAGTTGGCAGCGTAGCAGCGTAGCAGCCTAATACATTTCTACAAATAAACTTCACAAGAAATCAAGCTAAACACTTAAAAAATACACGAAGTAATGTGAGTCTGTTGTTTGAAAGTTAATTAATTGGAAATAAAGGAATTTTCACAAAAAAATAATAATGTGAAATTATACGCTGCTGGCAGCGTGAAGTTGGCAGCGTGAAACTAGCAGCGTAGCAGCGAAACAGCGTAATATATATTTCTACAGATGAACCTCGTAATAAATGCATGAAATAAGATGAGTCTGTTGTTTGAACGTTAATTAAGTGAAAATATCGAAATTTTCAATAAAAAAAATTAATGTGAAATTATACGCTGCTGGCAGCGTGAAGTTGGCAGCCTAGCAGCGTGAAGTTGGCAGCGTAGCAGCGTAGCAGCCTAATACATTTCTACAAATAAACTTCACAAGAAATCAAGCTAAACACTTAAAAAATACACGAAGTAATGTGAGTCTGTTGTTTGAAAGTTAATTAATTGGAAATAAAGGAATTTTCACAAAAAAATAATAATGTGAAATTATACGCTGCTGGCAGCGTGAAGTTGGCAGCGTGAAACTAGCAGCGTAGCAGCGAAACAGCGTAATATATATTTCTACAGATGAACCTCGCAATAAATGCATGAAATAAGGTGAGTCTGTTGTTTGAACGTTAAATAAGTGAAAATATCGAAATTTTCAATAAAAAAATTAATGTGAAATTATACGCTGCTGGCAGCGTGAAGTTGGCAGCGTGAAACTAGCAGCGTAGCAGCGAAACAGCGTAATATATATTTCTACAGATAAACCTCGCAAAACATGCATAAAATAAGGTGAGTCTGTTGTTTGAACGTTAATTAAGTGAAAATATCGAAATTTTCAATAAAAAAAATTAATGTGAAATTAGACGCTGCTGGGCTGCCAACTTCACGCTGCTAGCAGCGGCTAATTTCAAATTGAAAAAAAATATATGAAAATTATATATTTTCTGTTAATTAATGTTTACACAACAGACTGACATTATTTTATGCATTCTGAAGTATTTTTCTTGATTTGTTGTGAAGTTTATCTGTAGAAATATAGATTACGCTGTGACGCTGCTGGGCTGCCAACTTCACGCTGCTAGCAGCGGCTAATTTCACATTGAAAAAAAATATATGAAAATTATATATTTTCTGTTAATTAATGTTTAAACAACAGACTGACATTATTTTATGCATTCTGAAGTATTTTTCTTGATTTGTTGGGAAGTTTATCTGTAGAAATATAGATTACGCTGTTACGCTGCTGGGCTGCCAACTTCACGCTGCTAGCAGCGGCTAATTTCACATTGAAAAAAAATATTTGAAAATTATATATTTTCTGTTAATTAATGTTTAAACAACAGACTGACATTATTTTATGCATTCTGAAGTATTTTTCTTGATTTGTTGTGAAGTTTATCTGTAGAAATATAGATTACGCTGTGACGCTGCTGGGCTGCCAACTTCACAAAAAAAAGAAAAATGTGTAAGTTCTCATCTAATGAACGTTAAAGGTATAAAATCGAATTATATCATCGATTCGTAAGTGTTTAGCCGGATTTCTTGTGCATTTTATGTTTGACTATAATAGTCCGCTATGCGGCCGCTACACTGCCAGATTCACAAAATCGATAAAAATCGTATTTTTTCTTCTAATAAACATGACAGCAACATAATGTTATTACTTCATGCGTTTTTAAGTTTTTGCATGATTTGTGGTGCAGTTTAACTGTAGAAATATATTAAGCTGCTGGGCTGCTAGGCTGCTGGGCTGCTAACTTCACGCTGCTGGGCTGCTAGGCTGCTGGGCTGCCAACTTCACGCTGCTGGGCTGCTAGGCTGCTGGGCTGCCAACTTCACGCTGCTAGGCTGCTGGGCTGCCAACTTCACGCTGCTAGGCTGCTAGGCTGCTGGGATGGCGTGGTGGGGTGGGGTTTACTGTGTTGGTGTGGTGCAGTCGCCTTTTTGTGGGTTTAAAGGGTGCTCAATTCTGCTGATTGTTGTTATCATCAACGAATAGGATTGAAAACAAAATTCTGTGATGTTTCTTCAATATCATCAATTCACTCGACACCATCGTATAGATATAAAATGTATTTCAGTTAACAAAGTTTAAACTTAAGTACTACGCAAAGTACAGTTCAAGTCCAATACAAGTTAATGTCACACAGACAGTATGTTATTATGATCGCTATACATTATAATCACTAAGACAATATCTAAATGTATTAACTTAGGATTCCTTGCTGCTGAAAACTTACCTTATGCATAGGGTCGTTCTGTATGAAGCATGACCTATTTTATAAATATCAGTTCTTATTTATCATTTATCAATACTTAAATGGTGACAACTTTGTAACTTCATACTTTCTAAAAACACAGGGTTTTATTTAATAATAGAATTTGACGGAACAGAATCTTTATTTTAACTTGATAGATAAGTAATAACAAACAACAACGATAATGGTCTGGTCACATATATCATAGGATGTTTCAGCCGATTTAAATGCCTAGAATTACACAAATATTTACTAAACAATATACTTAAATATGGTTAAGCTTCAAAGTTTATTCAAACTCATTTTTGCAATCTCCTGTTATGAACAAGCAAAAGGTGCAACAATACATGTTTAATTAAATAACTGTCACAGTGACATTGGGTAGCAAATGCTGAATTTGTCCTAATTAATTAGAGTATATTGCAATCTTTAAATCAATTAATTTCAGAAGCACTAGTGTTTCCTTTTATGTGCCAAAATGCTTTTGAAATAAACTGACTGATACTTATTCACAAGTGCACATTTCAAATCATTGAAAAGAACAAAATTAATGCCGGTAATAACAAACGTACGTATATATTCATGATGGTATTAGCAGCGTATTACCTAATGTTAGTGAAACAGTTTAAGATTTAGAAATATAACACGTGCATGAATGAAATAATTACATAAGAATACGATAGTAGTGAAAACAACATTAAGAAAATTTTCATACTTGTGCATTACAACATTTGTTTAACTTTTGCTTTAACGAGCAATAATCATATCCTTTCAATATTTACAATATCATAATATTTACAAAACAGGCAATACAGTCAACAGAGCAGATAACATACAAATTGATAACTGGCAAAGAAAGACATCAATCTTGTTGTATTGTAACGTTGTTCTGAAATGTTTCGTGATAACATTGCAAAACGTACTTAATTCTGTTTGATTCGAAGCATTGCAATTGCTAAAAGAACTAATAAATTTCGTCATGCTTCAATTGTTGTATGTGTTTGTACCTCTGTATCTTTTGCGCTGAATTTTAAATATTGGACATTTTGATATAATGGTACTCTTGTAGATCTTTACATGAATCACACATTACTTTGCTTCTTTTATGGCAATGTTTCTACAGTTACCAACATACTATATGACGTTTGACGCACGAAACAACAAAACCGATTTTAGTACAATACTCATTACTAAACCCATTATACATGTATAAAAATCAAAATACATTAATTTATATAACTGAAAGCCACGTTTCGAGACAATAATTCTGGTATCAAACATGCAATGAGTATCATAAATCATTAATAACATGTAAAAAGATCAGATAAGACTAGTGATGCAATAAAACAAAATTTAAAAAATGCGAATCATAAATCATGTAATTGGTAAGTTTGTGACAATGGTAATGAGAAGGTGAGTTGATTTTGCGTGTAACATTTCCAAAGAAATCGAGTCTACTGGAAATAGAACATCGCTACACAAACCTGACCTGATCTCATCAACAATAATTTAATAGAACACATTTAGTCACAATACCACATACATATTTACAACAGACCAATAAAAACTAAAAAGATCATGACATTGAAAAAGGACAAATACAGTTACACAAAACACAATTGTAAATATCCATACAAAAGTCGACAAACATGCTAATACATGCAGAAAACAAAAGAAAAAGATATACTTGGTAATCTAAGCGAATAAATATAAAGTGATAACATGATAATAGTAGTATAACATAAGCATTGGTAGGATAAATAAAATAACCGAAAAATAAATCGTGAAGAATGGTTAGTTAAAACCAATCAGGGCTTCTGCAAAGGAAGTTCCCTAAAGAGGTGATAAGAATGTTTCCCTAAAATTAACACAAAATGTTAAATTAGTCATGTTAGATGTTGAGCTTGACCTAACACAAGCTGCCGAGTGACAATTTAACGCATCATGTATTCATAAGCAATATTAGAATACATTTAGTTACAGTTATAAGGTAATCTAACCTAAACTACCCAGTAACAAGCGTTTGAACCTTTCAGCGACGACGAAGGTACTAAATACTCTTTCCATATGGTTAAGTTTTGTAATGTAAATAGAAGTTACTTTCGTGCTCGTTCATAACTAAATTTCTTACACACACACGCCGGGAAAAAGATTGGTTAAAGGCATTTTATAAACTAGACTCTAAATGGCTGGATATTTTGGCAGAAATGGAATTATCTATTCTGTGGAGGATCAATTAGGCTTTCAGCATCATAATTTCAAAAATAAACAGTCAAATTAAATTCTTACACGGTACTGAATAGTGGGAAATTATATTTTTCGCCAGAGGAGATGAAACCATAAACCAATATTCAAGAGCTGCTACTACATTTGTTAGTATTCTTTGTGGACAAGTCCACGAAATTCACCGAAACATAACTCAGTTGACAGAAGTGTTTATCATGAAGCGTTACTACATGTACTTCTAAACACATATGCTAACTCTGAATAATTGTTATGAAAAAAACATGTATTGAGTTAGTATGTACAAGTGCGTTGCAGAGAAAAAAAATGAACGGTGGACTTTTGTGAAAAAAAACAAACAACAATTGCTTACCTAAGAAATATCATAGGCTTTGTTGGGCTTCTTTTTCTAAACGGTTAGACCTCGTTGGTACCCCAGGAGCAAAACATAGACGCTACATCGAAATAAAGCATAAAATGAACAATGACCTTTTAAATCTAAATGAAATGTTTTTTTTTTGGTCTTCATAAATATGTTCATTATTTTCATTATTATATTCGAATGCCTAACAATGATTGACTTTTAGTTTTACTCTTCATGTGATGATGCTGTTGTGTTTTAGATCATTGACAGACTAAATGAAATAGTCTTATCCTTAGCTGAACCAGATATTTAATGAAATTCATTTTAAATCTGGTTCAATTATGGAAAATACTAATTAATTAAGACTGTGAATGATCTATAATCTAATGAAAAACCTGTGAATAAATAAATAAATCAGTGGAAATTGAAAAGGATGAAACGCCGTGTTTTTTCCAATTCATTATATTAGTTATATTTCGCAATGGTTATAGGGATGGAACGCCCACGTATGAAGCAAACGTTTTACAATTATGTTGTTTTGACATCACGACGCTAATCGGAACATATACATGCAAGCATTATTGAAAGAAAAAATATCATATCATGCAATATGCTTGTTCGCGTTTGTTTCCAAAAAGAAATGGTGATATTTATAACAATTTACAGCTTGTATTATTACCATGTTGAGATCAAATATATATCAGTTATATAATTATTTATACTGATGAGAGGGCGTATAGCGATTACCTTGTCCGTGCGTCCGTCCGTCCGACTGTCTGTCCATACTAGATCAAGATTGACACGGAGGCATTTCCTCTTATTGAACGCAACGTCTTGTTTCAATTTAGATGTAAATACTAATTGTTCAGAACTCTGATGTACTCAATGATCATGTTCCTCGTCTCCACGAATATTTGGTATCTATATTTTATATGAAGCGTATATAGACAAGCCTGAGAGTTTCACACCGAACATTCATAAATAATAAACTAATGTTTCTAATGAGGATAGAACAGAAACGCCGTTGCCGTTTTCCTGGCGTTGCACAGTCTCAATGACAAATTGACTTCCTTAGCTTAATATGAACATTTCTAATTGAGATTCATAATTATTCGTATTTAATCGATATCTCTTGAGAGCCAAATATAGTGTACATACATAGCTGTACTAGCCAGTTCAAACGGCATAATCAATATGAAACATCCACAAGAAACACGTAAAATAGCCAGTTTATATTGTTAGGATCTGGGTCCGTATTCACAAAGCATCTTAAGATTTTCTTTAACTTAAGCCGAAATTTTTACTTAAGTGAATTTTTTTTATGGTAATGGTTTGTAAACCAGTCATCAAAAGTGTGAAAATGAATTACCATTTTCATAATTGGCATCTTTAAAACAAAGTTAAAATCATATTATTGTGATTTCCTCCTTTATATTAGTACAAAAGAGTTAAGGAAAAATTCGAATTAAAGGATTAATTAATTAATTAAAGTACTCACTGGGTTGGAAATAATGCTCAGAAAAGAAAACAGTTTGAAAACGGTGTATTGATATAACTGCCTTCTAAAATAAACTGGAATGTGATCTTTGCAAAAGCAAAGCCGTTATTGACGGAGAAGTGAACGCCCACGGTGATGAAGCAGTGTAAAATTTTAGCGTGTATCAATTCGTCAAATCCAATTATTTCCCCATAGCACCACCGTTTCTAGTATTTAAAACATGTCCCGAAACCATTAGACAAGTATCTCGTATAAATATATTTGTTGTACTTTTACACCAGTTAGTGAAAATAGAGATTGTGGTGGCATATAGACCAAGTAGAGAAGAGCTCTATGATGATGCTTGCATTAATGCTTCATGTGCAAAATAAAGTAAGAGAAGAATAGTTTGCTAAATGACGACTATTCCTACCCCCGAAAAGTGACCTTGGCATTTACTTTATTGTCCTTTTAGTATTCTTTATTTGACTGTATGGCAATCGATTTTGTTTATTATTTTATCAATTTACCTTACAATACTGTTGAATAAATGAATAAATAGATAAATAAATAGATGAATGAATAAATAAATAAATAGATGAATTAATATATTAATTAAAAAAATAGATGAATAAATAACATGTTGGGGGACCAAAGTAGTAACAAAAAGGTGTACACATTATCATTTGATGTTGCAACTCTATTTAAGTATGCTATCCATATTGTAGTGGCAAATAATGCTTGTATATACATGTATATTTCAAAAATGGTTGTACCTGTACTGTACTACTGTGTAAAAAATCTTACAACTTATCTGAACATATGTATTTCAATTGATCACCCGATACCTTTGCAGAACTATATATATCTTAAGCTAGTTTTAAACTTTCTATTATAAAATCTTCTATCGTAAAAATGTAATTATTTTTTTATATATAATTCTAATATCAAAATTTCTAGATCATATTAATTATTTTCTGAGCCTGAAAGAACTTCGTGCAAATTGATGATCTGTAGTTTCACTAACAATACAACCAACACGCAAGGCATAGAAATTAATATTGCTGTATCAAATCATAATCACATTGAGATTAATTTTGAAAGAAAATCAGAGATAATTGTGTATTATAATTAATAATATGATTAAACTGTGTAGGACTGCGAAAATCACCACCTGGGTCACTGGAATTAACTTCATTATTGACATTGTGGCTACTGTTCTTCATAATCATTCACCATACGAATGATTAATATTATGTCAGGATATCCTGAAACGATGACCTAAGAAAGAATGAATACAGTTAGAATTGGTCCAAGTCATAACGAAGTAAGAAACGGATATCATTCGTGAATACAAATGAGAGACATTGGGAACTATCGCAAAGGAATTTTGATGTCTTAGTCTCAGCTGAATTCATAAGGTTGTTGCGTTGGCTGATCGTATGCTCTACTCAAGATTAACGAGACAGTTGTTTTGTTGATGGCATTGTCGAAACAAATCATTATTCAATTTCTTATCCAATGAAAGATCATTAAACATTGCGTAGATACTTCTAACATTTGATTAAATATTAGCTCGTCATGACTATATCCATTTCCAATTAATCAGATATCCATTCTTTGTTGTTACGTGATGTTACAGTAGATAAGAATAGGGTTGCCAGAAATATAATTATACAGGCAAAACTCCCTTTTGGCACCAAATACCAACAGACCTGATTTCCATCGACCAACATCCCGTACATACAGAAACAGACTATACTGAGCACAAAGCAAAATTCTCCCGATGGTTACCGCTTTTATACAGTCTACAATAAAACCATACAGCTCGCTTTGTTGCAGGTATGAAACATCGTCTTAAATATTCGGTTAATTGACGAAGTACAATTATATAATCATGCATGTCAACATGCATAATGAATCACTGACTGAATTTTATACGAGTCCATATAAGTCTGTACTATTCAATCCATTCAGACAATATTATTTTGTACATATAATTATTGTAACATTACCAAAATACTCATATCAGAAATGAATAAACGTTTTATATATATATAAAATTACGCATGTCATATCAACATACTCGATGAATCCTTGTCTGAATATAGCACAAATGGATCAGACATATCTATTGCTATACGTAATTATGGATACGTAGAAATGCTTTAATAAGATTCCAAACACACTTGTATAAATGTACACCGATCTAAACACTTATGCTGTGAAGCATAGGAGAAAGTTTATAGTGATATGCGAGTATTTCGAACATTATTATCAATATGTTCTAACCGTATCTTCAAAACATGAAACTGCACAATCAGTGTCAATTAAACAACTGACAAATGATTCCTGCAACTACAAAGACTTCAATCAAACTGTCTCCGATATTTTCTCTCGTATTTGTTGTGAACTTTAGAAGAAAGATAAAGGTCTGGTGAATGTCATTCTTAGCAATTGCCTTTGAAAGCATTGGCATTGAAACTGGTGATAACAAGCCAACTAGACTGTATAATTAAGAAGATAAAGTGAGCCCAACAGGTAATGGTTGTACGTTTTAGCAGTTCATATGGTTAATGGTCTAACAAGTGAAATGGGCAAACCAAACATGCTGTTGTTGCTTTCGAATAATAGTGTTTAAATTCAAATAACAATGTTGCTTACTTAAGCATGTAAAAAGCAGTTTTTTATTCGATTGAAATACTCGTGCAATAAGTACCTGGTGTACAGCGACATTATCTATTTGAGCTAATTTAAGTTAAGGGGGAAAATTCAGAAACCTAGAGGTAGAAGTGAACAAGGGTCCGTTGATTAGGTCGGTCACTGAAAAGTGTCAAAACACATGTTAAATAAGTACACATGTATAATGATGTATAAAATGACAAAGTACAAACAGACACAAATTCTCGAAAAAACAATGATGACAAATGAGCCATGGTCTAACTGGGAAACTAACTTACATTTGGACTAGTCCAAGAATGGGGGAATTCGCCGTCTTTTAGAAAAAGGAATATAAAAAATGTCAGATTTAATTTATATTGATAACGGAAAAAATGTATGTTCCAGGACTCGCGTAGACACTTTGCATATTTTACTCTCGCTAGCGTTGCCACATTGTCAATAATAATTACGATGTTTTTCTCCCACATAACTTGTCGTTACATCAATGAGGTTTGTTCGGTTTTCTACTAGACAATATGGACAAGGTACAATAATGACCACATGGAAATAATTATGTTTTACGTGATATAGAACATTATTATCTACTTATATGTTGTTTAACTGCCCATTCAACAACTATGGTCATTTCAGTTTCGCCTCAGAGACAGAGCCCGGTGCAGGAGAATCGGGAATTCATATCCCTACTATTTTTAACAGTTTTTCCATTTTTCTATCGTGTACGGTTTAAGGCACCGATACAGGCATGTAATTTTCTAAGCACATTACATTGCTCGGTAGTTGGTATGGTGACATTAAAATCAAGAGGGTCAAGATGGCCCTATATCGCTCACATGACAATCACTGTTCACTCATTAAAACATTGTTTTGAACCGGAGACCTAGTTTTTGACCCCATATTACCCATGTTAGAACTTGTCTTACATATAAATAAGACAAACATTCTGACAAAATTTGGTGAAGATCCAATCAAAACCTTGAAAACTGCAGCATAGACAATGTTTTCCAAAGATTTGACCTCGAGACCTAGTTTTTGACCCCAGATGACCTATGTTCGAATTTGTCTTACATACCATTAAGACAAACATTCTGACAAGGTTTGCCCAAGATCCAATTAAAACCATGACATTTAGAGGTTTTACAAGATTTGACATTGTGACCTAGTTCTTGACCCACGATAACCCATGTTAGAACTCGTCCAAGATATTATAAAGACAAACATTCTGACAAGGTTTCATGATGATCCAATCAAAACAGTGACTTCTAGAATGTTCACAAGGTTTTCAAGCAATTTGCCCTTGGCTAGTGATCTAGTTTTTTACCGGAAATGACCCATTATCAAACTTGATCTACAAATTATTAAAATAAACATTTTGTGACATGTGAGCTAAAAACGTCCCTGAAATTCGAAAGGCAGAGCTAAGAATAGAACCCACGAGCTTTCGTTTAGAAGTCCAGCGTATTACTCTTCGTCCACCGATCGCCGAACACGTTGGAATGTTGAAAGGCCAACGAAATGAGTTGTCAAATGAACACTAGTAATATAGTGGAACGTTTTACCATATAAACCCAATGTACTTGACGCAAACACATGCACTGCCAAAAATAAGTAAGAGCAGTAATATCATATCAATCAGATTAACCCATATCATGATGAAAGAGCTATTCATAAAACCATTTTTATATTATGAATTATTCTGGTATGATTAATTAATGAATTGCTAGATTATGTTAGGCGTGAGTCTCAAATCAGACAGGCTATTTGAAGCCAGTAGTCAGTTGCTGATTTTATAACAAAATATATTTAATTTAATGAAAATGTTCATGAAAAGTGCAAATGGAAGCTTGGAAGCATTGGTATTCATAGAGTTATGATGGATCTGGTTGGAATAAGCATTGCATGAATATGCTTTGATGTAAATTAATTCAAAAGGAAGGGATATGATGATATAAATATACAACACAGAGATAGCCGGAGAATAAAGAGATTATTTGTCATTATAAACATCTACATATCAGTATTGCTAAGATTTTGTGTCCACAGAGAGATGATAGTAAATATAAGGTCAAACATGTTTACTGAAATGTTATTCAAGAAAATCAAGAATGCAATTCACAATAAGAGAACGTTTTTATTTTAATATCTTCTGACAAAGGAAACATGTTTAATCGATCAGTTGCATCGGCAATAATGAAGGAATAAAACACGTATTCCTGTGTCAGCAAGCTAAAACAAAATAATTTAAGTTATAATTAACTGATAATTACATTTAATTTTCACGCATAAAGCAGTCCAAAAGAGTATTAATCTCCATCTACGCTTGAGATAGTCCCTGATGGACAATTAAATACAAATTAGAAGTCAAATAGGGCTAAACAAACAATACATTCAAAAACAAGAACTTCTGTAAAACAGTATTAGAAACAAATGCACTCAATAAACGGCAGAACCCGCTGTAGAGGAAAATTAAAGGGAAATTAGTCATGAAAACAAGATTAAGGCTTTACAGTAATATCTAAAACTGACAAACTTCGGGCAATGACAACATGCGAAGGAAAATTCTTGGAAAGCAATAATTTGGCCGTGTAATTGCTTAGTCGCATAAGCATGCAAATGCTTATAAAATGTCTGGTCTAATGCCGTATATAACTGAACTATCGTAGAAAAACGGCATATAACCTTCCGAAACTTATTAGGCGTAAATTGCATAACATCAGGAAGATCATGTCTCATTATTTTAACTTGAGATTCAGCACTCGATATAATCATTATGTGAATTTAGATAATCATTTTCCCTATTGCTAAAGGTAACGAGCATGAACATGAATTTGATCCCGTTGCCAGACATGTACTCCCATCTGGTAGAGCGGATGACTACACGCCTTGAGCAGCACTTATTGCCCGGAGTATCCCGAATGACACAACTTCTTTTTATTGGACAAATCGCGAGAATAATCAATGATGACGTTTCATTCTTCTTACTCCATTTCTCGTTTGACAAATAATAAACATGGATAATGCTTGCATGTTTGTCTAAGACGAAATTATCAAAAGGAATGTTTGATTTATATTGTTAAGCCTGTCATTCATTTTACTCTGTTTGCGTAAAAATAAAGATAAATGAACATGTTGGCAAGATGATCATATCGTTATCATACCGTTACCTTGCTGTTATTATGATTTTATCAGACTAGAGCACTCAGTGCCGACTGTATAAACATTAAGCAATATGGTTTCTATTAGACTTTATAACTTTGATGTTCTTGACAAGCTAGGAAAATTGATCGCAACTTTATAATGCTTTTAACATGGGTTCTGATGATTCTTTTTCTTTCACTTAGTGACAGTTTTCCTAAAACTAGAAATGTGTCCGTAGGACACGGATGCCCCCGTCATTTTACACTGGACACAGAAATGAGTGTTGTGTGGGAAATATGTGAATACAACATAAAGCAGGTTGCTTGGGAATGCTGCCCATAGTGGGAAGTAAAGATCACCTAAGGGTGGTAAACACACAACTACATGTACATTCAATATTTCAATATAAAGAATGAACGTAAATACATAAGTGTCCACTGTGACCTTGACCTTTGAGTAAACGACACAGATTTTGCGTATGACACATCATCTATATATGATGAACATTTGTGCCAATTTATTTCAAAATCCCATCATACATGACAAAGTTATAAGCCGGACATAAACATACACTTTCACTACATCCATGATAATATGCACACATTTTTAATGTCCACTGTGACCTTGACCTTTGAGCAAGTGACGCAGTTGATGCGCAGGACAAGTCGTCTTGATATGATGAACATTTGTGCCAGTTTATTTCAAATTCCAATCATGCATGACAGAGTTATAAGCCAGACACATACATATACACACAATGGTTTGATGTCAAGAGCTACCATCAGACCAAGAATAGAGGCGTATTCATTTGTACGCACCTTTTTGACGTACATAGTTCTTTTTCTCGTATTTACTACTGTTAAAGGACATGAGTTCGTGCTATTGTCTGAGTTTATTGACAATGGTAACATAACATTTTCTTAATCGGTTGACGGATGGATTGAGTAAGCCAGGGTTACACGAAAATCTATCAAGTCAGCGAACACAACAGCTTCCGTCACTTTAATGTCAAAAAGAGAATTTCACATTCAGCAGTAAAATAAATTAATGTTATAACAATCAATCTAATCTGAAAATTGGTTTATATAAATACAAACAATATACATAAGTAAGGCTCTGATATCGCGGAATAGCACCAGGGGTTATGTGTAACACGATGATATAAATAATTGAAATAGATAATTTACATTTGTTATAAAACCATAGTTTGATTTTACGTCAATTATCAAACATCTCTGAAATGAAGTTATGCTCAGCAAACAATCTGTACACTTTCGGAATTCCTTCTAGTATACTCTATACTCGCGGTTTAGAGAGGATTATATTACGCTCTTGTAGTGTAAGCTGGCTGCTAATGCCAAAGACTCGTTGTTAAATTTATGTTAAATTTTAGATTAAAGATAACCGACGAATGCCCAATACTTGGTTAATGGCAATTTGCGTTTTTTTTTCAATTTTAGTGCTTCTTTTTGTGAAATTATTATTTTCATGAATGCCCTGCGTAAGAAATTCCAGAAGTATATAACTTGTTTGCTGAGCTGTATTTATAATATCATGTGGAAACAGAAATAAGACGTTATTACTTAAATAGAGTATTTGCTACTTCGTATGGAATACAAAAGTATTTTTTGAAATTGAGTCATTTCTTACGCTGGAGCATCGATGTCATGATGTGATGGTAGCTTTGCTTCCATACGAAATGTCTTATTTGTATTTCCACATGGCATCATTTATACAATTGAACCTTAAGGAAAACGTAGGTGTCACCACAATCAGGTCAAGGCAAATTACATAGCAGTGTCATTTCTATAATGGAGGTGTCGGAAATTACACAGTAATAGTACAATTACTTGACACGATAACAATAGAGGTGGTAGATTGGACAGGATTTATCCTAAGTATTAATCATGTTTTCCAATGCGGTGCAATTACCAAGATAAACAATGTTGCCATACAACGAAATAAAACAATAGATTCCTTGGAAATGGCCAACATATAAGACTTCAAGTATTCATGATCAAAGTAACACACAAACAATGAATCACAATACAACATTCACTCTCACATCATACTCATATACTAGTAAGACATTCAAAATCGTGATGCTACTGTGACAGTTTTGAACCGAGCATGACCTATCGCTGTAGTTATTCAAATTGCAAAATAAAGAAACAGTCTTTTGTCTTTAAAAAACAATCGCACGAGAAAGTCAGTAGAAACAACGAATATAGATCAGAAAAAAAATCTCAGAAATAATCACATACAAAAAATACCTTCCCTAAAATAATGCCAAAAAACAGACCTCAAACCCATCAAAATCAGGTTTGACACTACATTGATTTTACGTTACGTTATGTTGTGACGTTGATATTTTGATAAAATGTCGCAAAGACTTGACTTTACCATGTCCATGTAGACACAGCACAAACCGACGGGGTATTTCTTTGATACATTGATAATGCACACACAGATCTACACTAGTAGAAGATATAATATGTAAACACCAGGCAGCAATGGTAATAAGTCACTATTGGCGACAAGCATCAAAACTACTCCGCAAAAATGACAAACGCTGTAATACACCGACACGTAATAATCGCATTACATGATAAGACAGCACGAAGCAATAGTAATATAGGAGCTGTTTGAGTGATGATCTATGTTTTCGTTTTGTGGTACCATTGGTGATCACTTATAATTATGTTCAGTGCTTAACGGGCATCAATGTTTACTTCACTAAAAATATGAAAGGTTTCTCATCGTTTTATTTTATGTAGCTTTCCAAGAGCATAAACACTTTATAAACAGTCAGTTATAATATACTTATGTTACTGAATATCAAGTTCTTCAGGTACAGCGTAATTAGCGACTGAATAAGATCATCTTTTACCAAGATTTAAACTGAAACCCCGTATAGATCGTCCGACTATCTTAATATCGGGACCAACCCATTTAATTCTGGAGTGCCTTTTAAAAATTAACTATATTTTATCTAGAAAGTAGGACTACAAGTTAATACCGTTACCATTGGTCCGAAAGATGGGACGGCCTTAACATCAACTCTCTTCTATACTATAATTATGATATTGGTTCCATACAGACCAATATATTTCAGACTTAAACACGCGTAATGCAAAGACGGCATTTTCTCCGAATAATAATTAATAGCTCTACAGTTTGCCCCTGTTTATAATACATCAATGTAATATCTAGGTCGATGCATTTATACGGTCTGTGGCTCCATAATTTAACACATGAAAACACAATTCCATATGCGAATAATAAGGCTTTCCTAACGTATAATTTCAAATGTGTCTCAAGCGATTCACAAAATCAAACATGAAACGCGCACAGTAATTAGTTTTCAGACAGATATGAAAGAGGATCAATTGTTATGTACAAAAAAGATACGCAATGTGGTGTAATCATCGTAACGTATGCATAAACGAGTAGATGTATTCTTTCTGTCAAGTTCTCTGACACTTCGGGGACAGGACAAAACCGTAAATCACTGGAATGACATATTTCTAAATGTAGGTTACGTGTTTCTATGGTCTTGGGAGACATAAATAGCTATACAAAATAACAATACAAGACAAAATAGCCTAACCTGAAATATGTGGCGTTTGTCTGCCGCTGCAAAACGTGATTTCTATGTAGAAGCTACAGATCGCAGAAGGCTAGAAACGGTGAAATGTCCAATTTCTAATCCAGTTTTTAATTGACCAAGCATAAAAGGTAATCACTAAAAAACAAATTTGATATCAATGATAATGTTATAATATCTACAACATAAAGCCGTTTGCTACAGACGTTCACATAGACACATAGGCAAAATTAAAACTGATCAATAGATTTTTTTTAACATTGCATGATCGTAGCAGATGATAAATCAAACATTTTAATATTATTCTCCTCTTTTTTATGTTATCAACTGAAAAAAAGATTTCGCGGTCACAGCTGTGATATGATATAGATTGGTACACATAGTAGCCTCCCCCCCCCCCCTCGTAGCATAAGTAGGTCTAGCCATTGAGTCAAAGTCAGTGTTCGAGTGTCCGATGTACTATCTTGTACGTGTAAGGAATCCGCCTGCGACGATGCTTCATTCATCATACACTGTATGGACAGTCTGCAGGGCAACCCCAGCGAGATTGTCTTGTAAAACAAGACTGTCCAAAATTGTTCAATAATACCTAGCTTATGGCTCTTAGCATGTACTTCATCAGGTGAAGATTTCTCATTTTTCTTAAAGTGCGATATCTTCATACTTCGTTCGGCTAGTTGAATTTTTTTTCAGATAAAAAATTGCCTAACCAAGTGCTTTGTTTTATTTGAATATCCACACCTGAAGCTTCGACCTCATGTGTGAACTCGCTAGCCTCGTGCAGTGGGTTGCCCATTACATCAGGACCAATAAAAGTCTTTTCATTTTGTCAAAAGACTGCACATGCGTCCCCACTTAAAATCTACATGTTTTTAGCTCACCTGGCACAGCACAAAATCTCCTAAACCACTTGGTCAATTCCAGAGGACCTAGAGCTTAGATATTTAGTGTGTAGCATTGTCTAGTGGACCTCTACCAAGTTTGTTCAAATTATTGCCCTAGGCTCAAAATAGGCCCGCCCCGGGGGTCACTTGATTTATATAGGCTTATATAGGAAAATTTAAAAAATCTTCTTCTCCCAAACTACAAGGCCTAGAGCTAAGATATTTTGTATGTAGCATTGTCTTGTGGACTTCTACCAAGTTTGTTCAAATTATGGTCCCAGGGTCAAAACAGGCCCCGCCCCTGGGTTTACTCCATCTTATATAGGAAAATTTGAAAAATCTTCTTCTTCGAAACCACAAGGCCTAGAGCTAAGATAGTTTGTATGTAGCATTGTCTAGTGGACCTCTACCAAGTTTGTTCAAATTATTGCCCTAGGCTCAAAATAGGCCCCGCCCCGGGGGTCACTTGATTTATATAAGCTTATATAGGAAAATTTTAAAAATCTTCTTCTCCAAAACTACAAGGCCTAGAGCTAAGATATTTTGTATGTATTATTGTCTAGTGGACCTCTACCAAGTTTGTTCAAATTATTGCCCTAGGGTCAAAATAGGCCCCGCCCCGGGGGTCACTTGATTTATATAGGCTTATATAGGAAAATTAAAAAAATCTTCTTCTCCAAAACTACAAGGCCTAGAGCTAAGATATTTTGTATGTAGCATTGTCTTGTGGACCTCTACATAGTTTGTTCAAATTATGGCCCCAGGGTCAAAATTGGCCCCGCCCCGGGGTTTACTCTATTTTATATAGGAAAACTTGAAGTCTTCTTCTCCGAAACCACAAGGCCTAGAGCTAAGATATTTCGTGTGTAGCATTGTCTAGTGGACCTCTACCAAGTTTGTTCAAATTATTGTCCTAGGGACAAAATTGGCCCCGCCCCGGGGTCACTTGATTTATATAGGCTTATATAGGAAAATTTAAAAAATCTTCTTCTCCAAAACTACAAGGCCTAGAGCTAAGATATTTTGTATGTAGCATTGTCTTGTAGACTTCTACCAAGTTTGTTCAAATTATGGCCCCAGGGTCAAAATAGGCCCCGCCCCGGGGTTTACTCTATTTTATATAGGAAAACTTGAAAAATCTTCTTCTCCGAAACCACAAGCCTAGAGCTAATTAAGATAGTTTGTATGTAGCATTGTCTAGTGGACCTCTACCAAGTTTGTTCAAATTATTGCCCTAGGCTCAAAATAGGCCCCGCCCCGGGGGTCACTTGATTTATATAAGCTTATATAGGAAAATTTACTAGCAGGTTTGTTCAAATTATTGTCCCGGGGTCAACCCCCCCCCCCCCCCCCGGTTTTCTCTATTTTATATTGGAAAATTAACAAATCTTCTTGATCAAAACCACAAGGCTTAGAGCTAAGATATTTGGTTTGTAGCATTGTTTAGTGGATATCTACTGAGTTTGTTCAAATTATGGCATCGGGGTCAAAATTGGCCCAGCACCGGGAGTCACTTGATTTATATAGGCCTATATAGGAAAATTGAAAAGATCTTCTTGTCCAAAACCACAAGGCCTAGAGCTTAGATATGTTGTATGTAGCATTGTCTTGTAGACTTCTGCCAAGTTTGTATAAATCATGGCCCCAGGGTCAATATTGGCCCTGTCCAGGGGGTCAGTTGATTTCAACAACTACTTGACAGTTGAGGTAGATAACTTTTTACCATGACAAGTAACTTCCCTTGATTAAATTATCCCTTAGTGTTGCTTCACTTGTTTGCAGTTAACTATCGATTTTGCCCAATATATGGGGCAATTTCCGGGTACTTGTGGAAGGGTACTGGTTAAATGAAGTCCAGAACCAGTACCTCCCACCGTATATATCTGACATATCGCTGAAAAGCGGCGATAAACCAAATAAAGCTACAAGAGTATTAGAACTATATTTAATGAGGTTTAGCTGTCATTTGCAAGTGCGATAACAACCTCTAATAAAGTATCAGTATCATCGTAAATCCGTTAATATATTATTCAAAAAATGAAGAACTACCAACTTCAAGGATAACGTAGGTTGATTGGTCAATGAGCAGCCTCTGACATTTTAGGGATTCGTTAATATACCATAGGAAATTTAGCCGACGATTTTATTCACATTTAAACCAAACAGTAGACTTCAGAGTTCAGACAAGATCTTAATAGCAAGAGAAATCATTAACGGAAACTCTAAAATACAATCGAATGTTTCCAGGGATATCGTTATTGCGTCGTCGATCTCGGTGCATGGATTCTCTTCAATCTTGTATGTATGTACACATGTATTTCAGCATTGTCAGTTGAGACATACTGAAATTATAGTAGTAGTATGTGTTCATCGACTCTGCCAAATAAAGAGCAATGCACAGGAACCTTACTATAAATCTGAAAAGAATATCCATACAAATAATTATGTCTCCGAAGAATTAACACTGTATGTAGCATTGAAAATCAGCAATTGTGTTCCTTTTGTTTTGTTATAAGATGCCGCGGATTTATCTTGTAGATGTCAAGTTTACCAGTAAACGGAGCACACGCATAAAACTAATTACATTTGTACGCATTAACTTCACAGTGCGAACCGACGTGCTTTCGTTTATTAGATTTCTTCTTTCAACACTCACTCGGTGACTGGCGCGAGAAGAGATGTATAAGGCCATTAAATTCAATTTTAAATGAGTGTTACCAACAATGGAAACGTATGGCAATCACGTATTATAACAATGTCACTTTGACATTATGCGGAATAAAATTGCCATAAGGAATAAGGTTGAACACGAGTACATTAATTCATTACATTGGAAGTTTGTAGCCTCGATATTGGTTATGACACACTATGTGTTTTAAAAAACAAATGCATCGATAAAAAAGAAATAAAAAATTGACACATGCTTCTAGGATTGGCTTTCATTCCGTAGCAATGAACTCACTGTCTTCTTGTGTTTTAACATTTGTTCAGAGTAAATTATTAGTACATGTATCATGTTCTGATCGCAGGTGCCGCGACCATGGTACTGTGGTTACATGTATCATGTTCTGATCGCAGGTGCCGCGACCATGGTACTGTGGTTACATGTATCATGTTCTGATCGCAGGTGCCGCGACCATGGTACTGTGGTTACATGTATCATGTTCTGATCGCAGGTGTCGCGACCATGGTACTGTGGTTACATGTATCATGTTCTGATCGCAGGTGTCGCGACCATGGTACTGTGGTTACATGTATCATGTTCTGATCGCAGGTGCCGCGACCATGGTACTGTGGTTACATGTATCATGTTCTGATCGCAGGTGCCGCGACCATGGTACTGTGGTTACATGTATCATGTTCTGATCGCAGGTGCCGCGACCATGGTACTGTGGTTACATGTATCATGTTCTGATCGCAGGTGCCGCGACCATGGTACTGTGGTGACATGTATCATGTTCTGATCGCAGGTGTCGCGACCATGGTACTGTGGTTACATGTATCATGTTCTGATCGCCGGTGCCGCGACCATGGTACTGTGGTTACATGTATCATGTTCTGATCGCAGGTGCCGCGACCATGGTACTGTGGTTACATGTATCATGTTCTGATCGCAGGTGCCGCGACCATGGTACTGTGGTTACATGTATCATGTTCTGATCGCAGGTGCCGCGACCATGGTACTGTGGTTAGATGTATCATGTTCTGATCGCAGGTGCCGCGACCATGGTACTGTGGTTATATGTATCATGTTCTGATCGCAGGTGTCGCGACCATGGTACTGTGGTTACATGTATCATGTTCTGATCGCAGGTGCCGCGACCATGGTACTGTGGTTACATGTATCATGTTCTGATCGCAGGTGCCGCGACCATGATACTGTGGTTACATGTATCATGTTCTGATCGCAGGTGCCGCGACCATGGTACTGTGGTTACATGTATCATGTTCTGATCGCAGGTGCCGCGACCATGATACTGTGGTTACATGTATCATGTTCTGATCGCAGGTGCCGCGACCATGGTACTGTGGTTACATGTATCATGTTTTGATCGCCGGTGCCGCGACCATGGTACTGTGGTTACATGTATCATGTTCTGATCGCAAGTACCGCGACCATGGTACTGTGGTTACATGTATCATGTTCTGATCGCTGGTGCCGCGACCATGGTACTGTGGTTACATGTATCATGTTCTGATCGCAGGTGTCGCGACCATGGTACTGTGGTTACATGTATCATGTTCTGATCGCCGGTGCCGCGACCATGGTACTGTGGTTACATGTATCATGTTCTGATCGCCGGTGCCGCGACCATGGTACTGTGGTTACATGTATCATGTTCTGATCGCAGGTGCCGCGACCATGGTACTGTGGTTACATGTATCATGTTCTGATCGCAGGTGTCGCGACCATGGTACTGTGGTTAGTGCGCTGGATGTGTTGCCCGGCGTCTGTGTTCGACTCCCGTCGCTGCAGGTTATTATACCCTTCTATGAAAAGTTCACAATTTGTCGATTTTCCTCCATATGTGGAGATATTGCCGGTTCATGGTGGAAGGATTAGTTAGTACAGGTTAGAAAAACAGATTTGGTGAATCGTCCCCCGTATATTATTCCAGAATTGTTGAGAAAAAACGGCGATAAACCAAAATAAATAAAACGAAAATGATCAGACAGAACTCATACACATATCCGTAATTTAGTATTAACAGACTTGTATAGTGCCTTGTATTCAGGGACTTCAGATTACACACAAGTTCTACTGCAAACGACAAACATAACAATTACAGATTACAAATTACAAACCTTAGATTTGCATGTAGACAAAACATCTCCAAACAACCTACGTAATGTAATACAATAAGTTGTCGAGTTGAAATAAATTCTTGAGTGTACCAAAACACCTCGTGTTCTCCAACAATTATTCCATCGCTTTCTACATAGGAATATTTACATCGGATTTGTTATCAATTTGATTAACATCCACTTAGTTAGCGGCCACCTCCGAATAAAGGCTTCCCCGTGAATAACGGTCATTCTTTATAAACTGCTGTTGATTATTCAGAACAAAATGATCTCCTAATAAAGTCAAACAGTCAATAAAGGTCATATTTTGTATTTAAGTGTGGATTGATTTCAAAGTCAAATACTAACGGATCATTGGAAAGAAATTACATACAATATTTAACTATTCCCGTGATTCGACGTGTAACATAGCTACTTTATCATATTCCTAGAGCTTTTTGCCCTTGAAATGACCTAAAATAAACAAAATTTCAAAGGCAGATAACTCAAAAACGAGATCAGTGACTCCCAATTGTTTGCGCTTAAAATGTTTCTGTTATCATATGCTACGATCAGGCGAAGTTTTAAAAAATCTATTATTCAGTTTTCATTTTGCCTATATGTCTATGGTGAAAACTGTAGCAAACGTCTTTAAGTGTACCACGTGACGTGATGGAAGTCATGTTCACTTAACATTATTATAGAACGTAGCCCCGAAAATGAAATTTTCAGACTTTTATGGTATTTATGACAACGCACAAGACTGCCTTAATCTCTAATGCTTCGTTATCATACAAAATTTGTAGTGACTGGTACTTTACATTAACAACAAATAGCACATTAAAAATCAAAGCGTTCATACGGCTTGACTATAATTCCTGAGATTCGAAGAATGTAGCCTTCTGTGTTGTTTAAGATTGGTGAAGCGATTGTATAAAAAACTTAAGGTAAATTTGACCAGAAACTAATTCTAGTTAAATTTAACCCTTTGTTTAGAAAGTCTACTCGTAAATGAATCGTCGAGGTCGTCTAGCGCTTGGTACAACAAAGGGAGCCATCTTGTTTCTTGTTAAATTTTGGTTAGCGTCTCAACTTTTACTAAAATTTAACCAACGTTTATACAATTGGGTGCAGTACGACAAAATCCCTGAAAAAAATATTATTTGGTTTTAAAGTTCGCTATCGATTCAAATGATGTCAGAATATGAGTGCATTAGATACATAGGGTTACTGATATTTAACAGTATCCGATTATTTGTCGGTTTTGTCAGTACGCGTCATTCCATGTATAGACTACTAATTGTGTTCATTGTTTTCCAAAAAGAACCAACACGCTCTTTAGTTATAAATAAGATATAAAATATTCCTTAATTCCTTTGAATTGAATTGTTCTGTATGATGAGATAGTATATGTGTATCATAAACGACTGTGTAGAACTATTCTCGACAGATCTGCGGACATTGACAATGGTGACCTGTTGCTAAACAGATCTTGGACATTTCTCGTGCAATCTTAGGGCGAGTTTGGTGTTCATCGGAAAAACAACATCTGACAACATCTCTATTTTTAGGGATATCTGCAGTCATTTCCTTTTTTTGTTATTTGATAATTGTTATTTGTATGACGGACGAATGCATGATGGCCATTTATGAATTTTTTCGGGAAATTCCTATTAAAAAAAATAAAAGTGACAGAGCTGATGGCTGATACAAAAACACATTTCTGACAATGCAATAGTAACCAGCTGACAACTGGCTGTAACCTGTTTAGAAAAAAGCAGTCTGGTCACTAACTGACGATTAAAGAAAATAGTACTCAGACTGTCAATAAAACAGACCGAGCTGGAAATACATTGTCTTTAAAGTCAGAAATTACCAGTGTCTAACTTTACACTGGTGCAGTAGTGCACTGAATGTGTTATTACTCCACCCCCGAAGCTCAAAAATAGATGGCGAAATCAACATATTGACGAATTAGTGTTTTAATTTTATTTGATTTCTTCGTGCAGACGAAATGTCTAAGCGACCAAATAACAATTGTTTTACTAGATCTTCAGAAAAGATTGCTTTACATCATCGTGACCGCCAAGAAATCCCATCTTTTTCGGTTACAAGGCTTGGTAAAATCCGGATATTGGCACAAAAAGCCGTGATCAAATATAACAGAGAGTAACACTCCCAGTCGGGTTTCCCAATCACTTGGTTAAAAGCATTGCCGTGGCATGAACAAAATGATAAATGGGAGATGATATGCAAATTCTGTTTTAAAATAAAACAAAAATGCTAAAAATACTGGTTGCAACTACTTTAACTCATCAGCGCTGACTCGTCATGTCAAAGGACCATAAAGTGTCAGGCATTGCCAATTCTCAAAAGGTTTCTTAATGTTTTGTCAAAGCAAGAACCTGCAGTTTTCTCAACTATTGATACTTTCTATTGACTTGCCAAGGATAATATTGATGAATGATGCTGTGCTTTTTCCAACCTATAGGGTAAATTTTTAGATTTTCACTGTTTAGCATATTCATATAGCACAATGATGGATGTTTCTTAAAAAAAATCTTCATTATCAGTAGTTCTAGCGTTACAAAGATTATTTCCAAGGAGAAAATTGAATTACGTCACCAATTATATTATTACGTAACAAATAAACGGTTTTCCCAGAATGTCTTTATTTTTCGGAGTTGTAATAACCCATGGCAGAAAATGTCCTTTAGAAAGTGTGCTTTGCTCTTGAAGTAACTCGAGAAGGAAGGTTTTGAAAATGTCGAAAGCTTAAATGTAGCAGGCAATACATGTTAATGGTCACAAACTATAGCTGAAGAAATATAGCAGACCATTGCTGATACAATCATTGCCGACTTTCTTGATGAAATAAGAAGTGACTTTAAAATTGTGTTGCCATCATGGCAGACAAATATGCGAACATTTCAGTGACAGATAGATATACACCTGGATGTTGCTTTTGTCAGGCCAATCACTGCGGGCGCATTATCAAAGTTTGAGTATTTGAAGGACGTACTGGACATAACACTAAGAAGCTAAAGTCCTTACTTGGAGGTGGCAATAAATTGATTATATAGGTAAAAGGTGTCCAGATGAGTGTATAATTGTAATGTCTGCGTTATGAGGGATTTAACCCCTGAGCCCACAAAAGAAGTTACAAGGTACTGCATCGAAAACTTGACATTCTGCTTTAAAACCAATTTGACAACCCTGTGAGCGAACTCGAGATTACAGTTTTCATTGACTAGCAGGCATTTCGGGATGGGTACGATCTCCTGAGACCCTTGGTTATGCAATACTTGGACACTTTTGCTGCTTGATATCTAAAACCGAGTTTCCCAATCTTATTTGATTGGCCACAATTGCACTAACCTTGTTTATGCAAACTGCCATATGTGACAGAGGCTTCTTCTGTCAGAGAACTTGATGAGAACTCTCGTGCCTATCAGCATTGAAGACCTCTAACACTAAAGAACTCTCACCCAGTGAAAGCTAAGACAAAGAAACAACAGAAGAGCATCTTCCAGAAAATGCCATTTGACTCCCCTATCTTGAAGAAGTCCGCCATGTTTTGCCATGGTAAGAAAAGACAATGAACAAGAAGTTGGAACTAACCCAGTCGGATCCTTCTTTGTCTAAATGCATTCATGTCACAAGACAAGATGCAAATAAAAAGAAATGTGTAAATAAGGCAACAGTATATCTTTAGTAGTGCTCACCGCGAATCAACTCTCGCAGGAATAGCAGAAACGTTCGTTTTTCCTGAAAAAGACTCCAAACGCCAAGTACGAAACCTTAGAAAAGGTTGTTTTCAGATAATGTCCTCGAAAAAATGGCATATTCCAGAAGTGAGATATGAATTATTAAAATGGCCAGAAAGAGCTGGTTTGAAGATTAAGTAATACTGATTGATTTTATTGGTTCGTTATCATATTTGAAGCGCTTCTGGTTTTAAAATGATTGGCCTTCTTTATGCGTTTTGTATTTTTTTCTGTAATAATGGCGTACAACATTAAAACATCTGTTTTTAAATCGTCATTAATGTTCACATTTAGTTCCGTGTATTTTGTCAATACTGTGACACATTTTAAACAGAAGGCGTTTAATGATAATTTTAGTTCATATTTAATAACACTTCATGGATCGTTACCGTTCCTTGCCAGTCAAGAATCACTCAAGATTTAGGGAACAAGATCATTTCATTCCCTGAATATTTGAAGTACAAATGAGACTGTACGATAATAAAGAACTGTTTATGAATTGTTCATTAAATGGGCATGGACGACATTTTAAGATTTTTCTTATTTACGATTCAGATGATTAGTTCATGCATATCAGGAAGTGCAACTGTTAATTTCACAGGGGTGTCTACTACAATACATGGGTATATGTGAACACAGGTATATGTGAACACAGGTATATGTGAACACATATGATACTTATTTTCAAACTTGTTCTTGAAATGCTCCTTTAGGCTATTCGATCTGCAGAACCCCACTTGTTACTTACTCAATCATGAGTTGCGTGTACTAGCTTGTGTTAGAACACACCAAGGTTTTGCTGGTGCATTTAATTTCTTGTCCGTTAGATTTGCATCAAGCTTGTTTTTAAAACCCGATTTTATTTGCAATGTGTATTGATGAATTGTATTTGTAAATTAATATTTCATGATGGTAATATAAAATGTGTACAGTTGTTTCGAAATTTGATTGAAAAATTAATGCTTGCTGATGATAAAACATTGGTTTCTGATAAGGTTTTCTCGAGTTTACAAAACAACAGTGAATTTGTAACAGAAGTGCATTTTTGTATATTAAAAGTTAATGTCGACAAAAAAGTAATGGGTTTCAAATGAGATCGTGCTCTTCCTCAGTCTTAGAAATGGAATTATGCTTATTGTAAATAAGAGGAAGGTATTCAATTGTTTTTATAGTTATGTTGGCATCGTTGTAATAAATAGAATATCTATAAATATATTATGATAGATACCATGTCTGTTTAAAGCTACGAAAGCAATGTTTAGTCTCGTATCTAATAGTTTACATCTTTTCTCTTGTTCGCTATATGATACATCCTTATGCGTGTTTCATGTTAAATTTTATTGTCATATGGTTCGAAGTTATGTGCTCTAAATATATGCATTGTATTGAAAAAGGTTCATTGTATACACATGAAATTCGTATTTAATGTAAAGTAAGGCACGTGTAACAATGATAATTTTGGAAGGTAACCTTTGTAAATAGATGTAGCAAAATGATGTACGTGATACTTGATTCAATCATTTAAAAAATGCCAGATCACAGATCTATACATAAAAAATTGCAAATGTTAGTTTATTATGAATCTTGGTGGCAGATGTTATGAAAAAATTGTAAACAATGCGTTTATGTTCGGTATGTTTAGATGTTAAAATCCTAAATTATTTTTATTTCAATATACAAATTACTCCAATGAAAGGTCATATTCAATTAATCATTGCATTTATAAAAAAATATTTTTTTTTTTCAAAAACGTTTTATGTTTCTAAGATATTGGAATTTAGAGTATATATAGGCGAATTTCGAAATAGGTCGGGTAGAGAATATAGAACATGTTTGAGTGTGAATTTACTTAAGTTTGACAGGGTCATCCACCCAACGATAAAATCTGATAGAACGTTTACCTTACTAACTTGAATTCAATTTTATTCTAAAGCAATATCATATAAAGTTCTCGAATAAAGATTCCACAATTGTTTCAAATAATTAACAAGTAGTTTACAGCAAAATATCTAATAAGTAAGATCGTGTTCTCTTTCACTGTTTTACAGAACTTTTAATGATACACAACACTTGCTAAGTCGATTCTAAGTCGTTAAATATTTTCAATTCTATGTGTATGTATTTGGTAAATTACTGCAGCAAGAATATATGATCGTCTGGAATATTTGACGAAAGTCAATACTTACATTTGTACATTAAAAATTACGTGTCAGCAAACTTAATGTATATTTGTCTAAATTCAATAAATATTTGTCTAAATTTATTGGATATTTGTCTGAATTTAATGAATATTTGTCTGAATGTAATGGATATTTATCTCAATTTAATAGAAATAAGTCGAACTGTGCTTTGCCATTCATAACAATAGAAAAGAGACGATTAAAAGTGCCTCAATTAGATTCCAAATACATTCGTTGTTCAGTGATCTAAACAAATAAAACTGAATCATGTGACCTTTGTTGTGGGATGTATTACAAAGCATCATCAAGTTGTGTTGTTTAACTAATCTCGAAAATCTAATAATGCTTATTAATGTCAATTAAACCAATGACAAATGGTTCCTGTTACTACAGACTTCAATCATGTTAACTCCGATATTTTCTATTGTTATGAACTACAGAAGAAAAATCACTTAATAATGTTGTTGATTTTTTCTCACAAGCAGTTTGATAACGTAATGACGATAGAGTTGAACGTCGCATCGTTAGACGGTGTCCTCTGGCAGGCAGACACCAGACGTACACCTGGGTAAAACCACAAACTAGCTGAATAGCTTCCTCACTTGTGAAATTTCTCCTGGATGGGATCCGAACTTACAGCGATGAGGACTAGTATCCACTTGACCATGGAGATCCCGCGTAGTGACAATTCCTTTAATGAATTAAAGGAATAAACATCTGGTGTTGATTACAACAAATCAAAATAAAATTTTATTTATTTCAAGAAAATAATTCTAGATTATTATAGTAGCGTGTGTTTTGTTTGAGGTAAACGTGATATGTGTATTATATTTGTGTCTTAATTAGCTGTTGTCTCCATACTTATTTTTACAAATAATTAGCCCGAAACTACTAACCAGTTTGAAAGAATCAAAAGTTAAGCTGAACTTGAAAATCACGATAGTCATCAATGGAGGACAGCTCGTCGGTAACAACATATCAATACTAATGACTTATTTAACTCGAAAGCAGAAACATTAAGTTCTGGTTAAGTGATATTTACATGCAGAACAAAGAAAGTATTGATAACCCCATATACTTTTGAAGAACAATTTATACACAACTAAAAGTGGAATAAGGCTTAATCAAATGCTACATTCATAATTAACCCTAATGATCTAGTAGAAACAAATCCATTTAATTTCAGTTGAAATGGAAGCAAGATACGAAATAGATAAAGAAATGCGAAACGATACATTACACGAATCCATGTTTTACCGAGAGAACTTATTTTGGTCAATGGTAACATGTAAAGGAAGCTGGATAGAGAACAAATATTTTAGTAGGTCAACCATGATTGTCATATAAGCAAAGAATCTGCTGATATGCTTAACCAGACCGTGTGATATACTTCTTGGATGATCACGCCTGATTATTAACTTAAGGTGGATCGCGGGTTTCCTCCAGAAAAATGGTAATCTTTTTAGACGTCAACGCACAATATTGAAATTTTGCATAAACATCCTTTTATGTATTGGCTAATGCAGACATGATATATTCAAATGATATTTCCATGGAAACCGAAGAAAATGGCCACCTAGCGGACCGGTATGTTTTTCGTTGATTTTCGCGTTATTTTCTGTATTGCTCCGATAATTTTGTATTTTAAGTTATGCAATTTATTTAACTACTATGCTGAATCATTTACAAATCCGAAAAAGTCAATAATATTTCATTTGGCCGTCAATAAATCTTAAAAGATGTCGAGCGAACTCTGCAAGGGTGACAATTTACAATGCCAAAAAATGAGACATTTTTCTTTCAGTTGCGTCAACAGTGAAAAAACGGTCCGATGAATTTTTTTTTAAAACTCAGTAGAGATTCTTAAAATAATTTGAAAGACTTTAAAAAAATAAAAACATATGGTCACCGACTTCGTTTTCGCTACATTTAAACTTATTTAAACACAGAAAAAAGCTAAAAACGTTGCCATAAAATACAAAATATGTCAGTAACAACTAAAAAGTCGCAACGTCACGTCGATCTTGTATAATAACGTTGACGTGTTTAGCCTTTTTCTAAGTTTAAATAAATTTCATTGGCGCGAAAACGAAGTCGGTGACCATATTTTTTATTGTTTTAAAGTTTTCTAAATTGTACAAAGAATCTGTTTTGCGTTTTTTAAAAAAATTCACCGGGCCGTTTTTTCACTACTGACGCGGTTGAGAGAAAAATGTCTCATTTTTTGGCATTGTAAATTGCCTCCCCTACAGAGTTCGCTCGACGTATTTTAATATTTAATGTTTAAAGCAAAATGTAACATTACTGACTTCTTCGGATTTGTAAATGATCCAGCATTGCAGTTATGTAAATTGCATAACTTAATACACAATATTATATGAGCAGTACAGGAAATAACGCGTTAATCAACGAAAAACATGTCGCTCCGCTAGGTGGCGCTTTTGAGCGGTTTCCATGGAAATATCATTTGAATATATCATTTCTGCGTTAGCCAATACCTTAAAAGTTGTTCATGCAAAATGTCTAGAGGAAACCCGCGATCCACCTTAAGATACGTCAATCAGTCTTATCATTAATACATAAAGCTTCAATTACGTCGCTTTCAGATATTACCGAATAGAACATGGACAGACATTTCCATCGGTTTCTATAAAACGTTTGTTCTTCTAGTTTGGCGAATAACTACATGCCTTGGACAGCGCATATTGCGGAAGTGTTTTATTTGACAAAGCGCAAGAACTAATCTATGACGACGTTTCATTTTTCATATTGCATTTCCGGCGTGGTGAATAAAAAGCATGGATAATGGTTGCATGTTTGTTCAAGAAGAAATTATCTCACGGAATATTTGGATTATTATTCAGAGTGTCATTCATGTTAAACTGCTTGCGTAAAATAAAGATAAATCTAACACGATGGCAAGATCGTATTACTGTTATCAGATTAGTGCTATCTGTGTCAGCTGCGCAAATACATTAAGATATATTGTTGAATGTCATTCGAACGATCTTCAACAGAACCTTAAACAAATTGATTGTACCGTATGACGTCTTTATATTGTTATGATGACTCAATATTCTTTCTCACAATTTCAAAGCATTATCTTCCGTTATAACAAAATAAGAGACATCATGCAGCGGTACGAAAAATTCAACATTGACAAATATGTACAATGATATAATATAAATTGTTACAAGTTTAGTAATTAACAAAAGACATTTGGTCCTCGCTTCGGAATTATCATTCACGTACCGCCATGTTGAATCGCCTATGTACAATGCTGTCAAATAATGTCATAATGGCTACAGACCTTCCTCAGACAATGTTGCTTTGCTGTTACGCGATCGACTCAGTCAAAAATCCCCCGAATCAGATTGTTTGGCGAGTGTTTTTTTACTGCGTTCATTATCCGAGCCTTTTGCTTTATAAGTACATGTATAATTATAATGTTGATAAAAGCAATGCCTAACTTCCTACATACTGTTAAAGGTTTGAGTCACGTTACCGCAAACCAATATCATTTGGTGGACCATATATAGTGCCACAGTATCGCCGAGGGACATACACTTTGTATAAAAAACTATGAACTTCATTAATTGAAAGACCCTCTTGATACACACTAACTAAATCAATACAGTATCACTTTATTCAGAACGAGATCCATCCGGAGTGAGCCGTTTTTACCAAGGTAAACAAGGTTTATACTAAATGAATAAAAGTTGAAGAAACGTTATTTTTGTAATTGGACAATTTGACATCGACCATGACATACCACTAAACATCACAGACTGGGGCTCACCCGTAGGGTATTCAATATTGTAATGATATTGTAACAGAGGAACAAAATGTATTCTCAACAGAAATGATCAGAAAATAATAATTGTAGTTTGTCGATGTCACGGAAACAATTCTGAAAAAGTCTAATGAAGAAAAATATATTTTTAAACTGGTTTTGAAAAGATCATTGCCGCAAATATGAAGATGAAATTATGACATTGCGACAAACCCATTTCACTTCAAAGTGTTTTTCTTTTAGAAAAGTTACTAATTAACATATATTCTCGACCTTACAATTTAGAATTACAACGAACTGATTTTTAAACTAAGGATCGAACAACGATTCAACGAAAGCAAACGGATAATATGGTGCACTAAATGCTACAGACAGAATCGATGATGGGTTGCTAAAACAGTAATGTTTCAAACCAGCTTATTTCAGAAATACAGTATGAAAGACAAACTCCATCACAAGTGGACGCATAATAATGCTATCATATAATACGAATGTCACTGCAAATATAATTAGAGGCGTTAGGACGACATTATATCGTATCACTTCGTAAACCTAGATGGTCTCTAAGAGTAAATATTGATGATCCGTAATGGGCTGTTAGATTAACTTCGTTGATGAGTAAGTATCTAGGCTTATATCTTTTACAGTTTCCTCAGAAACGTCCAAACATATCTGTCGGCGGTCTTCATGTTATCAAAATTGTATTATACTCATTCGTACACAAGACAGACTGTTGCATTTCACACTCATACATGGATATAGGACAGAAGTATTTTTTCTCTTTATGATATCTAGCCAATATTACAAATTGTCCTTGTTATATATACGTGTAATATTAATATTGCAATATCTAGGGCAACAACATATTCAGTCCGTTGTAATATAATTTGACACAAAAATCATTTGTTACGTAAAAATGGTGGCAAATACTACTTACATAGCATTCAATATGTGACGAGATTCACTAAATAGAATTTTCTGCAAGCCAGGAAATGATTTGCAGACATCGTATTAGATGTCTGGTTGGAAAGGAAATTATCTGTATTGTAATACGTCAGTATACACTGTTATGTGATCGGATTCATATGTATATAGGATTGTTTACATTAATGATTGTGTGTATCCTTTCTTTCGAAATATCTCATACGTCCGAGACATAAACTTACTTACTTAATGCTCTTCATTCCATGAGCACCATGGCTTTCAATTTGATACGGTGTATGGCTGTAGCCTTTGATTCACCCCAAGATGTCTTCATGTGGCGAAGCTCGTTTTCCAGGAACACGCTGCATGTGGTGGTGAGTCGACCGCGCTTTCTGGTGCCTTTTAGGTTCTATCCCAGGTCCTGACGAGTATGCCCAATCCAACTCCACTTTTTTTGTGTGATGGACTCAGTCCGAGATATAAAAAGGCCTTTCATTAATACATGGTATGACCCATTTTCATAATATGTAAGCTATCTGTTTCTGTAGTTTTCGAAGACAAAGCCGGAAATGAAATAAGTATAAAGAGACAAGAAATGCACTAAATGAAGGAGAAAAGTTTTGGCCCGGTTGTCCAACGTATATCAACCATTCCTTAATGTTGATAACAACAAAAATACTTGTGTGATAGAATGTAAATCTTATAATGTGTGTGTATTGATTTATTGATTTCATTGTTCTGCTCAGATATATTGATACTGCATCAATCTAATTCGTGAGATCATTCAAGCCATAGTTTTCAGCCATAAACGAAGAGAATTGAATTAGAAGATTGAGACCCAGCTGTCAGACATGACAGTAAATCGCAACCTCTTACCAAATATAAACACCACCGCAATAAGTCCATTATTGTCTCTTAAGTCAAGATTTTTAGAAACGGGTATTGTAAATTATACCATTCTAGCATCCCGTTTAAAAGCTGTTTGTTAGTTTTTATGGTTCGTTAAAACAGAAATATTTTCCGTGGAAACATCGCATATAATGAATGCGATCATTCCATGCAAATAGCAATATTCTCAATTAAGTTAACCAGGTTCAAACACATTGGGGAATTACTCGTACGTAGACTAAATAAATCAGTGCAAAACTAAACAAACTTTCTAAACGAAATATCACTAAGTACTACGCCATGTATGAAACCCATGCATAAATACATGCGATTTAAAAATCAGTTATCATTACAATTAATAACAATTTATTTTAATTAATGTGACATTATATGACTAATGCCTGTTTGACAAACTGGAATAATGTGAATAAATAATATTTAGCACAAGTATCTAAACTAACAATTAGATGACCTAAGGGATATGTCTGGTGGTGTGGTAAGCGGCGCTCGGCTACTAAACCAGTGTGGGGAATCCACGTGACCTAGTGACGTCACAATGTTATCGTTACAAGCGCGTTTTCTGTCAATTGAACTAGGAAAACATCACATAAGTGCATTATTTTTCGTTTTCTTCTAAAGCCACATAACTGTTGCAACTCCTTACATAAAGGGCTACCTCCGGTTCAGATTTTTGTCACTGTAGGCCCTCTACTTTTTGCTTTTCTTGTCCAAACCGTTTGACAGTGTTATGAAAATGAACGTTATTTTTACAAGAAAAATTTAGAAAACGTTTTGGACAAGAAAAGTTAAAAAAGTAGAGGGCCTACAGTAGCCCTTTATGTAAGGAGTTGCAACAGTTATGTGGCTTTAGAAGAAAACGAAAAATAATGCACTTACGTGATGTTTTCCTAGTTGAATGACAGAAAATGCGCTTGTAACAATAACATTGTGACGTCACTAGGTCACGTGGATTCCCCACACTGTAAACGAAAAGTCTAGTGTCCCAATCCCAATTACCGAGTCAATTACTGTGTCTCGAAAATCACAGGAAAAATGGCGGGGCGTGTTTCGGCGCTTTACACCGGTAACGATAATTAAGCAGGGAAAACTAATCGAATAGAGTAGGCATATAAAATCCCGGTCCTACTGTATCTTAATTATCTCCCCACTCTCTAAGGCTGCTCTGGAATGACCGTAGCTGTCGAATGGGTCTGGGAAGAATGAATACTAGTTATAGACGTTAGCAATTACGTGCATTTACTTACATATTACTACGGCGTAGATTTTCCAAAACATTTAATGCCAGGGAAAATTATTTTGTATTTAGAAACCTAGAACAAAAATAACACTTACTACGTACATTAGTAGGCACTTACTTTGCAACATGCATCAACGTAAGTGTATTAAACAGATGAGTAACTATCCTGACATAAATTTACGAGAATTGGTTGTAGGTGAGAAAATTCATATTAGTTCATTCAATTTTAGTTATAACTTAATATGAATAACAACAACATGGAATACGCATGAACATTGTGTATAGTGAATTACTCACAAATACAGAAGGACGCCTAAATAGCAATTAAGTTTGCCTTTGCGATATGCACCAATCGATCATGATACTCGCCTATGCTTTTTAGGTTTAGATAAGAACGGAATTAAGAATCGGTGTAATTCTCTTTTAAAGGTACTAAGTTTGTGTTCTGTAGACATAATAAAAGTTGCAACAAATTGACCGACTAGTGATCAAGTTTTAATTGACAACCTGTATTGAATATGACTAACATATTTCTAATGCTTGTCAGAGAACACACAAAAAAATGTCTAGACATAGGAAATGTCCCTTCCAATACCGCGTAAGCCTTGCTTAACGTTCGGAGCGCAGACAGAACTCAATCGACGAATTAATCAATAATAACATTATACACTCATATGTTTCTATACGATACTATAGGTGGAATATAACTTCGGATTGAACATTAAACCCGTTAACAACAGATAATGGGACAGATTTGCTTGCATACTTCGGACAAAGATGTTATGTTATAAAAGTAGAACTTGGGATTATGTCTGTCGGTAACTAAGCAGTTGTTTATGCTTATGGATGTTCCCTGAAGTACGATATTTCCACACACCAGACGTTAAATATCAACTTGGAGGATTTCATCTTTAGAAATATGGTAGAAACAGAAAACAGAACATTATAATGAGTATTCTTTCAAATCTGATCCACGAACGCACTGTATAAACTTCAACTTACATTGTAAAAGCTGAATTGTTGTGTTGTCCAACCATCTCTAACTGCTTATTCTCTTATAAATGAGAAATTGTTGGAAATCTAATAGAGCATTAATACTGCACGTTAAAGGATTTACAAAACATTCGACCAAGTACCTAGTTGTGTCTAAGTATTCATAATAGTTTAAGATATGCTCTCTTTGTCTACTATAGGTCATTACGTCCACCTCTTGCAAACAGCAAATTTGACGTCTTATATACACACAGCATTGTAAAAATTATCTCTATATTTAAACATGGAATATGTTAATCATTATTTGAATTTATACAATTAAATCTTTCATGGGTTCGATTCATACAAATCTTATTTTAAGAATAAAAACATTGTATTGTAAAGTGATATGTGTACAACAATTTTTTTTCAATAATATTCAATGCTCAACTTTCATAATCGGTCACCTAGATTTTAGTGTATTTTATAAACACAAGACACCATTAAATATTGCAATCAATCAAGAACGAAGCGCAAAATGTCATAACATTTTAGAATAAGTGAATTTTTCGAAAGAATCAAGTGACATCATATACTTCATATACAATGTACAGTAATCGTAGACCTTCTCTAAAAATATTTAGAACAGACCATGGTGATTGAATGTACATTTTAGCAGTGTATATTTAAACCGAGACAGATATGTATAAAACTGCGCCTTGAACAATTGCATAGTCTTTCTCTTGTTTATTCTTCTATTGATAATAATTGCGAAATAGATATAAAGCAGACACATGCTAATAGTGAACTTCATCATGTATATAGGATAGAATTGTTTTGCTTTTATCCCTGAACGATATTACAAAATACATCTGCAACATGGAGAAAAACACTTTGACATCAACTGAACTGATGTCCTTAGGTAGTCGTTTCGTCTCATTAATCATTCCATTTTGCTTGAAAAAGTTAGCAAGAAAAATATTCCATAAAAGTGTCTAAAATAATAAGAGGAATTGAAACAGCATTTCCATGCCCTCGTTCATTGCGATGGCGAGATAAACACGAGGTGGTTTGTTTCATTATCAAAAAATCTGTTAGTTTTATACAGTTTCACATACACTGTTAATGCTGCTATCTGTCCAAAATTTAGATTCCATGGAAACAACACTAAAATAAATTGTTTTATCACCGCAAGTTGTCGTGAAAAAGGAGTAGCATCAGAATACGATTTCAGAACCATCGAGTGAAGGAGAATGATTAGGCAATGTCAGTTCACATGCAAAAACATCGGAAGTTATACAACGGGACAAAACAAAAACAAAACAAAAAAACTATAGGTCGAAAATAATTTATCACATACACCAAATGTATTTCCAATTAAGTGGCATTACCCCGATAAACTATGTTGGTAAAAACGGATTACTCAGAATGTTATGCATGTATTAAACAATAAACATATTCAAACTGGACAAAGGTCAACAACCGATCTATAATAGAACATACGACGTTCCACGTTCTTAAGAACACGGACGTTACAATCACGTAGGCTAATCAAAGCAAGCATTAATTACATAATGACTGAAAAGTTAAAATGTACGCTAAATATAACAACATCATTATGTTATATGATGTCATATCGGAATCATACGGAATGCCAATGGAAAATTAGTAAAATACATTTATATAATACATAGACGTATTGTCACCAAAATATCTTCATTCATGTTAACGTCATAGTATTGAATTTTCACTAAATAAAATAAATTGATCATCACTGTGAGACCATTACATATTTCTTGGACAAAGACATTTTTTTAAATATCCACTTGCAGTTAAAATCATGATTGTGTCAATCAAAACGGTGTGTAGCATACATGTGAATCTGAAGTCATCTCCATGTAAAGGAGTGTTTGAGGAAAAGCCCTTCAAATCAAATTACCACAAGTCTAAATTTAGAATTATGGTTTATCAAACAATAAACACGAATGACGTGAAGGTTTCATTGACATGTCTTAAGTAAATTCTTGCTATTTTATGGTAACCTTTCTTTTTGGTCTTGCAATGTTGTAATTAAACACTGTACAATAGGTGTAGATATGAAACTGTGCATTTTATCACTCTGTCGACATTCAATCATGAAAATCCCCATTAAATCATGTTACAATTGTATTCTCTCATTTTGCACAAAGAAAACCGTGATAGCCTCTTTGGATAATTGGTCATTCTACTGATATGTTTCGTCATGAATTACGAATTGTTAATATTTGACGTTTCGTACCCATCGTCAAAGATATGAGAACCGAAAAAAGATTACTGAAAACAAACATCGATGTTCAGTAGTGGGCATCGAAATTTACTTCATTGATGAGCGGTCTGTCATCGGTATATCTTTTGTAGTTTTCCACAATCGTCGAAACACATCCGTCAACTATCTGTAATAAAAAACAATCATTTACAGAACAGATACTTTATAACATGACTTGAGTCATGGCTCATCAGCATTTGCATATAGATAGATACTTTATTTTCAGATCCATTAGGCCCACTGGCCCATGAGGACATATACATTGATAACATATATAAATGTATAATATACATGCATAAAACAAAACTATAAATACACTTCAGGGAGAAGATGTATACATTATGATATGGTAAATATAGTAGATATCAAATAAAAAATTAAAAAATGATAATTATATATTATACATAAAAAGAAGTTCTATTAAGATAAATCGTTGAATAATTAAATTTGTATCATTCGTTTTTACATAAAAATGCTTTATGAACATATATTCCCAATCTTTTAATTAAATGTTCATTATTACTCAGTTCTATAAATTTAAACATACATGGTCTTTCCCAAAAATAGTTACTTATACATGTATATTGTTTTCTAAGATTTTTATATAATGGACATTCTATAATGAAATGAAACTCGACTACTAATTTCACACAAAAATGTTCTATCATCAAAAGGTATGCTTCTAGATTTGTTCCATCTACCAGTTTCTATAGGTAAATAATGTCAACTTAATCTGAGTTTCGAAAAGGCTTCTCTGTTTTTTTTTAACTGTAAGGATGTTTAAATATTGTTTGTATTCAAAATTCCCTCATATTTCCCTATAAAAAAATGCCCTTGATGATTAATTTAATCTCATCTTCCAGTTTTGGATAAAACTTAATTTTTGCTAAACAATGGTAAAGAATATTTGGTTTTTGTCCTACACCTAGAAAATACCAGACTTCATAAAAACCTAAAGAGCGTAGTTAATCACTCCACAGACCCAGTTTTGATATTCGGACGCAATTCCAAATCCGTTGTTAGTATATTATAAATTATTTTGATATATTTATATATAAATACATGTAGATACATATAATTAACATGCGACATGGGAGTAAACGAAAATACGTAAGTAACGAAACAGAGGATGGAAGAAACCCAATAGTTAAACTAACAATTTATAAGTAAGCTAAATGATATGCAGACGTATAGATATTATATAAATAACACATCAAAAAGAAGATCTTGACAACAGGGCTTCTTTTATATATTTCGCTAAGTTGAACCGAATGCTTATGTTATCAGATTTTTGAAAAATCAAATCATTTACAAATAAAAGGCTTATCATAGAAATAGAAAGTATCTTAGATATAATTAGAAATATACATTTTACGTAATAATTAAAATTCTGCACAGATAAAAACAAACACATTTTCTAAATCTGATTTATCTGATCGTTCACGTGAAGAACCAGTAGTGGACACCGGTCCTTTCTTAAGCAACTGCCTATTTTTTCACATAATGTTAACATGAACAAGAAATGAAACAATAGAAACTTAACAAATCAGAGAGAGGACAAACAACCTTTGTATCCCTGTTATAACCCGACATGTGTGGCGTTATTGTTACGTTAGGTAGAGCCCATAACTCACTGCTAGCTGATAACGGCTCTTCTGGCAAAACATCCAATACAAGACCGCCCAACCAACCATCCCTAGAAATAAAAACAACAAAGTGTATGTAATCCAAATACACCTTTATTATGTTTACACGTTTATTTATTTATTCATATTTACCAATTATTTACCAAGTACATGTATGTTGTTGTATATCTCTCTAATTAAGCAGATAATGTTGCCAATCTGATGAGAACAATGCATCATTCGGCTTTCAAACGTCTTGTAAATGGGATGCTGAGTGCCCGTGGGATTTATTTGTATTTATTTTTGTAATTATTGTCTTATTTATATTCAGTCAACAAAGAAAACGAAAAAAACATTCACAGACAAACCAGTCTCAACCTATTTTCTTATATCAATATTAATCAGTTATTATACGTGAATTTCAGAGACTACATCTTTGTTCTGGTAATATTATTATAGGTGACATCTTTAGTTTCGTCTGCCTTATTTATGTTCCGTTATTGTGGAATATCACGTGACATAGATCACAACGAAAGTTTCATATTCGTAGCTATAGTCACATGAACAAAACAAAACAGACAAAATAGTCAATTTCCGGGGTAATTCTGTGGATTCGCAGTGAAATTTACACTATCAAACAATGCATGGAAACCACGAAGCTAGGAGTTTTACAACGTTGTCAGATAAGATATTTTGTAGTTACAGCATGAATATGTGTCCATTCATTGTTCGATGAATTGGAGAAGTTTATAAAAATAACTTAAGAGGAATGTAAACAAGTCAATGTCTGTAGCATTAAATATCTGCATTTATTTTCCTATTGTTACATTATACTGACTGTCCTATCTTGGAACAGTCAAGATTTTAACTATAAATATTGGACGAACATGAATAAACGTATTGAATTTGTTTACACTTACTTCACGGCACGAACCAGTGTTTCTTCATTTATCAGGGTTCCTCTACCGACATTCAAAAGAATTGGTTTCTGAAGAGAAAAAGGCACGTACATGCTCATCAGCATATTTAACTATTGCTAGAAATGAATGTTAACACAATTGAAAAAATTGACAATGGTGATATCGTAAAAGTTATATAGAAATACAAAGTAAAATGACGCTAATGCTAAAAAGCGATGATAACCACCATAAAGATATCTTACTGTCTGAATTAATAATTTTTACTGTTGTTGACAATGTGTTTTTGGATGTTTACAAAAGTAGGAGTTAACAAACTACAATTGAACAATTTCGTTAACATATGTAACGTTACTCATTCTGAGATTACAACGAAAGCTTTGCTAACAATATCTCAATTAATATAATTGTCATAATAATTATCCCTTTATGAATTATAAGGATAATTGTTATTGCCTGTGAATATTCTGTGAATATAAGTTAAAATGCAAAGCAAGCTTTCTTCGCGTATATATAAGACAAATCCAAGCATTATACCAAATACCGTATGATTAAAGTTACACAAGACTTGTATTTCAGCTCACAGAATATTGAAAACAAGCCGGGTACAAACCTTAGATTTACAAGCAGACAGAATATCGCCGGACAACATGTTATCAGTTTCCGGAGTGCCTGGTACACAACAGCATATGTAATTCACTAACTGTAAAACTTGAGGTAAGGTCTGAAGAGTACTAGAAATTTAATACAGTTATTTAGTCATTTTTATGTTTCAGTTGGCTGTTAAACACGCTGTGTTATTACGAAATGCAATCAGCTGCCTGAGCCAGTACTTTCAAAACTGTTGTAGTATTGAACGAAAGATGGTCAATATGAAAGAATATGCTTATTTCTAACCTAAAATGAAAAGTGATTGTAGGCCACACTTCTAAGATTTGAAACTTCTATTTCTTGATTGGCAAAGAATAATTTAAAGTCATCATATCAGAGTATCTATGAATATCTGCTACTTACTGATACTCATCAATTGTGTCTGATCTCTCGCCAGTTTTGTCAGTTCTCGTTACACCGTACACAAACATACCAAATCGTTTGCAATGTTTTGCAACTGAAACCAGCAATTGGCTCTCTTATTACGAATGTCACACTAAAAAGACTTTAATCTCCTCTAGATAAAATGCAACCTGTCTGATATTTGCATGACTATCATTAGCAATTATGTAAGACTGTCTACAGTTGATTTGCAGACAATTGGGATAAAATTTTATGTCGAGTAGATCAGAATTACTGCTGTTTTCTGTGGTCTGTGAACGTTAATGTGGATTTTGCTGATGAGATATGACCGTTAAATTGTAGATTTCAGCCGATAAAAATCAGCTTGTATGGTTGGTGTAGACGAACACTCGATTTATCATGCAATAGCACAAATCTATGATTTTGTACTGTTATTGGAGAGCATAGCCGTGAGATTATTTTTAATGTATTATTTTTTCTATTATATTATTATTCCTTGTATTCTACGTCTTCATGTAGTGGTAGTCTTCAAATATTCGTTAATTATTAAAGAAAAGCACCGAATACGACCACAATAGGCTCCATGTATTGAGTTTAGTTGTGGACATCTATTATTCAAATATTTAGACTAATTTGAAGGATATTGTTGGTGCAGTTTTATCATTGTCACAATTTGCTTTATTGATTCCTGTCACATGATTTGATAAAAGAAAGAATTTTAGTGACACTTGTAGACGAAATAAATTCTTCCTCATCTCTATTTTTTTAATAGATGATGAAAGTCAATGTCTTAACAGAGTGGTAGAACAATTAAGCAATCTGAAACAGGCTTTAAAAAGTGTTAATCTTATTAATTTATGGTGTAATCAAACCATTGCTTTTACTGAACAGATCTATCTGGCAGATATGTTGGCATGACAAAAATATGTACTCTGGCTTTTGAAGCTTAAGCCGAATCTTTGACCTCAACACTACATAATTAACCAATGCTTTAATAGAATATTTCTCTGAAAAGCTTGCTAGTATGAAAATCGGACCTTGTCAACTGTGCACTTCAGTCGTGGTAGTGTGTGCTTTAGAACTTGGACGTTAAACGTTAAATGAATTAATTAAATGTCATTTTCAAGCTTAATCTCATGTATTCATGCCAGGAACTACAAATGGTTATTTTTACCTGTCTTTCCGATTGTCCCAACACCTATAATACACACACTTAGTTGCTTAAGTTGTCTTTTAGTGGCAAACTTCAATCTGAAATAAAAGCAACTCTCTTATATAGCCAATTCGCGTAGCTCAATATGTTAAGAGACTGCAAACCTCTGATATTATTCTCTGTAACAGGTCATTGAAGACAATCATTTTTATGTCTCTTGTCAATCATCCTCTGCCGCTGACCATTCATGTGGAGAGGCTAACGGATTAATTTGATTAATTTGATAAAGATACGGGATCTAGGAAATTATATGAACTGTTAAATCGTACAGTGGGGAAAGATATCTTGTTGCTGAAGGGAGGTTGTTGCTCAAGAGAAGGCCATTCTGGAGAGGTTGCACTGTTTTACATTCAATCCTCCATAATCCGAACTTTCCAATCCGGTATACTCTCTATACAGAAAAATCAGCTGCTTCCGATTTTATCAAGCATTTATGTAGTAGTAGTCTGGACCCTTTCTAATCTGGAATACTTTCTAATCCGAACATTTTCTCAGTCCGGACAAGTTCGGACCAGCGAGGTTCTACTGTATCGATTATGCAATATCAAATGTTTCATTTTGACCTAGAAGACCCCAATGAAACGAGGAAATACGATGCAAACATGTAAATTATCTAATAAAGTAAAATGAAATTCAATATGATATGAGTCTTACTGTTGCCATTGGCAGGACTTCTGAACCTCATACATTTCCAGTAAATGTCTCTCTCGTACAAGAATATATGTTATGACATATTCAGCAACTATAGCACAATTTCGTGTCATTCTTGTCAAACGGAAGGAAGGAGTCTGTAACGAAATAATTAGATTGAAATGCATTACATGTCAAGCGAAAATTACTGAATGTTAACAGTGACATAGTGAAATAAAATTGCCTCGAAAGCAGCGAATGATTTAATGCATTAATAATATTATCTCTGATCACGTTATACCATCTCTTTTGTAACTTGTGGAACAAGTATTTTCCATTACATGTCTTTAAGTCTATTAAGCTTCATCCATTGACAAACCATGCGTAAGCTTTCTTTGAGCTACTAACACTTTTTCTGGTATTGGCAATGGATGGAAAAAAACGATTGTAAATTTACGTTTGATTTTTAAACAAATAGGCAATATTTATTTAAGACAATACACGATAAATAATGATAATTTATTATGTGCAAAAATCAATGTGTGAAATAGCGAATTTGTACGAGACGGCTCGGTTTGAGCTGGGATGGTACGCGTTAGGTAACACCTTTTGTGTTTTTTCTTCTTTTTTTTTTGGTTTTGTGCGAAGCCATTTTTACGTATTCATGTCGTTTATGTAAACGGTATGGTTTGGTCTATGACTGTTAAAGTTGTGTTTGTATGGAAATATTTGTTCAGTTAAGTTTACAATTTGACAAAATAATAAATAATCAACGGGCAAGACTTGAAGCACTGTGTTGGAACTGATTGGTAATGTCAGTTTATAAATACGTTTGATTGTATTTACTGTCTGGGAAACACTTTTTTCGGTTTGTTGTTGTCATCTAATCGCGAATTCAAATTGAATGTTTCGCCATTGATTTCTCCAAAGAATACTGATGCTTGTATAAAACGTATTTACGTCATAAACAATGTACTGAAAGTATTAGTTCAGTGTCATTAATCATACATATATCATTAAATGATACTTCTAAAGCGTATTATTTGTCAGTGATGAGATAAATATCACTCATTTTATTGGTATGTCTGAATTAACAGTCACAAATGAGGTCTTATGTCTTATTTGCAGACGCAGATTTTGTCGTAAGGTTTTCTTCTGAAGCAGATAGTGACGCTTGTAAAATTTGTTGCGTTGACGGCGAAGAGCATTCAGATAACCCTTTGATAAGAACCATATGTATTAAGTATGATTTAATTAATATTGAACTTCATGTTGCTGAAATGCCTTATAGAATAGGGCGTGATGCACATATTACAGGGGCATCAGTTTGAAATGATAAAGATGAACAAGTTGTGGAGATTTTCTCCCTAATGCCCCTACGTGTATCATGGCGCCTCAACATTCAGTGTGATGGTAAAACTCCAATTAAATTGACCAGATATTAATATAATGTTAATAAGCAAGCAGTTTCAGAATGACCGAATATAATAGCCGAGTTTTTCATAAATTAATGGCCGAGCTGGACGACCAATCAGAATGACCGAATCTGATAATAGTCGAGTTTTTTTCCATGATGGCCGCGTTCTTTACATAGCGTGACGTCACTACGTTTGTCTAACCTCTATACATAAAACTGATTACTATCTACATTTAGATAGTTATACATACGCTAAAGGTATAGTTCCGCGGAAGGATTAAAAATGTCAAAACAACCATATCGGTTGTATGTTATTAACAAAATTTGTTTAGTTATGTAAAATGAATACGTTGTACCATTTTTATTCTAGTGCTTTCGTCAATAACACTAATTATTCAATGAAACGCAATGTTGAAGTACGCTTGGCGCCAATGTGTACCATACGGTGACGTCACGCTACGTTATTGTTTATAATTTCCATTTTGTAAGTAGTTCCTGCTAATACCCATAATGCCCCGAGCAGAATAACACAGGTCAGTGCATAGCGCTACCGTAGTGTACACATTGTGATGGCCGAGTTTGGTGTTCGTAGTGTCTTGGTGAATTTCATATCGGCCCAGCATTTGAAGTGAAAACGCGCCTAATATTGAACAGTTAATTGATAAAATAATGTATACAAATGTACTTAAATTTATTGAAAGACCTTTTGAATGACTTGATGCATATACTGCAGAGCGTGATTAGTGTGCATGCAATGGTGTAGATGAAAATTCAATTAAGAGGATGGGAGTAATTAAAGTATTCAGGGACGATTGTCAGGTGAACTGTCCGCTTCATATGACTCTGATTGTTGTAAAAGGTCATAGAATTCAATCAAACAAACAAAATATTATTTCACAGTTTTCCAATTGCATGCCCATATAAATACAGCTTGTGGTTTAAGATAACGTATGCGTTATTGTACCTCTTTCATTACATTCTCTTTATTTCGCGTAACATGAATAGGAAAATCAATCATTTTCTGTCTTCGTCGCGGAGGCGTATATAGGCATTAAATGATGTATTAGTATTACTATAAACAAGTTTTAACAACAAACACGTGATATTTACAATGCTAAATTAAAACTTTATTACCACTTTGAAGTCCGTACTTAACAAGTTTACTCCTGAAATAAAGTAAATAAATAATAAAACATGGTACATAAAATACAGTGACAACGGTAACAATATTTCTATGGTAATGATTTAGACAAGTCAGACAGGAATGTGTGTTTCTCCATTATTAGAATAACATGAATATATATATATGTATATATACAGTCAAGCCTGTGAACATAGGCCATCTGGAAAAGACAAAATGTGGTCTTTATTGTCAGTTGGCCTTTATTCGGATGTCAGTTTGTTCTAAAATGATCAATGACTGTTGTTTTTAAAAGCATGACTCATGTTCTCGGGGATAATTTGGTTATTCGTCCACAGGAAAAAAACACAACATAGTCCGTGTCACGGGTAACTGTATCATGAATAGATTATAAATAAATAAATACTTAATAAATATAAATTTAACAATAATCTTTTTAAAAAACACTCTTTATTAATATGTCCTCTTACGTACCTGTTTGCATTGCTTGTATCCACTTCAGTTTTTTCATGTCAGATATATTTACATTATTCTTGAACAACCTCAGTTCACAAACTACTACTTCTGCTCTTCTATTTAGAACATCCACATCAGCTGCTGATAAATCACCTGTCAAAAGATCAGATAAATACAAATAAAAAAGGAATGCTGGGGAAAATATAAACAAAACATCCCAAGTACTCAAAAATACATATTTTCGTACCCCCCCCCCCCCCCCCCCCTAAAAAACACACATACGTTTCTTTGTTGATATTACATGTATCATTTTTAATAAATTTGTACGAAAACGTCAATATTGTTCTTATAAACGTGCGCAAGAAATACAAAGAAAGGATGTTATCTACCTGACGGTTGTACATTTAATGCAACTACTTTTACATCTGGCAAACATGCATGTACTTTCTCAGCTAGATGCTCAAATGAAGATGCCACAATATAGATATCTGGTAGATCTCTGTGTGCAGTTTCGTTGAGATTCATCTGTTTTTATATATAAAAAGTTACATTTATATAAAAAAGTGTACATTTTGTAAAAAAGTATATCTATCTAACCGGTACATCTATATAAAAAAAATACATTTTACATGTGTATAAAAAAGTTACATGCTATTATAAAAGTTCCATATATACAAGTCATATAAAAAGCTAGCTTTATATAAAAAGTTACAATTATAAAAAAAAGTTATATCTATATGAAAAGTTACATTTAATTATAAAAAACTTAAATTTATAAAAAAAGGATACATTTATTCGAAAAGGGTACAATTACATTAAACATTACATTTATATAGAAAAGGTACATTCATAAAAAAGTACATTTATATAAAAAGGTACATTTGTAGATCAAAAGTAACATTTATGTAAAAATGTGTGCATTTATATATTATAAGTTAAATTTATATATAAAAGGTTACATTTAATGTATAAGGGTAACATTAACTTTTGTAATATTTTACTATGCATATACCAGGCCTCGGACCATTATACTGTGGTATAAAAAAATTGAAAATGAAATGTATGCTGCGCACCAAGGGCTTCAGCGGTCGAGTGGTTCTGGTCTGCCCAGTGCCCAGTATTCACTACATCCCCTCATCACTGTAAGTTCGAATCCTACCTGGGACAATATTCCACATTCAGGGAAGCAGCCCGGTAAGTTTAAGGAAGACCGGTGTCTCTACCCAGTTGTAAGCCTGGGAACCTCCTCCGCCATTAAAGCTGGAAAGTGGCCAATTGACCTTGACTGTTAATACGACAAAGGTCACATTAAAAGTCAATGAAAAAAACGCCACCGTAAATGTTACCTTCTCGATGACACCGTGACTAGAAGTACACATGTTTATCCACCAATCTATAGTTTAATTTATCACAATGAAAACGTAAAAGGTTTTCGACAATTAAAGAACATAACGAGTTAATTAAATTCCCCGCTGTCCTGCTATTCTGTAACAGGTTGACAAACATGAAACTTTTATAGCACAGCATACCTTTATATATCGCCGACTTTAGTAATGTTAATCTTAAAAGGTAACTCCAACATATGTGTGTATGTATCCAACTTCTGTCGGATAATCAAGGTTACAGTGTTATCAATGGACTTAATGTATGCATGTATGTATGTATATGTTGTGATGTGTACCGTAGGTTCACCATTAAGTTCACTTGATTTAAATATAAACATATTGACAATGTCTTCCCTAATCGACTATAGCTTGAATTTGCGACTTAAATGATAACAAAGCTGTTGTTAATCTGAGCATCATTAAATGGTGTACAATGTGTGTCTTGATTTCGATTATTTTTAGATTTAAAACCGACAAATATCCACGCATTCGTGTCAATATATATACTTTTAGTATGTTCATTTGCCACGCCTACTAAAACAACCGATTATTCAGCTCGTATTTATGCGTACACATACTTGTGGTATAATCATTTGCTACGTCCATTAAAAACTACTCACAAATGAAGTCTAGTATATATGTTTGTGTAATGTATACCAATTAGTTATGTTTAAAATTTAAACATTCGGATAGGTCCCACTGTGCTTCAATTGTGTATTTCATACATACTTCAAACTTTGCAACAGAAATATCAAACTTTTTTGTATGCATGTTTCATTCGAATCATATATACATTGTATGTAGAAAAAATCACGTACGTTACATGTTACGATCAAAGCACAAAGATCATGTTAGGAAAATCTCCCGGACCTGACAACATCCCCCAGGGCTGAAGGCACACATTGCATCATCAACACAGATTATCTAGGAACTGATTCTGGACATTTAGGAGAAGGAAGAAGTACCGACTGGATGGCAGACATGATATATCGTGAAACTTCCCAAGAAAGGAAATTCGGGAGGCTGCCAGAACTGGAGAGACGTTCAACTTGAATCTGTCCATACCGAGCAAAGTCCACATTAGAATACTACTGGAGGGACTGAAAACTGCAATGAACAATATCTTAATGGATGAACAAGCAGGCTTCAGAGACGGAAGGTCTTTTTGCATAGACCAGATAGCACCATCCTGCAACAGTCATTGGAGTGGCAGTCTACGTCAATTATATTGACTTCAAGAAAGCCTTGGACAGAAACACCATCTTGAACATATTGAGACACTATGGGATCCCTCTGGACAAAGTTAGTCAGCATCAAATTTAGTTTCTACGCCAGTATGACCTGCCAGGTGATCTACAATAAGGACCTTTCTGCCGCTTTCACTGTCAGAACTGGAAAGACACGCCACTTCTTTGTCACGCCGAATCCAATCTGGAACGACAGGAATATCTATTTCAAGACTCAAAGATGACCATCTTCAGTTCCAACGCCAAAGTTGAAAACTTAGCAGAGACCACTTACAAAAGACGTAGGGCGTGGTCGGTTTGACATATCCAACGGAGGGACCAAACCAATATCACAAGACATGCCCTCAACTGGAATCCCTAAGAAAGGCGTAGGAGAGATCGACCAACCACAACAGAAGAACACTAGATGCAGAACTCCGAAGGCAGGACATATCCTGGGGCGATGTCAAGCGAAACGCACAAGATCGAAGAGGGTGGGGGACTGTGATGAAAGCCCCATGTTTCAGACGGGACAAAAAGGAATAAGTAAGTAAGTATAAAAATGTACATATTACGATTTGTTAAGATCGTTACCTTTGCCAGAAAATATATCATAAAAATGGCCACCTGATGCGTACAAAATACGGATTCCATCTCAACAGTCTATCTATACAATTACTCAAGAGAATTCTGAATTCCGTTGGACATTTGGTACATATCTTTCTTATCACGGAGCTAAATGTCTAGATGTAGATAATAAAATTACTTGCATAGACAAAGGTCAATTTAATGATAGTGACTTGTTGTGTCTGTGGAGGCGTTTCATGACTTAATTAAAATCGTGTTTGTCGGATATAGTCAAAATGTCAAAGACGGGTGAACAAATTTGTTCTTGTCATTCACCAAAGTCACACAGACGAGGTTTGAAAGCAGACAAATGTTCTCTATTTGTTCTGATTTCTTATTTCGCTGCACAAAAAGACCTTTAACGTCGTTTACGTGCATGCTGCTTTTAAGTATCGCAAAGGTATCAGCCTTTATTTTTTTCAGATTTCATTTTATGGCTCAATGTCAGGGTTTGGTCCTTGTGGATGGTCGATCTAATGGATTTGAAACACTCAAACCACAAGATGAACGTTAACAGTGTCCCAATAAAACAGTTGAACTAACCTAAAAAGCAAAACAAGTTTTTACGCAGGAAACGTTCATGGAGAGCTAGTCTGCGTTCCATGATTAATGTCGTTTGGATGTAATAAATTTCCAGTTGAAACTTTTTAATTAAAATTATTTTGTGCAATCCAAGAAGTGAATTCAAAATCAGTGGCAATGACAGTTAGTTGAGGAATAATTGCACGATTAACTACACACACGTGTATGCGCTGCAGTATTTAATCCTACTACTAACAGGATGACCGTCACATAATCAGTAGCAGAACATTTATGTATATGAGCCGAACCTGTTGTGATAAATATCGTGTACTTCGGGCGAAATTTAATACTAGTAATAAAGTACTTTTATTGTGAGCAGTTATGGTCATTATATATACGTATCTATACAACATTGTCTGGAATTTTCTCCCAAGTATTATTATACAGTACAGCCGCCGAATACTGGACTCCCTGAAAACCGGAATCCTCAGAGAATCGGACGATTTTCATCAAGCCCATATTCATCCTAATTTCTCACAAAAAAAAACATGGAATTTTCATAAAACTACATTTTGGACTCAGTCCGGAAATGACCCGGTTCTCATGGGTTTTAGTGTACTTGGTTTCTGATTTAGGACGAGATAGTTATTTACAAGTATAGAAGTTGCTGCTGTTCGCAGCAAAAAGATAGCGTTGCCCAAAAAGGAAATCGAAGCTGAACGGAAGTAGTGAAATTCTGATCTTCTGTGCCAGGACAATTTTAATCGCAAGGACATGATTTATAATATATTATATTATTTGCATAGGACCGTTATGCGATGCTATGTATTAAATATATATGCAAGTTGGTCTTGTAGTTCCTGCCACGAAGACTTTTCGAAGATGTCATGTTTAAGCATGTTACATAGCTCCTGTGACTTGTTTATGCATCATACTTGAACCAGCTATATATATATATATAACCTTTATAGAGGGTCCACACAAGGAACACTATATATATATATATATATATTTGTGAAGTTGGGTCATAATTCGCACACTAGTTGGGAGTTTTTTCGTTGTAAATTGACACAAGTGTATGTCTCCGAAATGTAGCTTTGAAATTAATTTGGCATACATGTAATTGAATATGCCTTTGCCAAAGAGCAAAGACTGAAACAGAGTGTGAACTGAAGCAAAACCATAAAGTTATAATTTTCTCCTTGAGATTTTCTGTATCAGAAGGCAAATTTATTGAATGTAGTAGAAAGCTTCATGACTTTGACCTTAAATATTAGCAATATTGTTTTATTCCACATAAAGCATTACCGTATGAATAGCATCAAAGTTGAAAACGAGAACTAGTCTGGACAAACTTTACCAACAATGACCTTTAAGGTCCCACAACTCTTCAAGAAATAATCCGAGCGTAAAATCCTGTGTGTTGACTTAATGTATAAGAAATCAATGACCTACAATTACAAATGTTGCTGCGGAGACAGCAGTTGGGAAGCACTGCATAAAACAATGCGTGTCAGCCTTTGAAATGAGTAAACATTGGCCATTTACTATTTGGGTGTTTGACCTTAAATCAAATGTTTTAAGATAATGTTGTACTGTATAATCATTTGGAATGCACTGTCCATGACTGACCAGTAAATATGTATACCTTTGAAATATGTTGAATAAAAAGATTAACATATTTAGCAATAATTCAGTATGCCGGAATAATTGGTGTCAGTAAGTTATATGTGTCGTTAGAGAATAACACGTAGTCGTATTTACAAGCGGTGTCGTAAGAATAACACGTCGTTTAATTTCCAAACAGTGTCGTAAGAATAACACGGCGTTTTATTTGCAGACGGTATAGTAAGAAAAACACGTAGTCGTATTTACAAACGGTGTCGTAAGAATAACACGTTGTTTTATTTACAAACGGTGTCGTGAGAATAACACGGCGTTTTATTTGCAAACGGTATAGTAAGAAAAACACGTAGTCGTATTTACAAACGGTGTCGTAAGAATAACACGTCGTTTTATTTACAAACGGTGTCGTGAGAATAACACGTCGTTTTATTTACAAGCGGTGTCGTGAGAATAACACGTCGTTTTATTTACAAGCTGAGTCGTGAGAATAACACGTCGTTTTATTTACAAGCGGTGTCGTGAGAATAACACGTCGTTTTATTTGCAAACGGTGTCGTAAGAATAACACGTCGTTTTATTTACAGACGGTGTCGTGAGAATAACACGTCGTTTTATTGTGTCGTAAGAATAACACGTCGTTTTATTTACAAGCGGTGTCGTGAGAATAACACGTCGTTTTACCATTCATTTAACAAGATGACCTTTAGCAACAAATGAAAATTGCTTTTAACATTTTCTTTCATCTAAAATAAACGCATGTGCATAAAACAGACTCTCGTTTTCACAGAAGCAAAAATTGCACATTTGTTCAAACAACTATAACCAGTGCCCCTGTGTGGGGGCATTCTATGAGACTTAGATCAAAAATATCTTTAAAGATATATAAACAAGATGTGAAAATATAAAACACTTTCACCAGATAGATTTTCGGCTATAACAGTTTGCTTGTATGTTTACTCATTTTTTTTAAACACAAGCATGCTTCCGCTTTGATATCTTAGCTAAATAATTGAGAAAAAATGTTCTATAAAGAAAAATAAATACTAAAAAAGTAATAGGCTCCGACCGGGGACTGAACCCAGGACCTCTCAGTTCATAATGCACCCACTGGCAATCAATGACGTCATCCGGAAACGACAAAAGTCTAAAAAATGAATTTCCATTAGAGTTAAGTTTGAAATCCTTAAATGTAAAAACAGTACATAAAGTTTAGCAATAGCATTAAATTCATAGCACGAGATGGCATTACGTGTCTATAATTCTGCAATTTCACGTCTACATTGTATCACTTTGTTACACAAATCTATTCACTACCACCAACACTGTTCACTACTACCTCACCAGTGACTTTCAATTACATGACCTCAAACATGCGTTGCGCCTCAGTTGTGACAAATTGACAGACACATTTGCGATAACAATATATGGAACTATCACATTAAATCAGCCAATTTTAGGCCGTGTAACGATTTTGCTAAAATGCTGAGTAGTTTGTAAAAATAGTTCATTGAATATCAGAACTGAGTCCTTCGTTTGCCATATATATAGCTTCCTCACTTCAAATATTTTCTGTAAATAATCCGTATTTAAATGGTTAACGTAGTCATTAAGTGAACTATTCTCTGTGTAACAAACTTACAACAAAGCGCACACAATGGCCGTTGATTCCGCTAATCAGATCGATCCCATTTTTTCTGTTTTATATCAATTACTAGTAAGAATTGTTTGTGCTTTTTTAAATGTTTTTTTATCTATTATACGTAACATCGCAACTAAAAACACTGCTTGTAAGTAAGTAAGTAAGTACATTTTACTTAAAGTCGGCAAGAGGATATAACAATACAACATAAGCTCGTTTGAGCTTTTTAACCGACTATAATCAACATAGTAAATAAACAGCTAGCATGAACGAAGAAGTATACTTGTATTTGTTATCAAGTTATAATGTTGATTTACGGCGCATTCAACAGCTATGGTATTTCAGAGCCGCCACAGGGAAAGGGGAGAGAAAGTACGGAAGAACCAGGCATTTGTATCTCCTAATTTATACCGAATAGTTTTGCCCGATTCTTAACCGTCTCCAGTGTAAAGCACAGAATATATACACGCCTCATGCATTAAAATGAACTCAATGAAAGCAAACGAGCCATCTTGAAATGTTAAAGCTTCCATCTGTTTAGTATTCGTAATCGGCTGAGTACAGGTTTAATAATGAAGAATAATGTGTTTTAATTTGATTCTGAATTAATTAGACATTAAACGAGAAGTCTCCGTATTGACTCGGCAGTTATCATCAAATATTAATGAAAAAGATGAAAATTTCTATTCTGTCCCATAATGTCAACCTCTGTTGTACCCAATTTAGTCACAGAAATGTTTAAAGTTGTGACGTTAAAGAGCTGGGCCCGTATTTATCAAGCTTTTCAATTCAACTATCTTCAATTTCTTAATTTACGTTTTTTTTATCATCTTCTAATTATTGGATCTCATCTAGTTTTTTCAAGCCCGGCTCTCCTGTATTTTATCCCACTCTCCCTCTGGGGTGGCTATGAAATGACCCCTGCTGTCGAAAGGGCCGTTATACAGCAGATAAAAAAATACATGTAGTTGTTTTTACAATAAAAACGGTGAGATGAAATCAAGCGTTCCTCTTTTACAATATGAAGATCGTTTGTTTATTTCAGTGGCGTCACATTGTGCGTCACATTCATTCAGTGTGCTAAGATGAAACTAGTTTGATCAACAATCGGATATAATTGACGTGTGTAACAGCAAGTGCAAGCAAGTTACAAAATTAATTCCCTTACATTTTGCCTAAAAATAAATCAAAATCAGTCGTTTCAAACGCAAGAAAAAATAAAATGTTCCGCCAATCTGGAGGCTTATTAAGCCTTAAATAGACTGGAATAGTCTTCAACGTGTGAACACATTGAAAATTGATGTGCTGAATGATACTAATCAAATCAACATTCTGTTCATCTCAGACGTTACTGTATTACGGAGAAGCAAATGTTGATAAATAAGGACTTAACGAAATAAAAAAAACGTCACCAGAAAATAAAATGGAGATTTAATTCGTCATTTGTGAAACTTTGTTCTTTAATCGTGAAGAATGGGTTTGTTTTTAACAGAAATATTATTAAACAAACTGATGATATGATTAAAAGAGTTGGTAACGTAATAGAGTCCCTTATCGGTTTAAAAAGTGATAAATACAATAGAAGCTTGCAGAACTTCATGTATATTCATAGGTAGATATATTAGTTAGAATCACATTGAACGAGGAAAGTCATAACTGTGTCTAGGAAGGTCCGTGAGAAAGTAGCACCTTTTACATTTTAAATACAGAATATTTGTTTCTTTTTTCATACACGCATGGATATAATTGTTAAACAGTTCACCTCACTTAGACAAGATGGCTGGTTCGCTAACTAGTTTTCCTGTAATATATTCTAACCAGTACTAACTTTCTTATCCTTTCACTAGAAACCGGCATCTTCTCCACATGTGGAGGAAAATCGGACATTGTTGTCAAATTTTGATAGAATTGTATAAGCTACTTCGACTGGGAATCGAACCGGGATCGCCGGGTGACAAAGCGCACTATAGGCCACTGGACCACGGGCCGCAAGATTTTTTATATTTTATTATGACATGGGTGAAATAAAACAATCCATACTGATAAAACTATCTACATGCCTTGTATCTTAAAACAGGAACTTGAGAAGATCCGATATGATATTAAATCACTGCTAGTGTGTTTGCCAAATTCCAATTCCATAATTGCCAACGACACCATTGTAATTCATTTATGTGAAACCGTCATATTACACCATAATTCTATTCTAACAGGGTACCTTTGCGTTATCACCGTAATCCATGCTTGTCAAATTGTGGTCAATATTGGTTACTCTAAGTTACGGCAGCAAGCTACTGTATAATTAAAATTGATGGCGATCGACGTGCTTTTTTCTTCCTATCAACAACTAATTCATGTGAATGTCGGAAGTGAAAATCTGCTCAAAATACGATGGTTCATGCTGTGAACTTAGAATATAATGTATTAAGTTTTATTCGTGCTCAGTTTTTGATTGGTGAACTCGCAATTTTGTAGTTAAATTAGCGTCATCGTTTAACGTGTAACAATGGGATGTAATCGTCGAGATTTAATGCCACATGAATATCATCTGTCTCCGGGGAAATATCAATCGGAACTCCTCGGCGTTTGTTCTAACGAAAAGTGCCTCAGATATAATAGTCAGGCTGTCATTTTGTTGTTGTTGTTGTTCAGGGGCTACTTTCCATCATGGCTGACCCTTGGAATCCGACGATGGACACAGCCTCTTTCTTTTTCAATGGGAACTTGATGCCCATTTTATCAATCGCGAACGACCAAAATACGTTTGAAAGCCTGTAATTCTGAGAATGATTCTTGAAAACGAGCACCGAGTGTTGAAAAAGTAGTGACCGGAAACCACATAACAAAAATGTGTAACCCTGCACTAATATGTACTAGGCATATTTCTCAGTTACGGAAATGCCCGACAAGTTACTATTAGGGAATTATTAGTCGACAAACGAACGACAGCTCTAGCTAAAGATTGACTTAACAGGCTACTCAACTTCCGTTTCCGGTTATTATACATAGGGGGGACACATAATAATTATTATGTGCGATTCTTGTCAAGATCGACGAGTAAATATACTTTCAGTAAGCAGTCGTTTTTTTCGTTTTCTGTTCTTGGTATGACGTACACATAAATAAGTCATACAAGTGATGAGACCGCGATGACCAGTGACAAACGTAGTGACGTTACGCTATGTATAGAACGATGATTAGTGCATGACAAACGTAGTGACTTCACGCTATGTATAGAAATGTATTTAGTGCATGACAAACGTAGTGACTTCACGCTATGTATAGAGCGGTGATTAGGCATGACAAACGTAGTGACTTCACGCTATGTATAGAACGGTGATTAGTGCATGACAAACGTAGTGACTTCACGCTATGTATAGAACGGTGATTAGTGCATGACAAACGTAGTGACGTCACGCTATGTATAGAGCGGTGATTAGTGCATGACAAACGTAGTGACGTCACGCTATGTTCGAAACCCGGTCGCGGCAGGACATACTTTACTTTGAAAATTTAACAACAATGTCGATTTTCCCAGTGTGTGAGACGTTGCCGTTACAATACAGGAACACGGGTTATGTGATCATGTCCCGTTTATAACTGTAATATATTTGAGAGAAAAAACGGCTTTATAATCACTGGAAGTGAAGCATACAAGTGATGACAGAAGGTTTTGACATGTCCACAACGTGTTAGAGATCTTGAAAGGCAGAATATGATTATCCACTAGTTCATAATTTATATGCATGAGTATGACCACAATATATTGAATTTCGGCTTCTTTGCATAACAAATAATTTCCTTTCTAATCAATCATACAATACGACTGAGTCTGCAAACAAATTTCTTTGCGTGTGATAAATTCGATTTTGTGGATCATGGAACATTTTGAATAATAATTATGTAAGTAATATTTTGTCTCCAATTTTTACGTAACACGTCCCATGCACTCGTTTGTCAGTGTAAGTGACAAAATATCAAATCGTCGTCTGTCTGCCAAGCAATTGGTGTATTATCAGCGAACATCAAAACAATAAACAAAACAGAATATAAAGAAATATACAACAATACATTAACCGGACGACGGACAATGCAAAACAGAACAAACCAAAATTTGTTCAATACGGATTGAAATCAATTATTTTTACTCTTTCGGTGCATACGATGCATTTGTCTTCGATTCCATGGACCTTAACAGCACAACAGCATGGATGAATAAAGAATGTTTTCGGAATCACATCAGTACACAATGATATTCTAATTAAATACCGGTAGTTTTCCTAGAATCTAGCTGTACCTGTGCATACCTTGTTTTCCGCAAACAAATGTCAACTTCTCATCATGGATAAGCCGCTGTAGATGACGAACGGTCATTGGTAAATTGCCCTTAATCAAATCATTAAGGAGAATTTAATATTTCCTGCACCCAGGCACTCTAGAACCCGTCTAAGATAGATTTCTAAACAATTACAAAAAATACCAGCTCTTCAAAAGAAGAATACTACCCCCCCCCCCCCCCTCCCCGTAATATCCATGGCACCAACGCATTAAATATGAAGAATAACGGGTCAGCTATTTGTTTGTTTACAATCATTTCCTTTGCTGTCTTTGTAAGCACTATCAGACTTTTGCTTTCATGGATGTTAGTTCTGTTATTTAAGACATCTTGTATGCTGTCTGGTGACATTGATATAATATGTTCTATGTGTCATTATCATCTATACTAATATGATACATTTGTACCCATGTAATACATTAAAATAATCATACCAAAATACAATACTAATTAAATTGTGTTTCCATCTTAATGCTATAATAAGCCTTTTGAACAGTCAATGAGTATTGATAAGTCAAGCACACTAATCATCATACAAGTGATATTATGCATGCATTTTTCTAGACGAATTATACTTATAAGTATTAGTTTATCATAGCTGTTTGCGAGTATATACTATATAGTGTAGTGTTTATTACTAGTTTGGCTAATCCTGGCCATTTGATTGGCTAATGGTGATGACTGTATCTATTAATAGTTTACAGGTAAGTAAATCATGAAGGCGTTGCCTTGATAAGTTGCTGTGTGGCTATTTGAAGTTCAATGTGCTTGTATGATAGTGCTCATATTTATGGTGAATTCGTTAACATTTAGGGTTGATTATATTTATTAGTAATCGATGTAGGTTATGATATTACCATGTGCTTGTGAACTATATACATGAATGTATTCTTTGGCAAATACTCATGATTGTCATAATAATGTGTATTACTCATATTATATAAATATCTTATACTCTCCTTAATGGAGGATTGAATAAAATATACAGACAATTTCCTTATGAACAAGCAACTTCATACAAAAAACATAAACCAATATGCTTCTTGTAATTCGTCTACTTATAACGTTTTGTTATAGCTTTTCTTGTAAGATATAATTTCGCTTACAACGCGCACGTACATGAGGCACCTTTGGAAAGGTCTAATGTCGACCTTTATGCTTCAGAATGGCACAACGCGCATAAATACAATTCGTGGCATTCATAGATCAGACAGATTGTTGTCTTGTGAAAGATTGAATGAAGTTCATGAATACATTCTATTTACATTTGGGAGTTGGTTGTAGCGGATTTATGTCTACTTAACTCTCCATTTAAGACTGCTGGATTTAACAGATCGGAACAAATTCTAACGTCATTTATTGCGATATTCAGCCTAGTCCGTCTCATTATTTGTTTGTTTAGGCGATTGCTTGCGTGTTTATTACAAATGCAACTGTTTATTAACGTTGAATTGGAACTGAGACTTGCTAACAACGTATTTACACTTCTGTCTTGTGCAAACAGAAAAGTGCACAACTTTCATTAAGTCAGAATACTGAAAAGAAAGGTACGCCAATGTTTTGTTCAAAGTACAACAAATAGATTGGATGTTGGCAATTCGTTGTTTTTATCAAATGAATATCTTTATACAGCATTGATAGCAATCTAACGGACTCATTGGCAAGCGTAGATCGACGGTTGAATATGTGTCAATATTCAATAATAAGCCATTAACCCTACATCAAAGAATTAGGACAAATATATACACTGATGTATAAGCTGTACAATGACCGGAGTTGTTATTGCCACTCATTTTGCGTGTTATTGCAGAACCCTACAAAACCCATTCATTATTTAAAGTACAGTCCATTTTAGATTGATTCAGCCATAAACGCCAATCAAATATACTCATTAACGACACTCGTTGGACAGAAAAGGGGCACTAGATCATACAATTGTCATCAGTATGTACTCGTCTTATAAAATCTTAAGTGTTTTTACCCCAAATGTCATCTTTTATTCATTGTCCTAATTCATTTCAATAAAGTTAACTTTCGGAAATTATTCGACCCGCATTCGTTATGTTGTTTTCTAAACGTCCGAATATCCTAATTCTTCCAATTGATAGGAAATGTAATCAAACTTCGGAATGATGAAAATATTCTATGTGCGTCCGTCTTGTGGAGAAGACAATCCTATCAAGCTACTGTTCAATGGATACCGCGTGGTTATTGATAAATCGCATGTCCACCATTTCCTATAAAAACTCAATTAGTGATCGCTGGAAAATAATAAGATCACTGTTCTGAATGCACTGAGATGACATCTAGTTGTGGACAGACCTCCAAGTGGCCTATAAATAAGCCACCTATTCCAAGTCCGAAGCATTGTCTCCCCAAGCAGGTAAGTTAAATCAACACAAATAGTTTATAAGCCTTTTTCCTGGTGGCAGTCGGTGGTTTTTCTCATTCTATAACAGAAGCCTACCAAATCAGCAATTTTAGCGATAATTCTTACCCAAATGAACAGGCTAAGGCCTTTTCTCAATGAAGAGAAAAGTCTGGCAATAAGGCGTGAAGAATGGTTTGTTTCCGGTTACCCGATCAACCCTCTTCTGTACATTACATTAGGCCTGAGGAACGGTACATCAACTACAATGTTGTTCACTTATTTTACCTTTCCACACGTTTTCAAGAATAATTAAGATAAATAAAAAAATATACCTGTCCAGCTACCTCGGGATGATTGGTTGTCTAGTGGTAACCCGCTGGACTACTGAACGAGAGGTTGTGAGTTCGAATTTACGTTATAATTTTCAGCCAGCCAAACCTATCCTTTGATCAAGTAAACCTTAACATGACAGTTTATTCGCCTCGTGGGTGACAAGAATTTGTCATGCTTTGTTATTCAAGTTTTGACGTCAAGATAACTGCACAGGCAAAAAATATCACCAATTACAAGATGACTGTCATGAATATGAATTTTAGAGAGCCGGTGTTATGAATTGCAGCATGCCAACAATCAAAAACTGATTAAAAATGATTTAAACATGCATGCATTCTATCACTGTCAATTTGAAGCACATTTTTATGCGAAGTAGTGAATTTAATCTATTTTTGAAGTATGGCACTTAATTTGAGAGAGAAATCTCGTTAGTGACGTTACTCTACGTTCGTGGTCAAAGGCTGTTAAAATGTTTTTAAGACAGTCTCTACCTAAAACTTCGTTCTTTGCAAGTTTTTGATAGAGATTTGAGTCAACAATAGGCAGATTCATATCAAGTTCATGCCAAAACTTTTAAAGCAGGAAGCAACCCAGCAGCCGCACCAAATTGTAAGAATATTAATCAATTTTAACCACTGGGTTAATTTTTGAGTTTGGGTAGAATTTGAGGTGAAGTGTGATAAAGCGAGTGTATAAGACTTTGGTTAAAATTGACATAACTAATTTATAATTTCCAGCAAGGTTTAACCTAAGTATCTGATACTCAGGTTAAGAAATGGTCAAGATCCTCTGTTTATCTTTTTACTCCTCTGAATTGTTGATTTCATCTAGCGTTTGGTACAAGAGCAGCCAACCATTTAACTTTTGGTTAACTTTTAAACTAAACCTCAGATTAATCCCATTGGTTAAATTTCAACGTGTACCCTACGGTAGCGATTTTTAGTAATACAAAATGACCTGTGTTTTATCGCTAAGGGCATTATGGGTATTTTGGAGGAACTACTTTTATACACAAGCAGAGCCATGTGGAAATTCTGAAATCTTGAGGAACTATCCTGCGATACATTCAATGATATTGACAAAAGTAAAAGAAGAAACTGATACACCGCATTTATTTTACATAACTAAACATATTTTGTTAATAATATACGATCAATATGGTAAAAGCCATGGGTGTAGCAAAAAACACAACAAAAACATCAATTTAATGACTTTATTCAATGAATGGCAAATAAATAAAACAACATTAAAATATGGACATCAACCAATCAGCAAAATGCTTCTTAAGGCAAACACATGTGTTCTAAGATTAGTGCAACTTATTCTCAGATTACACATACGAATTCATAATATAATAATTATGCAAGCTTTTATGAGAACTAACAATAAATCATACATGTGTTTATGAACTTCTAGAATAACAGGTATACTCTATACTGATATGCTTTTATTATATTTATCATAAGGGTATTTTTTTAGGGTTTGTGCTCAACTACTGCAAGAACATTTAAAAACCTTTTGCACAAGAAACAGAATGGATTTATGAACTATCACATTACGGTAGCTGGACTCGAACCCAAGACCCTCTATCAGTAAGAGGTTATAGGGATTTGTAGTCAACGACCTTAACCACTCGACCAAGGAGGCGGGGTCCAAATGCCAAGTGGAAGAGTTTGCATGTAATGGCTCTGATGAAACTCATCATTGCTAGCTTTATCAAAAATTATTCTATGGAAGTGTAATGTAGAAGCATTTCTAGAAAAGCAATCAGTAATACATCACAGATTGACTTAAGTAAGATTTCCTGTAAACTTAACTGAAATGCAAATGAGGCATCGATTGACGCACAACCAATGCAATATGTTGTGAGACAGGGTTTATATAATGTTAGAAAATAATGAAAATAGAATTCCAATACCACATAAGATACAAACAGAATCTGTTTACATAATTAGGTTTGTGGTAAATCTATTTGAATGTTCTTGTTAAATTTAATTAAAACAGTTGTGTGTTTTAATGGCTCAGCGCAACACTGTCGTAACTTGTTCTTATTTCAATATGAGTTACGACACTGTTGCGTTGAACCCTCGGTTTTCAGATTTGGTTAGTGTAAAAGTGGGGAAAAACTTTTTTGTTACAGTTGAGTAATAGAAGATATCAAGATTTGTATCAAATTTCAAGAAAATTAAAAAAATTAAATGTTTAATGTTTATGAAAACAAATAGGATAGTCTCAATGTTGACTGATGTAAATGATGAGCGACAGATGGCAAAATAAGATACTAAATATAAGTTATCAACTTAATGACAATTTTAAACACAATTTCTTACCTGTATATAAAAATCTCTCACTACAATTAAGACAACAAGTAAACAAAAAATGAATTTAAATAATAAAAGTGATTGATTAGAAATGAGTACAAATTTTCACATGAGGCAAAAATTAATCAGGAGCATTCAAAATAATTTTATTATTAAATAAAAAACAAAACCATTAATAATATTTATCATCTCTCCATGAAAGAGCCATTTCAATGAGGTCAAAGTTTTAATTCTTTCCTGTTCAGTCATTTTTATGTTGTTTTATTATTTATAAGTAAGTCATTATTATGTAAGTAAACATTTCTTCAAAAAGACATGATTTTGCAAATTAAAAAAAAAATGAAATAATACAGAGAAGATGAAAAGAAACTTGCACATGGCTACCGGTAATAAACTGAAAAAATCAGACCAAGACCTCAGAAAAGGAGAATACTGCTTTAACAGAAACAAAATCCAAGAGTGTCCAGTAATGGACCAAGACACCAAAGGAAAAAAGGAATGGAATAAAAAAAACAAAGAAAAAACATGTTAAAGAATTAGAAAAAAGGTAAATAAACCCCTATAAAATAGTTATTCATACTTCATACATGAAGTTTGCAAGAAAAGTTTATGAAAAATTCATAAATACCATTCGACAAGGATATGTGCAATGGAACAAAACAAAGCATGTTTCAGGCTACCATCTGATGAAATTTTAATTCTAAAATCATAGTAAACATTCATTTTTTAATACAATAAAATAAACTCACTAATGCATGTTTCTCCATTTTAACACTATTTTACTCTTTTTTTCAGTGTGAAAAGTCTCTCTAAAAGCTTAAATTCACATCATTTGTTCTTCATAACAGAGGTATGAACAACACAGACTGAGTGATCCTTGAATTATACATTAGGCAGTCTATACTGCATGCGACGAAAATAACATAATGTGGAATGTTACAAACTGAAAATCAAAGACGACTTTGTAACAGAAGAATATAATAACTTGGTTGTTTCAATAACAAACAAACAAACAAACAAACAAAAAACAAGATTGATGAAAATCACCTCTGATGAGCAACTAAAAAAGCATACAGTTCATTATTTTTCTTACACATTTTCCATGATCATATTAATCAATATTTCCCATCTGCATTGGCATGATGCAAATCTATTCACAGTATTTTTTTAATAGTCCTGGGAAGTCCTAATTATAGAATTTTCAAAGGACTTCTCACTTCACTCATTATTATTATTTTAGATAAAAAAACATGAGTACAGTATCTTTGTTACTGATAATAGATTACTTCTTCTTGTGAAACAATACAAGCCATGCACTAACACTGTTAAATGAGTAATGACTAACGGTACCAGCTTGATTCTTCTAGGGTCATTTTTTGTTAACCTTTTTATCAATTAACCATTGAATCTGGAAAGTTGCCAAATGACATTATGGCTGTTGGTTCAACATTTAACCCCCATAATAACAAATCAATTCACAAAGTACCTGTTTATATACAGCATACTGTACACACAGAAAAAACAATTCTATAACAACAATGCGGCCAATATCATAATCAGCATTAGTGACAAACAAAAAATAAGATATTCTTAACAATGTAAGACATATCCCTGTATATACCATACATACATAACAGCTTTAAAAATGCAAGTTTTATACATGTTGCATTTTCGTGTGACTGACTTGAAAATACCTATTTGATAATCTCCTGGTATATGTGATTTATAAACATGTTGACAATGTAAGAAATGGGGGCGTGCTCTGAAAAAGCAAAATTCATGAGCGTATGATACGCTCAAATCAAACCGACCGAAATTCTTGTGTAAGTCAAACTTGTGTTGTTAAAGCTGCGAGGCATAAGTATATACATACCATCAGAATTATAGCAATTCTGTTAGAATTTTATAATATTATACAGTACATACAAGTATGGAAAATACTACCAGGGCTGCAATTCAATCATACACTCAAATTCAAGATCAACTCAATCATCTAAACTCAACTTTGAGTGCTCACTCAAGTTTTTAAGCATTTTTTTACTCAATTATTGGACAATTACATCAAAGACAAATTTAGCATAACGAATTGCATGAAAACTTATATTAAAACATGATTTTTAAAGAAAACACAAATCTACATTTTGTGCTCTTCTTTATGGAGACTTGAATACATAATAAGTATACAGATTATCACAATGTTCATACATTCACTGTTTTGTAGGGTGCCCTTTATATACATGACTGCTTCTAATGTTAACTATATAAATACACAACTAATCCTCCAAGTATTTGTATTGCATAATCAAGGTTTAACATGCATGAATATATCATATTTGTAACAAAAATGGCTTATCAGGCATAAGATAACTTCCATACATCAATTCTAATAATAAGTTTTAAAAAAATAATGTGATGCCACAAATAAGAAGACATCACACTCTGTTTAATGTGATGGAGGCAAAAAATAAAATTACATTTTCGACCAGTGAAATGGGTAATTACAGTTATGATTTGAATAAAATACTACATTCATGTCCATTATTTAAGTAGTGGTTCTATCAAAATGGCTTACAAGAGTCTCCCATTAAATTGTGGTAAGGGCCCAATTTCACAAAAAATAACATATCTTTTATATGTTGACTGAGATATATTTTTTAAGGAAACATGTTTTTTCCTCTGATTGGAAATGGATGAAATAAGTGTTGTGATTCTTAATGAAGTGGATATTCAATGCTAAGCCAACATCGCAAAATTCGGCCCTGTGTAATCTTTGATTGTAAAACTTAGAACATAATTGAACACAGTAATCAAGACTAAATGCACAGGTGTAAAATTATTCACAATCTATTAATATCAAATAAAATAAACAATAAAAAAAAACAATTAAGCCACAATACATGATCCAAGGCCTTAAAACATAAAGTAATAATTTTATTTTTGTACTGAAAATTTAAAAAAAAAAAATCCATGTACCAATTTAAAGAACTGAATTGCCCAATTTAAAATTGGAATAACAATCATTAAAGTTTGAATAACAGAAAAGGTAACTAAACACAGAGGAATCTTCAACATTTAGATTGTAATCATATATTTATAACCAATAATTATGGTTATTATAAAATTGGGAATTACAACTAAAGATATAGGTATTTTCAATCATAAAATTAGAATGCTGGTTTTGAAAATTTTGATTCCTATTTGTATACAACAAAAAACACCTCCATTTTTTACATTAAATGAGTAAATTGACATACTGTTTGAAGGCCAAAAATCACACATTATAGCTACATAAAATCAGCTATCGCTACCGATTTTGTCGGACTACAACAACAACAATTGATAAAATTATGGCTAAAAATGTGGCTAGATAAATATCCCAGTTAGGACCAAGTTGATATCTAAGGTCCATCTTGTTTACAAAATTGTAGTAAGTTTCAATCTGAAAACATAAAAAGAAAATATTAAGTCAATGCACAAAATAGAAAAGACACAAAAGCACTGACTCTTAATGTCTTTAATCACCATTTCTATGGTCAAGCACACATCATGTGTAGTGTGCATGTAATTCTGAATATATTCATTTCTTACTTCAGATTCAATGCCATTTTCAACATTATTTCAGTTATATCATGGTGGGCAGTTATCCTAACCAGCTTCCCTGGACTTCATTTAGGCCTTAACCAGTACTAACAACATTCTATCCACAAGTTACTGCCAAGCTATGCTACATAATTCAGAGGAAGAGGACAATTTAACATTGGATGTAATATCTTCAGTCAAATTTGTCACGGATAGTGTAATATTGAAACAAGCACATGACTTTCTATTGACGTCAATTCATGGATTAGTAAAAAGCATTCACAAAGCCAGGTCAATATATTGAGCAAAAAAAAATAATGACCCCTTTCAAAATAATAAAATGCAAATTTCTAAAATTACAAGATACTGCTTTTAGATATGATTTCCTATCGATTTTGCAGCTAAACAACATTCACATATTTCAGACAAATCATACCTCTTTATTAAAAACCTCAGTCCCATAAAACATTCCTAATTTAAATAAGGCTAAGGTTACAGGGATGTAGGCTTCCCCACTAGTTTCTGCAGCCATGTCATAAAATCTCTTGGCTAAATGTACATCCTGAAATATATGGTATAATTACAATTAGTATCATACAGCATACCAATTTACATACACAGTCAAACCTGTGAAAAAAGGCCATCATCGGAAAGACAAAATGTGGCCTTTAATGACAGGACTGGTGGTCATTCTTCAGAGGTCATTTTGTTCTAACTAATTAATGATGCTTTATAAGAGAATGGCCTTTATTCACAGGATGGCTTTTATTTGGAGGTGACTGCAAACATAGGTTTGGCTGTATCTAATTAATCATCTGTTTCAGTAGAAATGTGCTATACAAAAGGGTTGAATATCATTCTTATGCTCATGCAGTGAGTGTTGAATGAAATATTCACAATAAGATATCAATGGTTTTTCTGTTTACAAAGCAGTACCACATAAGGTTTCTAAGGACCAGCCAAGCAAGGCAGTTTTATGGTCAGCATCATTTAGAAAGAAATGTCTCACTCATATCTTAAACAGTAGTTATAACAATTAGTGATATGAGGTAGTTTGTAGATCTATCATTTCTAATTCTACCAAATTGTTCAAACATTCAACTGAAGAACAACTTCTGATATAATTAAAAGAAGAAAGTATTGTAGATAGAGTATAATGAACACATATGTCCCATCACAAATCAAATAAAAATATTCTGTTGAGCTCTGAAGAAATGTGACATTCCTGGTATGTTTAGTAGAATATTACATTTCCGGTATAGTCCGACCAGTGAACAAAGGTCCCCATTGGAAAAGACAAAATGTGGCCTTTATTGACAGGTGGCCTTTATTCAGAGGCCATTTTGTTCTAAATGACCTAATATGTTTTTTAAAAGTGTGGCCTTTATTCAAAGGGTGGCTGCTTACACAGGTTTGACTTTATGTTTAGTAGAAATTTGAGTTGACTGATAATTTTTTCAGCTGAAATATAACTAATCAGGTATGCTGTGTAGAAATATGACATTTAGTTAAGCACTGTTCTTAAATAGAACAGAATAGAAACCAAATCACTTACACGCTTCAATCCTAATCCATTTTCATGCATATAACCAAGATTAAACATCGCCTGGGCATTATGTTGCTGTTCCGTGGCTAATCTATAATGTGTGGCAGCTGTTTCGTAATCAATGTCTGTACCGTAACCATAGTAATGGTAGTCTCCCATCTTTAACCTGGCTACTGTTGAACCTAAAAAATGCAATAAAATCATAGGATCAAAGAAGTTGATAACCACATGAAAAGAAGCATATTTCCATTTCACTTGTTTTCATACGAAATGATAGCTTTAAGTTTGTAGTTTTTACAGTACATTAATTTTGTTTACTCATTAAGTTTTGTTTATGTTTCATGCCTGTTTTCATCCATGTATCAGTTACATTCCAGCAGGTGTTTTCATAAATATGAACAACTGTAGGTAGCATTGAATAGAAATGAAGCATAATAATCTGTTATGAAGGTGAATGAACCAGTTGAAATGATATTACACACAAAAAATTCATGTCTTAAGATTTTCAAGGTTAGTGTATAAAGCACCAATGTTTATTATTATTATTATAACATTATTTACACATAAAGAAGATACAACCAAGGCATCATACAAAAACTTGATTTCATGGCAGATAAAGCTAAATTTATTATAAGAGAATTTAGCAATAAGCCAATTCAACAGATGAGCAAACGTCATCTTTACCTGTTTATGAATGCAAAAAAAAAACTATTGAACTATTTAGAGGGCCCTCTTTTCAACAGTCAGAGTCATATGAGGCAGGCAGTTAACCTAACCATCGTTCCTGGGAAGAACCAGTACTAGTCTCCCATCCTCCCTAAGCAACTGCCTAATTTCTCGATAGAGAGACATGGTTGGTAGCGGATCTCAAACCCGAGACATCTATCAGTAAGAGATAAGAGTGTGATTTGAAGTCAGCGACCTTAAAGTCCCATAAGCTTATAAATGTATTGGTCCTAATAGTTTCTGTTTGTTCTATAACAGAGAAATCTGGTGTGTTTTCCTCTCGTGCATACTTTATAGCAAGACAAAATGTCTCCGAAACCACTATCGTATTTTTTTTCAATATCATTGAAATAAATACTATTTATAGAACACCTGTGTTTTCCCGCAGTCATGCTATACACACGTAGTAAAGTGACGTCACACACCCTACATATTTCAAGTTTACAAAAGCAAAAATCACAATGAAATGAGTGTTTTCAGGCGAAAATGGGCTTATTTCGTTGGTAATGATTATCTTGAATCTTGGGATGATATCAGCAATTAAATGTTTTTGCATATATTTTTCTACAGCAAAAAGCTTATGGGGCTTTAACTACTCAACCATGGAGGCGGGTCATAGCACCTATTTGAAGATTAATTAACTAGGTGGTATAGTTAACTACAGGGACAAACCTTGTGATGCAGCTCTAGTCCAGTGTAACAATGCCCTCTGGTATGTCTCCTTCTCTTCAAACAATGTACTCTCACCTGAATTATATCATTGTAACAAAAATATATCATTGTAACAAAAATATCACATTCAAACAAAAATATATCATTGTAACAAAAATAATATAACATTTAAACAAAAGTATATCATTGTAGCAAAATATACCATTGTAACAAAATGTAGTACATACACTGTATTAATAATCACTGACTGACAAGTTTAAAACCACTGAGTAACTAAACTGAACAGGACTTAAGTTCAAATCTCAAAATAAAGACCTCTGGTACCAAAAGAAACCATAAGATCAAGATGACCATTTTAAGTTGACATATAGAGAAAATATAGAAAACCAGATCTAAAAATAAGTGTACTTTTCATGAAAAGGTGATTATATCAAGACGGATTGCATGTAAAGTTGATAAAGAATAAATATTGTAAAAGTTTTAAAAAATTGAATGGACTTTTAAATGACAAAGTAATGATATCAAGATGGTCTGCTCATAAAGTTGACAAAAAGAGAAAATATTGAAAACCTGTCCGAAAATCAGCAGCTTTTAACCCTTTACCTCATAGCTCCCTAGTCTAATCTGGTACACCATCTGCATAGAGGTTATTGAGAAAATGCTACTGTTTTGACTACTGTCTATTACATCACTTATTACTGTGTTAATTATTAATCTGATCAAATGTGTGTGAATATAAAAGTTGTGCATAATTTTATTACCTTTCTAATGGTGTAAATTTTGTAACTGTAGGACAAATAGTAAGAAAACTATTGGAGTTGAATAAAAGTTAAATGGATATTTTTTAATTATTTTCTTTCTTTTTATTATACTGATTTGACACCTGCTCAATTCATCATTAATAAAAGCACTTATTAATGATCTTATAAAATTTATTTCCAGTGAAATATTTTGCAGTTTGAATTATATTTCTTTTGATAAAAATAGTATTATTGTAAGGCAAATATTAAACTTATAACAGAGGGTACAGATTAACATAATTTATTGTTTCATTTCATTTTTCATGTAAACTTCATGTTTTATTTGGCAGTTCCTTTTACAAACAAATTGTTTTATTCTAAATTAATGGATAATTGATTTATTATTAACAATAAAAGTATTTTGACTTGACTTGACTTGACTTGGAAATTAGCCAGAAACAGTGATGGTGTAGTGTTTACACAGTAATTAAAGCATTTTTTTAAATATAAAGCATATTGTTTTTTTAAATATTTGTTTTTATGAAATATTGAAGTATAAAATTATTAACATAAAAACTTAATTTTATGTTGAAAAAAAAACACTTTATAAGGTATTAAAAATCAGAGGCGTGATTTGGCGGGACTATGCAGATGAGGTAGAGGCGTGATTTGGCGGGATTATGAGGTAAAGGGTTAAATGAGGCTTAACTAAGCCAAGTATACAGTACAACCTCTCCAGAGTGACCCTCTCTTGAGCAACAACAACCCTTCAACAAGGGTATGATTTTTCCCACTGCACAATTTAACGATTAATTTAACCTCTCTAAAGCAACAATCTCTCAACAGCAACATAATTTTGCTACTCCTAAAGGGTGTTGGTTTAGAGAGGTTGCACTGTATTTTCATTTATTTTCGTTGGGCTCAATTTTCGTGGTTTTTACTAAAATGGCTCTTTCGTGGGACGTAAGTTCGTGGATTTTGATTTTTGAAAAAACGCCCTATCTCTACATTTAAATTCGTGGGGATTTGATTTCGTGGATGAGCCGACCCAAGAAATCCACGAAATTAAATCCCCAACGAAAATTAATGATTCCACAGTAAGTAAAACTAGTCTTACCATTGTCAAGTATATAAGCCACATTTGTCTGAGCAACTTCATAGCCCAGTTCAGCTAGGAATGTGTACTTCAATAAAGCCTCGTTTATATTACCATTCTTGTATAATTCATGGGCTTCAACAAGCATACTCGACCATGAGCCTCTCTCTGCAACATTCTTGTATAACTGTAAGAATATCATACACAATATTAAGAAGAAATTTGACATTCTAAATACAAGTTCATTGCAGATAAAACAATCACAAAGTTTGATTTGACCAATAAGATGATAAAGAAATCAATGAATTTGGTTATTTGACAAATTTGATTTTGAAAATATGAATTTTACAACTTTACATATAAAAAGAATTAAAATATTCATACAGCAATCTAATATCTAAAAAACAATTAAAGCTTGATATAAAAGACTTTCTAACATTCATTGAAGATGCATGGTTTAAGCTCATAAAAATACATACATTTAATTGCTTGTCACATTCTTAGCTAAATCTCTCTTTCTGCTTACTCAAGGTAAATTCACTTACATAACCAGATCAAATAAATATTCACCAGACATATCCAGCCACCTAACACACAAAATCTAAACAAGCTGTACAGCAGGGACTTTGGGGAGAGGGGTCGAAATACACATAAATTTGATAACAATTAATATCAATACTCACCTCTACAGCAGTATGACAATTACGTAACACACCAGTACCAGTGGCATGCATTTGTGCAAGATGATAAAATGCTAAAACATGGCCTCCTTGTGAAGCCAGGTTGAAATATTTCACAGCCATCTTATAATCTCGTCTGACACCTTTACCACCTAAAATGAGAGTCAGACAGGTTATAATTTACTTATCCAATTAGTAATAGGTCAACTGATCAATAGAAATGACTGCCATAATGTTAGATCAAAAATATGGTTTAATAACAATGTAAAGCTAACAGAATTTAGACAGAGCAGATACATCTTATAATACTATAAATTAGACTTAATCAGCTAGAAAAACGATTATTTATGTATTTTTCACAAGCAATAGAAACACTCTGATGAGCCAATCAAAACTACTCTGATGAACCAATTGAACCAATCAAAACCATGACAATTAAGTTTCTGCATTACATGTACATTCTTAGATTTCAATCATACAAAGGAAGAATGGAGCAGTCTAATGATAAGAAATATTTCATGAATTTTTACAATACTTTGTCATATGATGTGGACACTTCTAACAATGTTACTGTGACTTACCAAAATGCATAATGCCTAAGTGTAATTGAGCATCAGACCATCCCTGATCAGAGGAGAGACTGAAATACTTCAATGCATTTTTGTAGTCCTGAAATAAGAATTATGCAATCAGTTATTATCTATATTGTTGATGTGGTAGTTTGGTTAAGGCTTAAATTAAAATTAAGTTTGTTTGCCCTTTACCGACCGATCCGAAATATCATGCAGACTCAAAAGATTTTATTGCAAAATCTTGGGGAACTTTATTTTTATACTTGGGAAAATATGCATGTACTCAGTGCTTTCGATAAACATTAAAAGTAGGTATCATTTGAAAATTGAAGTAATGAAGGTAAACAATTATGTGTGTTAAGGCACTGAGTACATGTTTATGGTTGGTCAAAGCACATAAATGGTTGTATGGTAGAAGAATACATAAAATGAATATAAAAAATATTTTTCCTATATTTCCATATTTCAGTAGCGTAAGAAGGCTAGTACATCTAATCAGCTCTCCTGGTCTATATTCTAACCAGTACAAGCTTACCCCTCCCCCCCCCCCCCCACACACACAAGGTGCCTGGCACTCAACACATATGAAGGAAAATAAACAATTTTGTTGAAGTTTCATAGAAGGGTATGACCTGATGCGACCAGGTTAAACAATCTGCAATGATCCAGATTTATAATCTGCCATAGGATATACTGGTAAAAATCGTAACCATAACTTTGTATTTGCATCAATATTTATGATTAGCATTTTTCACATATACTGGTCTACGAATGAGGCTCAGATAATGTGTTTTGGGGCCTATTGGTGTTATATGGATAAAATTTCAAGGTCCTGTGCCTAAATGGTATAAAGGTACACCTGACTTTATGCCCAAAATATTTCCGTCAATATTGATAGAACGCCACTTACGTGTAATTTACCACTTACGCCTAAGTTATGCTTTACTTAATGCCTAAGTACATTGATAGAATGGGGCCCTGGGTAAAACCGCCTAACTGCTATAAGCAGACTGGACAACATCCTCACAGGTGAAATCAGTTTCGCATGTAGGTATTTCCAATTCCTGGTGGTGAAGGGCAATGGGTCACTACTGGTAGTCAAGGACCATATCCTATCAACCACAGTGGCCCCTACCAGCTGGTTCTATTAGGTATTACTGTTTGACATAGCCAGGTACCAGCACTTGATCATGGAGTAAAATATTTGATACAAAACAAACATGAATGGAATACAGCAGATATATTACCTTTTCAACACTTCTTCCATATAGATACATAATACCCAAACCACACTGACCAATTGGATTTGCCTAAAAATATACATACATAAAAATTGATAAAAAAAACAACAAATTGTAATACAATAGCAGCAGCAAGTTGGTAAAATATGGAAGAAAGGTCACCACAGAAACGAAGAGTATTCATTAACTGGCTTCATCCATTTATGAGGGAGTTCATAAGTACAGTCAAACCTGTGAACTAAGGCCATCCTTGGGAACAACAAATTGTGGCCATTATTGACAGGTGGCCCTTATTCTGAGGACATTTTGTTCAAAGTAATCAAATCCAGTTTTTAGAAAAACGTCCTTTATTCACAGGGTGGCCTTTATTTGGAAGTAGCTGCTAACACAGGTTTTACTGTGTGTTCGCTTTTTTTCCGCAAAAAAGTGATATTATAAGGCTATTGTATAATAAATAAATAGGTTTAAATAAACAGTTAAAATCAAGTTACCTTATCTGCAGCTTTCTGGTAATATTGGAATGCTATATCATTATCCTGCTCGACTACAGGACTTCCCTCTGAATGCATCTACATGATAAAACAAACAAAATATACAAATATGATCTTTTAGGCAGACTCTTGCAAGGCATATTGTATGCACTAAATGCTTTTGAATATTTATGTCAGGGTAAATGTCAAGATTTAAAACATATCATAAGCAAATAATGAATAATATCTTAAGCCTGATACAATCTGATTAAAATCATATCCCCAAACACGCTACGCTATGAGGATCTGAAGACGACCTATAGAAGGTCACCTCATGTGACCTTTTCCACTAGCCAATCAGCGCCTTAATTTCATAATTCTGAAAGTGATCTGATTCTATTTTTAACTGCATTAAAAACAATATTTGACTTGTATTTATCACGAACACATATTCTTACGCAACTAAATGTAATGATAGCGCCCATGTGACATGCGTATTTATTAAACTTTCTATACTACTATGGCCGAATCGATCAGGATTACTAAAAAAATCAATAAGTGGTTGCAGACAAATATGTTAAACGTAATTTAACGTTTAAATAACATCGTCAGGTAGAAAGTTCATTCGGCCAAAGTACCGATGAAACGAGTTATACAATTGGCTGAATTATAAATAGTTATAAATAGTGATCATGGAAATTCCGACTTTTGAAAATAGAAGCTGGTATCGGCCGTCATCAGATCTTGCCGTAAGGAAGATCGAATACTTTAGTCAGATTGAGCCTGATATTCTAGACATTCTATAAAGTTCAGTAAATTCTCAATATCAAGGCCTATAGTTGGAGCCGATAGTCTTCATAAAGAGGTGATCACATTATCAGGTTCACATACAACTGTATAGAAAAAATAATTTAAACCAGTCCAAAAATAAAAGCTTGCTTTAACAAGGTGATCATTAGGTGAGGTTTAAATGTAATGGCATATTTTCTAGAAATAGAGACAAATAAAAATATGCTTTAAAATGATTTTTCTGAAACAAATGTACCCACATGATTAGGTACTGTATGTAAGATCTCGTACACACAGAGAGACTAATGCATACTGTCTTACTTGTTGGCAAACTAAACATTTTTACTGTATTTTAAACACTACAGCATATTTCTGAATTTTCGTACTTATAAAAGTATTTATTAAATCCTTATTTCATCTTGTAATTACTTTCAAATGAGATTTTGAGACTTCGAAAAAAATTATCGATTTTATGTCTACATACTTCAACATACATGTCTGAATTCTTGGAAACTAATATAGAGATGTAAAAAATAGTAACAGCAGCATACATTCTGATACAAAAGTGTGCAGCTCCCTTTTTTCACAGGGGCCAAATGCCGCACCACCAGCCAGGATCACCTCAGGTATACCTGGTTAGACCCATTCACTTTCTGCGGAGAGATTCCTCCTAACGTATGAAATTAGTCTGATCCAAAGTGGGAATCAAAGTCAGAGCCTGTCTGGTGAATACTAGTCAGAGACCTGAATCATTTGACTACTGAGGCACTTTTAGAATCATTAGAGTTGTTAAGCAAGAGTGCCGTGAGCTGTGGTGCCAATGCTTGTCTGTTCACCACCTCAGTGAGATCTATCCACCTAATATGAAGTTCTTATAGTTTCTGAGTTATGAGCTACATTAAAGTTTTTACCCAAATGCAGACACTGCAGTGATCATAATAACTTGACTTTTTAAAAAAAACAATAATAGAGCACTGTACATCTTCCTTATTTACTACTAGAAAGGTCAATATACTGTCAACATACCAAGAGAGTAATTATTTCCAGACAAAAGAATAGGTTTTTTCAAAACACAAATCTCACCTTTCCAAGAAATGCAAGAGCGTTACCATTTCCAGATTCTGCAGCCATGAGGAAATAATGTTGAGCTCTCTGCAAAATAAACCAGTATTTATGAGAATAGACAATGACAATTTATCTTGCTATCAGGAAGACTTCCTGTGCATATATACGGAAGATTTCTCAAGGTTGTACTTGAACATGAATATTCACTATTATTCATATTAGGTTCATGTGTCCAGATTTGCAAACCAAATAATTATATCAGACGGAATAATACTTCAAGACAAAAGAACTCTGGCAAAATGTGGTATTAAAAAAATATCCAGGACACATAATATTTTCTGATGACCTTGATTATGCTTCAAGATCAGTTAATATTTTTCTTGCCAACATTTTCATCTTTTCTGAAGTAACAAATTAGAATTAAAAAAAAAATTTTTTTTTAAAAGTTCTCTCAATCAACCAACACTCCATTTTTTAATAGGGATGTTAGCACAAAAAGGCCATTTTTTTTGGCCGAACTGCCTAACATATGGGATCTATATTTTCTATTTTAAGTTGAAACTGTAACTTATGAAAAATCATACCTCATGATTCACAGTGACTCCTCGACCTCCCTGATAATACAACTGGCCAAGAACAACCTGTAATATAATAAATATATAAGACGATATAAACATGTGACATACCTCACAGAAATACGTAGAGTACATTCACTGCAGCTGAATAACCTTGGTTTTTGTTTTTCTTAGGAGATTACATCACATAACTCTTAATTAAACCTTGAAAAAAAAACAAATTGCCGATAGAAAGAACATCAAGAGCTTAGACTTGATAGCATTAAAAGGAATCCTAATGTAAATGTACAGTAAATTCTAGAAGAAAATCCTAAATCCTATATTATGGTAGTCTAGCACTTACAGAAAAAATTTTGTACTTTAAAAAAATATCCACACCAGTGGAAAAGTACATTTCAGCACATAAAATCTCACAAAATAACTTTTTGTGTGATTAAACATACAATATGCAAAATACAGTAATTGATTCATTGTTCGACATTCGATATTAAGTTTGTTGTAAAAACAACAAGATGTGTTTGTGAAACACGAATGCCACCTTGTGGCCTTGACCTTTCACCTACTGACCTCAAAATCATTAAGGGTCGTCTACATGTGATGACCAACTTCCTCAGCAAATCTGAAGAGCTTAGGCTAAAACGTTCTCTAGTTATTGGCCGTACAAGGTTTGGTTATGGACCGACTGACTGACCGACATGTGCAATTTACACCCTTTTCTTTGAAAGGAGGCGTAATAAATGTTAGTTACACTTTCACACTTTCAGTCCGTACATAAATATGAGTCAATATCTCAAAACTGAAACATCTGGTTTGAAAATTATACATCATGAGGATGATCTCACAGCTCCGATCTCAATTTGTGCATTTAGTATTCTCAAGTTAACTGTTGTAAGATTATATAATTTGTTCAAACGGTATTCGGTTGACATATTCATTATTTCACTATTAACTATTTAAATACTGATATATTTGTCAAACACAAATACTTGCAAGTCCTGATTGGGTTAAGAACAAGAATGATATTTAGGCAGTGAGACCAATCTCAAGTCACACCAAATTGACCAACAGTAAAGAAGAATCTTTAGTCTGGTCCTCAAACAAAGGTTTATCACCTTTGACCCAAAAAACATCCTATTTGAATTCAGAAAATAACTCTAATTATTTTCAATGCTTTTCATTAAGAGTTACCATCAGGTTATCATGAACTAGGGATGTTTAGACAGGATTTAGGCACCATAGAATCTCAACTAATGAGAATTTGTGACATCATTGTACAAAAAAGAAACATCTGACAATTAAAATATCAATTTTACAGCTTTTGTCAAATACAGGTCAGAAAGTTATAAAACTTTAATAATAGCCTCCTAGCTAAAAATCCATTTTTTATGTTTTTATGACCGAAGTAGAATCATTAAATTGATCCTAAATTGTTTCCTGCTAAATTTATGAGATAATAAAGCTGAATAGCAAATTAATAGGATAATTATTAAGATTATTTAAGTTGAAAATAAAAATTTATTTAGGGCATACATTTGTAGAACTAGACATGTGTCTGGAGGTAAGTCAAAAAGGGGCCATAACTCCTGTGAAAATGTTTTGATTTACACACCTCCATGTATAATATGAAATCAATCCAAGAAATATTTCTTTTGAGTAATTGATCGGAATCCTATATTATGCTAAGATTTAAGTAAAAAGGGCCATAACTCCTGTGAATATGTTTTGATTTTACCTGAATTTAATCTTGACCTGTATTTTATGTTTGTACACCTTCATGCAAAATATGAAGTAAATCCATGAAATATTTCAAGAGTTATTGATCAGAAACCAAAATTTGAACGGACATACATATTATAGGATGCACAGATGGACAGGAGTAACACATAAAGTTTGAATGGCGTGGCATAATTATGGTGGAGTTTATAATCAGAGTAGGATTCAGACAGTAATCATACCTGCGCTTGAATGTCTCCTTTATCAGCCAGGAATTCATAATACTGTAACAAGTCATCATCCATTAGGGATCCAGCCCCATTATCTTTATTCTCAGCTTGTTCATGAAGTCTAATACGCTGGACAAGTGGACTACCAGAGGATGTTAGCTCAGCAACTGTAAACGTATCAAACAATACCAAGAATTTAAAACAGAATAAACTAGAGCTTGTCACAGAGGTGACTAATACCCCTGCCGCCGCCTTGACACTAAGAATGCAATAGTACACTATACGGCTAAGTTCTAGGGGACATAACTCGGCAATGAGTGATTCGCTGGGCATGAAAATTGTGTTTTGCACATCTACACTTGATGGTGATGACATATTTCACGTTTCATTGCAATCGTTTAAAAAATGTGGAAGTACTAATAGTTCGCTTCACAAACTTTTATGCGGACTGACGGACAGAGTGACTCCAATATACCCCCTCTCAAACTTCGTTTGCGGGGGCATAATGATCTATAAAATTTGATCACAACAAGTAGTGGTTTGGAATAAGACATCTTAGATTACAATCATAATCTTTGCCTTTAAACCATAACCTAGAATACAACAAACTACTATATTAAATGTGAACAGATCAGAATAAAGATGCTACAGAAGTAGGGCTGTAGAACAACAGACATGTGGCAATCCAATTCCCTCCACAAGTCAGGGCCAATGATTCACACTTCAGTACACAAATCTTTTATCAAACAGAAAATATAACATACTTCTCATCAGTGATTTTTGACCTTCTAAAACAGAGGCCTATGCCTATTATAGGCCTCTTCACAATTGAAATTTTCTTTAAAATCAGGCAGTTTTCCCAAAATTCCAAACTTACACCAGCTATTTTATTTCCCAAATCAGCAATTTTAGCGATAATTCTTCCCAAAATTAACAGGCTAAGGCCTCTTCCCAATGAAGAGAGAAAAACACTGCTCAAAATTCTATCAGTGGACTGACTGACTTATGGAACATGTACATACAAATAGTACATCACGCATCAAGATCAAACATTTATATCAGACTAACCCTTTTTATCAAAATCACGATGAGATCATAGGAACTCATAGATAGCGTGTATTCATGCTCAATTTTCATATTCAAATCGCGATAAATTGAGTATTCGGATACTTGCTACAGACCTACTCGAAAGAGTACATATTGAGCGTAACCCTGTATCGAACATAAGTGGGGCAATTACTAATGTGTAGTTTAGATTAGAACTGTTGGTAAAGATGTTAAGTATGGAAGTATTCCAATCAACTTATATTATTTCTTTCAATAATATAAACAGACACATACCTGTAGTGGCAACTTTCCTATAATATGTTAATGCAGTTTCACACTTTGATTCCACACCGACACCAGATAAATATCTATAACCCTACAATAAAACACCATAAACAGAACATAAATGATATAGTGAGCCATAGAAATAAACAACAGTTACAGTAACAGCACTGAACTAGAGTTGTCATAAGGTGACAAATACCCTCACATGCTGCATAGACCTTGGAGCTACAGCCATGGGAGTTGCTAGCGATACGTCATCTAGTGGTGGTAAACATGTGTGGTGATTTATTTCAAAATTATATGTATATGTCACCAAATAAAACTAAGGGGCAGATAATTCTGTGAACTTAACTTACCAGAACCATTTGAGCGAGAGAGTCACCACCCAAAGCAGCAAAAGAAAAATAGATGAGTGCCTGAAAAAAATGTTCTTCAATAATAAAATCAACAATAAATTATTGTAGCATTATCATCATAATGGGCCTCAACAGATTTTGCAACCTCACAAATGACTGCGAAGAGTTTTAAGAACTGATTTATTTTCATAGAATGGTCATTAATCAAAAGTAACCATTATAGACTAAATAGTCTAAATGGTTTGAAATATTTACATTCTAGTCAACTGATAATAGATTTCGTTGCCTGAATTTTGCACAGACATTTTAATATTGATGTTACAAAATCTTGTATAAAAACACACAATGCTACCGACAACATTGTCCAAGGGAGATAACTCACAGCTGGAAGTTTAAATTTAACATAAGTAGATAACATACCTTAGCTTGACTAGAATTCACGGCGAGACCAGAACTATAGGAAAATCCAAGACCCTGAAACAAAAAATAGCCAGGATGTTTAAATAAGCAATCCTTATATAATCAAAAGATAGAAATACAATAATGATTTATTTTATAAGGCAGCAAATTTTGGATGATCCAATATAAACTAATGTCAGCCTCCCAAAAAAGAATGAAACATTTTAATAAGCACATTAAATCATTGAATTACATCATTGAATAGGCATTGGAATCAGGTTAACACATGCCTTAAATCCACACAGAAAAGTATGGGTAGTTGCTTCAACAAGACTGAGACCCAATTAAAGACAATCAGACGGACAGAAAGACAGACAGGTAAGGGAATTACAATATATTTCATATAACCACTTGAACTTCATTAGCTGGGAGGGAATATAATGAACTACACTATTATAACATAAAAGTATAAAGTGAAGATCCATAATTCACATTGTTATTGTCCAACAAATTCTTTTAGTCAATTGCATAATGAGAATAGTCTTAAAATGGGGTATTTGTCAGATAGGAATTGATTTTCTAAATTACCAATTGTCCTTTAGGTGCTCCTTTTGAACTGAGATATTGAAAAGTGGAGAGTGCCTTCTCTGGATTCAATGTGATGTAATCACCTAGAAGATGTCCAAAACCTATGTATTCTAATGCTCTTATATGTCCCATATCAGCAGCTAGTTTGAAGTATTCATAAGCTCTGAAATGTGACAAACAAATTCAACAATTAAACTAAGTAATTACATGTATGTTTACTGTAACATAAATTTTAACAATTAAAAACCTGTTCCGGTAGCGATAGCCGATTGTATATAGCTGTAATGTGCGATTTTTGGCCTTTCAATAGTATGTCAATTCTCCATGAAATTAATGTTGTTTTTTTCCCATATAGTGATCGTAGGTGAAATGTTGGCTACATACATCATTTTAATTATACTTCTGTGAGATAAACTAGAAATAAATTGTTCATTAATGACAGTAGAAGGGGACCACAGACATCACTAGCCCCTCACTGGTGTGAATTAAAGGAAGCCGTCTAGCTGGCTAATAGATCAGTGGTTCTATACCTAGGTACAGCGAAACCTGTGTTAAACAGTCACCAGTGAATGAAGGCCACTCAGTGAATAAAGGTCATTCAAAACCGTCATTGATTATGTACTTGTAACAAAATGACCTCTAAATCAAGGTAACCTGTCAGTAAAGGCCATATTTTGTCTTTCACAAAGTAGCCTTTGTTGACAGGTTTGACTGTACTTAGGTCTTTCTCCATGTAAGAGCTAGAAAAGTTGCCTACAGAAAGACTACAGAACACCATGTACATGATTCTTGACATATCTTCATTTGCAGAAAAACAGAAAAGTCACAGATTGATACGTTTCTACACAAAGCACAAAAAATGACCAACGTAATGGCTTAAAGCCATCTGATACTCATTCTCAAATTTACTTACTGGTGATAATCTGTCTTGTATGAATTATTAATAAGTTTTTCTCCTTCTTCAAAGTACTTTTGGGCTGCAATAAAGAAACAAACTGACAATGAGAATCCAATAATCTCTATGAAGAGCATGATTCATCAAACAAATAAATTAAAGTAAAACAATACAAATTCATCAGGAAAACTTTGGTATTAAGGTATATACTAAGCATGGATACCCCAATATTCATTTGACTTATCAAATATCCAAATATTTGTTCAATCAATGAAATGAATCCAAAACTCGTATTCGAGTATGCAAATACCTGATATTATGTAAATCAATCAAATTCCATAAACGTGCCATACTTCAATTTGTACCTTATGTATTCAAAAGGATGAACGGATATTTTGAATAATATATGAAATCATTGCTCATTGCCATTCCCGCTATATTATACCATACTTTCTAGGTCAGGCCCCAGATTTGAATTAAGGCATATGATATCAGTACGCATTCATTTGGAATCAGTCACCAAAGTTAGGTATAAAACATACATGTTTCGATTTATATCATTCATTTTACATGAAAAATGAAACAAGTTCACATAATTAATGTCATTTATTAAAGAGAGCTGCTTCAATGGTATCAATCCAATATCTTTTTTAATTTACCGTACAAGGGTATTTTTACTAAGAAAGTGACACTAACTGTCCACGTCTTCCCCTCTGAATAAGCGATATAAGTGACACTATACCCATTTCAAATCAGCATACAACAAATTTACATCTATATATATGTTATATTCTACATAAAATATACCTTGTTCCATTTTAAATTTTTCCTCCTCAGTTTTCTCAGAACCTTGTGACAATGGTGGTTCTAATTTGTCTTGCTGGGTTTCATCAAACTTGGTCATTTTCTCTTCAGTATCTGGTGGGCCTAAAGTTAAAATCCATATGTTGATATCACAGAAATAAATAAAACAAGAAGTGTTTGTGAAACATGGATGTCCCCTTAAGGCCAAATGGATAGTATCACCTTGACCTATTGAACTTAAAATCAGTAGGGGTTACCTACATGCATTGATCAACCTCCAAACCAAGTCTGAAGACCTTAGGTCAAATTGCTCTTCAGTTATTTGTTGGCCAAGATTTTTGTGCTGAAGGTCACTGTAATCTTGACCTTTGACCTATTGAACTTAAATTCAATATGGATCATCTAGATGTAATGTGAACCAAATTATTTTAAGGATGCATGGCACTTAATTATCACAAATATATGTCTTAATAATCAGTGCTTCAGAATTTTCCATCCAACAAACCAGTTACCCTTTCCTTCACAAGCACCTAACAACAATTCTGCTTGAGAACTTTATAACTGCATTCCACACTGTAAAACTTAGGCCATCCTGAAAAAATGTTTGTTTGCTGTAACCCAACCCAGAAAATTTTCAGTGGGTAGGAAGGTAGGAATTTTTTTTCATTTATTTTTTTATATTAATCCAAGATACATGTCAGAATGCTATTTCTAATGAGAAAAAATTCCTAAGATGCCAAAAAAGGGGCCTTATTTGGTAAGTACATAGCGTTACGGCAAACAAGATTTTTTTAAGGATGGTCTTACTTACTAACTTATTTGTAAGGCATTCAAACGTAACAAGAAACAAATGAAAGCCGAAATAATAAATACTAGTAATGAAATCATAAGAAAATCAACAAGTTGCAGACAGAAATAGACAAAAGAAAGTAATAGAAAGCAAAACATTTAATTACAACTAAACATTTCGAGGGCTCAGCGCAACACTATCGTAACTTGTTCTTATTTCAATATGAGTTACGACACTCTTGTGTTGAACCCTCGATTTGCTCTATGAAAACCTAAACAGAGTAAAATTAATGGAAACTTATTAGTACTAACGTGAGTATAAATAATCTAATCCAAATCTACGCCTAAACAAATCGTTTGTTACTGGTTACATGCTCATAATAAATAGGGTTAAGGCAGGTCGGGGCAATTTTTTTGCTCTTGAAAGCCTCTGTAGAAACGTAATAACATGAGAAAGTGGATTTTCTGTTCTGGCCCGGGTCACAAAGAATGTGGGTAAGGCCAGGTAACCAGAAACAAACATATGTTATGCCTTAGCATTGAACATGCACTACTCGGTCACAGTCTTTGAATAAGTGGGTTGCCCCCTGTCCGAAAGGATTTTTTCCGTCTTAAAAGTTTTTGGGAGACAATCTAGTTTTAGAGAGTTTCCTTCATAAAGTATATAGTCTGGCAACCTGTCACACAATATTAATTCAAAGACAGTACTCCAGGTGAAAAGTATAAATGAAATGTAGATTATAAAACACGTACATTGTACGTAAAATAATTACTGGTATATTAGTCACATGACAAACAAACACATGATAGATGACATCATTCATGACATCATAGTCATTCTCTACTTACTCAGTTGTACTAATATTACCCTATATTACTATATAGACAAATAAATTGTTCACGCATTAGCAGTGAACCAGTTCACTGAACTTGGAATTTAAAATTTTTAATTGCATTTTTTTACCAAATTTAAGAACTTTCCCAGCAGTTGTTTATCATGGTGACATACATATATGTATATCTACCCATATTAATTTCCATGTACAATGTATATATTAAAGTGCATCCAACACCATTAAAAATATTAACTTTATAAGTTTTCAATGACACAGTGATTTTGTCCTTCTTTGTTTGGATCCGGTATACGGACCGCTCCTAATGGCATTTAGGCTTCAATTTTCCAAATCTAAATGGAGGTATTCCCAATGAACATTTAAAAAAAATCAAAATTGGATATAAAATGATCAAGTTATGTCCATTTTATGACCATTTTTGACAAGTAGTATACTAGTGCAAAGAAACCAGATAACTCAATTTATTTACCAATAGCCTAGATGTCATGACTCCATAATTCCAGATCTGACCAGACCCAAACACTGGATTCCCAAAGAGATGAAAAAATCACTGTGACAGTGCAATATTATAGGCATATAATGGCCTCCATTCTACCCACACTATTAGTAACAATATACAAATCACCTACTTACTACATAAAATCTAAATGTTACAAAAATTGAGAGCAATCTCCAAGCATAATTTGCTAATCTCACTTTTTATCAGTTATTGAACGATTAAATTTTATACGATCACAATACAGTTACCTTGAGAACATTGTTATATAATAAATGAGATTTGAGATTGGAGACTAATCTCAAGTTTGTGCAAATTTAGTAAAAGTATCAAATTATGTCAAGAACATTTATAAATAAAAACTTAAATCTGAAATTAATCTTGTCTAGTCTTCATACAGTAAGAATCAAAGACGGAGTAGAAGGTTTAGAGAATAAATTAGAAGGTTTAGTTTAGAAGGTACTTGGAACACTGGTTAACATTTGAATTATTGAAAATCTCAATTGTACAAAACAGATTCAATTTTACTAGGATCTGAAATCCTGATTTTTATTATTCGTGAAGTTTACAAACACTAAAACGTGATCAAAACCTGTGATTAAACAGAATAACATAAGCATTATATCTTTAATAAGCAAAGCCTCTATGACAAATATATATGGAGAAATGACAGACATTTGCACAGGGTTATAAAAAAATTATAATGATTTATATGGAGAAAAATTGAATGAAATTTCAGCTCGACAGACATTAGTAGAAGACAAAATAATGTGCAGTGTTTAACATCAAGCAAGTTCTATTGTAAACACACTACTTGTTCACATCACTTGTAACACCAGCATATATATATTTAACCTTATCCTATAGTTAACTATAGCTTAGATTTATTATTCTAAATTTTGATAATTTATCTAGCAAAATTAATACACCTTTTGGGAGCTAATTTCCATGAAACATTTTATTTAATTTTGGTAGTACAGTTCTATTGTAAAATGATAGATTTTACCCTGTTGGATTCAAATCACTTGACGAGTATCTTAGAACAATCTTACAACATTTAATGGATTATATAAACCTATTCTGTGGCTGTTAGTGCGAAAAGCGTTATAAATTCACAAAAAAAAAATAATCCACCGGTATGATTTTGATAATCAAAGTGCCCATCAAAAATGTCATGTAGGTGTATCATAAAACTACCGGTATCTAAATACAAAGAAAAGCTGATTTCCCATAGCTAAATAATGTGTATAAATATGCTGTAATCCTCACAAACACATGTATTACCTTCATATAAATCTGATGTTGTTGATCTATGCAACTCTTCTTTTTTCATGCTTTCAGTGGCTGCATTATCCTTTGATGTTTCTTTATACACATCTGTGTTATACATTGTGCCAGTAGGTTTATCATACGATGTTTCTAAGGTTTTCCTTTCCTCCTCCACTCTCTTCTGAGGTGTGGCAACAAATCTGGACTCTTCAGTAAAAGAACTCTCCATGGTAACGTGCACTGATGACGATAACAATTCCACTTTTGTTGGCCTTAATATATCACTATCTCCCATCTCAGGTCTTTCGGATGCTACAATTGTTTTACGCTTTTCTAATCGCATTTGCAGTTTTTCTTTACCAGTATACTGTTTTGTAGCAATTGTTGCATCAATTTTACGCTTTTCTAATCTCATTTCTAGCTTTTCTTTGCCTGAGTATTGTCTCCTTGTACTGCTTTCTATTTTGTCAGCAGCGGTAGCTTGAATGTGGCTACCTACAATAGTAATTGTTTCATGAATGGTAGATCTCACATTGTCAATAACTGGAGTAGCTCTAATGTTTTTAGGATCAGCAGTATGGTGGCCCTTTCCATTGTCTTTTATCATTAATGTTTCTGATGGCAAGATATCAGTTTCAGGTGGTGCAGTATTCTTAACAGAAAATTCCTTTTCTGATTCTAGTAATTTTTCAACAGACATTCCATCTAGATCAATGTCTTCAAAAGTAATGTCCAACTTTTCACCATCATGTGGAATATCTTCATAGGAAGGGTTAAGATTATAAGGCTCACTAAATTCACTATTATCTATTTCCTTTCCAAGCTTTAGAATTTGTTCCATAACATTTTCATCACGCTCTTTACTATCTTTCTCCTTTTCCAACACATTAAATTCATTTGAATCTTCATTCATTTCATGAACTTTTTTGTTATTGTCAGAATAAACATCAACTGATGCCCTAACATTTGGCATATTGACTGTACTAATTTGTTCTTTATAGTCATCATTTTCAGATCCCTTATCTTGCTTGTCTTTAATATCGGACGATAAGGTATCTCTTTTAGGTGATTCAGTCTTTTCAACAGAAAATTCCTCCCTTAATAATTCATCCATTTCATCCAGATCAATATCTTTAAAATCATCTTCATCTTCATTAAATTCACTATCTATTTCCTTTCCAAGCCTGAGAATTTGTTCCAAAACATTTTCGTCACGCTCTTTCTCCTTTTCCAACTCATTTAATTCATTTGAATCTTCATTCATTTTAGGAACTTGTTTGTTATTGTCAGAATTAACATCAACTGACACTCTGACATTTGGCATATTGCCAGTACTAATTTGTTCTTTGTAGCCATCATTTTCAGATCCCTTATCTTGCTTGTCTGTAATATCGGAAGGTAAGATAGCTGTTTCAGGTGATTCAGTCTTTTCAAAAGAAAATTTCTTCCTTAGTAAATCCTCCATTTCATCTAGATTAATATCTTCAAAATCAATATCAAACTCTTCACCATCAGGAGAAATATCATCATAGGGCTCATCAGCATAAACATCATCTATTTCCTTTCCAAACCTGAGAATTTGTTCCATTACATTATCCTTAAGAGCATCCTTCTTTTCTTCCAACTCATTTAATTTTTTTGAACCTTCATTCATTTCACTAACTTGTTCAACTGACACCTTCACGTTTGGCATATTGCCTGCATTAATTTGTTCTTTAGAGGCACCATATTTGCCTGAGACATCACGTTTGTTCAAATTATGTGGTTTATTGTTAAGGACATGTACATCTAAAACATTTTGTTCATGAATGTCTTTGACATCTAACTGTTCTTTTAAATTCTCCCCACGATTTTTCAATGATTCATCGATTATTTTTACTTGTTTCAATTGATATTCTGCAGATTCATCTTCTATATGAGTTGTTTCAGGTAAATCATTGGGAATATTGCTAGGGCCTTGAGTATTCAAATCTTTTTGTTTAGGAATCTTTTCGACAAAAGGCTGGTCTACCAGTAGTTCTCCCAGTATCTGTATCTGCTCTAAAAGACTTTCTTCAGATTCCTCATCATCTTCAAGAACTACTGTTTGCTTTCTACTTCCTAAATCTAAACCAAAGCTTTACACTAAAAGATCTTGTCAAATCCATCAACATTACGAAATTTCCATAAACAATATCATTTTCAAAATTATTATCATCACAACAAACTAGATTTTAAAGCACAAACAAACATCTTAAATTATTAGCAGGTATTTATGGATTATTAATATTCAAGGTAACATGACAATCAACTGAATCTAACCTCAAAGTAATCTATGATATGGACAGAAGCAACTGAAGACAATTATTTCAACTGATTAGGCTTAAATTAAAATTAAGTTTGTTTGCCGTTTACCGACCGACCCCAAAAAGTCATGCCAACTCAAAAGATTTTTTTGCAAAATCTTGGAGAAGTTTATTTTTATACTTGGGAAAATATACATGTACTCAGTGCTTTCGATAAACATTTAAAGTAGGTATCATTTGAAGTAATGAAGGAAAACAATAATTAATGTGTGTTAAGGCACTGAGTACATGTTTATGGTTGATTAAAGCACACAATAAATGGTTGTAGGGTAGCAGAATACATAAAATGAATATAGAATGCTTCTGAATAGAAGTGTAAAGGTCAAATTCAGATATAAAATAAAATATTTTTCCTATACCTACCGAATCTCTTCTAAAATTCAGGATCGGTAAAGGGCAAACAAACATATTTTTAATTTAGGCCTTATAAGGATACGCATTAATTACATATATATATATTTCCTTTTTGTTCAGGGTAGATTGAATCTTTTAACACTGAAATTTCAATAAGTCTACCCAGTTAATTTTCAATAAGTCTACCCAGTTAATTAAGTTTTAGATTAAAGGTTATGTTACCTGGGTATATCATCTTTAGTCTATACATATATGTATCAAACAATTACTAATCTAAAGATATGTCACAAAACATTTTTGAACATATTGCACATATTTTTAGAAGTCATAGCTACACTTTTGACAGTAATTAATTTACGTGATACATTGCAAATGCATTCGCATTGCAGTTTAAACAAAGTGCTAACTAAAAGAGTGTATAATAAATTGTATATAATATATAAAAAAATGGTCATGACATTTGCAAGATTTTATTATCATTTTGACAAAAACCAATGATGCATAAAAATGATAAACAAGAGGGCCAAGATTGCCTTATATCACTCTGACACATATATCGAGGGTTCAGCGCAACAGTGTTGTAACTCATATTGAAATAAGAACAAGTTACGACAGTGTTGCGCTGAGCCCTCGATAAGAGAATCATTGCTTGCTGACGAAAACAATTTAACATAGTTTTGAGTCTATGTCATGAGGTCTGTTCAACCTGTTGTTATCAAGGTTTTCTTGTGATATGATCTGGTGACCTAGTTTCTGACCCCATACAACCCATGTTGTGTGTTCACCAGGTTTTCCTGAGATTTGACCTGGTGAACTAATTATCGATCCCTGATGACCCATTATCGAATTTGTCAAAGATACCCTTAAGACATACACTCTGACAAAGTTTCATGAGTGTTCAAAAGGTTTTCAATTCATTTGACCTTTTGACCATAATTTTTTACCCCCAAATGACCCATGTACGAAACTTGTAAAAGATGCTGTCAATACAAACTTTTTAACCAGTTCTGTGAATATTTAACTAAAATTCGGGCACTATTGTGATCACAAGGCAAAAGTTGATGACAACAGACAAAGACTGATCACAAAAGCTTACACTAAGCACTTAGTGCTCATGCTCAAAGCATTTTGTACTTATGTGAACCAAAAACAGAGATCATAGATGAGCTAATTTCACACTCAGTCTTAAAACTGACCATTGGAAAAAGGCCAGTTTGATACTGATTTAAAAAGTCTGATCATACATGTATGTGACCAAAGTTCAAATGTGCTTATTTATTATTATTATACAAGGGTGTGAATATAGTGTTAATTTACTTGGTGACAAAATTGAAGGATAAAACATCAGATTTTGTCAGTAAATAATGAGTAAAGGACAATATACATAATTTACACAGATGTAATCATTCAATTTCAAGATTTCAGCGACGGTCCAACAAGATTTAATTGACAAAAACATAAACTGAACTCCACAGTCAAAATGTATGTAAGTTACCTTGAGCATTACTTCCTTGTTCATTTGACTTATCTTCATCATTGTCATTTGGCTTTGATGATTCTGAGTCACAATTTAATCCACAAATCAGCACACAAGAAAAAAATAAACCAAGTCTTGTGAAATTCATTTCTGTTTTGTTCAATAAATGTAACACTGAAAAATTAAAGAGAAAACATTTCTAGAACATCTTACTGAATTATAACAGAAAACAGGCTTTTATGAGCCATTTTTGGGTCCCGTATTCAGTCCCATTCCTCTAATTGAAAATGTAGGGCGGGCTGCTTAGAGTAAAACAGTTTTATGTACAGCAATTTCAAAACATCCTGAGTTGATTTCTTCTCATAATTATGAGTGGATTTGCCAAACCCCAATCTGTATATATTTTCTACAACTATATCTATGAAATAAAATCAGAAAAATAGAGATTAGAATATCTGGGGACATAGTCAAACTAATTTGAATGTTTGTGACGTTGAGACAGTTTTTCGTCTTGGCCCGTCCCGCACAGCTAGTCCAACAAAGATCTGCATATTTGTGTGCGGAAAATCCCCAAATAAAACCCATTGGACATGATAACCACAATATCTGTGACCAAAGTGAACCATTCCGTAGGTAGAAAACACGTTTCCATACTCATATTTTCAACATACCTTTTCTGAAAGGTGCATTTATTGTTTTGTTTCTCCCCACTATTTCTCACTGAAAACAAAACCTGTGTAATGCCTGTGTCATGGTAAAAATTGCCTATTCTTTAAAATGTGAAAATAATTAAGTACAAATTTAATGTAGCTGACATGTCAATGATATGTTGGTTAGTTTATTAATTATAAACATAAATCAACTTTTGTTAACCGTATAGGTACCAATTATAAAGATCAATTTAGAATTGAACTGTTCTAAAGGTAGTTGTATACGGAATGGAATTGGATGTGGCTAAAGTACGCTGATACTGGTTATTACACGCAACGCAAAAGTTTAATATTTGACATTTAGCACAGAATTTTTAAAGTACATTCATGTGCACATAGAATATTGTTATTTCTACCTATTTAAGTAAGTTATGCCAGTTATTGAAGCATTAAGAAGTAATTTGAATTTCCGCATGTAAATATGCAGATCTTTGTAAGGCTGAGAGGATGGCCCTTCAAAATTCGTTCCTGAAATTGGCTAACCGCAAAGCCATGGCTGATCCATGGAAAAGCTGCACCGATCAGACAACTTATCTTTAGACATGAAACTCCTAGAAAACCTTGAAATACAACTGTGTATGTAATATACTTGTACTATTGGGTAGTTTGAATAATTCAAATGTGGAATAAACTGTTTTACATTACAAGATATGTTGAATATAAACAATGATAGTGTATTGAATAATAACAGTACCTAATTATAGGCAATATCACGTGATGGCAACCTACCAAATCAATGCATGCTGTCCGTTACATTCCCTTTATCGTGCAGATAGATATATATTTACAAGAATAATGTTAAAGATATCTACAATGCATATTTTGACACGTAAAAGTTACTCGTTCGTCGAGTTACTATTTCGTCAATTAACGAGATGCTACACTGAGCTTGATTGGTTCCAAAAGAAATTTTGAACCAATCAAATTTGGTTTCTCATTTCGCTTTCATTCGGAACACCTCCTACAAATTCTTCAACTCGGCTAATTCCGTGTTGTAGCGAGTTTTGCCGAAGTTAGCTTGTATAATGGTAAGTTTATCCGTAGTTTTCCGTTAACTTCCCTTCCTGTTCGGATATGTCATGTATATTTCGATCTTTGAGTTGGTGTTTAATGATTTGTCACATTGATTTAATCATCTGTTTAAAACTGTGGGCAGTGTTGTATGGTAAGTAAGTTTGCTCAGGGACATTTTATCATTATTAGTAAATATTTGTAATTTAGTGTCAGACAGCCAGTGTAAAACTCTGTATAGATCTAGCTGTACATGATGATAGATCATAGAGATTCGTCATGTTTACATTCGTCGGTGATCTTATTCCATTATTGTACATGCCTCTCTCTGTCCAGAGCATTGTCGAACATGAATCTAGTTAGGTTAGATACCAACCATTTATCATAATTCATATTGATTTCAATCACAAGATTTTGACATTGATTTGACAAAAAAATGTAGATCTAATAACATCAGTCGATGAAATATGAGTTTCTAGATAAACTTGTATGGTGTATTTATAACTACGAAATCTGGAGATATCTGCCAAGTTGATACAATCTGTGACATATAATATAATGTCATATTATACGTACGTCTCTGATACAATTAACTGGTAGAGGAAATTGATTGATCTTTCAGAGGCAAAGCTATAGTTCTTCAAAGCAATTATTTATATATAAATTATGTATGCATATAAATAATTGATTTTCACTTTATCTCCAAGTCCAACAAATTTAAGATTATATTGGTCGGTAGATCAATATTGATAGGATCGCTTGACTTTTTAAAAATATTATTTCGCTCAGAGATACTGAAAACATAGGCGAGATTGAATAAAAAAAAATTGATCTGGACTGAAAAAGTCTATGGTTGACAAATGTAACAATTTAATTTAAATAGCTGCTTACCCATGTAGATCGCAAAGTCCATGGTTGACAAAATAATTTATCAATAGCAAGGACTTATGTATGTATATATAAGTCCTTGACAATAGTAAGCCGCTTGCACATGTAGATCGCATATATACATGTATAATAGTATAATATCATGATTAGTTAATGTAGTATATATAATGTACATATATGTACGTCTTACCTGTATACATTGTAGCTGAGTAACAATTTAATACTAGTCCAACATTGCTGACCATGCATTGGTCAGTTCTTCATCTTAGAAATAACCATATATGCATGTACTTTATGTGTATATTGTTGTTATAGGATGTTAGTTCTAGGTAATTGGGTCAATCAGGTTAGTAGTTGAAATAAGAAACTTGTTTATAATGCTTAATATATACCATGACCTCGAAGTAAAGATTTGTATCTTGTGATACAAGTATTCAGGCGTGAGTTAGATTAATGGTTACAGACAATTATTGTGGTCTATTCAGTCTTTGAATTAATTTTTTGTGACAGGTTTCCCGACTATATACTTTTTGAGGGAAACTCTCTGAAACTAGGTTGTCCCCCAAAAAACTTGAAGAAGGAAAAAATTCCTTCCAGGCAGGGGGCAACCCTCGATCTAATTCGAAGACTGTAGACTATTGGTTGATTATAACATTATAACCTTTTATTCAAATCAGGAAGTATTTTTCTGGTTTACAAAGTGTTTGATTTATTCATGATTTATTGTGACAATGTTCCTATAAAGATATACATGCATGTCCTGGTCATGTTAACTTAAAAATTTGTTAATTGAAACAAAATGTGTAAGGAAAATAATTCATAATTATGGTGCTTGAAAGGGGACAGTATAGTTATATTTATAATATTATACTACTACAGTATTCATATGAGTTGTTTTCAACCAATATTTTACAAAATTCTAATATAAATTCTAATTTGCTTTCTAAGCCTTTCTTTGGTGCAAAGCTTCCAATGTACATCTGTTAATTAAGGTAAATTTGGTAGACAAACGAAGAATTTCATAGTATGTATGTTGAATGATCATGTGATAGTTTAAATAATGATTTTGTAGTTTGTACTCTGTTGATTCATGTATTTATTTTACATGTGCCTTTCTATGTTTGGTTCTCTTATTTCAGACATTTTGTGATTGACAATGAGTTCTACACCAAATGAAAGTGACATGGTAATTTTACATTATTTTAAAATTCATATTATATTGTTATAAAATGGATTTAATTATTACTAAATTGTACTTTTATTGCAAAGTTTGGGAAGATTTTAGTGAGATAATTAATTTTATGCCTCAGGAATTTAAAGCCAGTGCTCAGGCCAGAATTTTTAAACAGGAAATCTGTCAGACCAAAAAAAGTAAACAAGTATTATAATTCATATAAATGCGTAAAATTCAGGTAAATAAGTCGCCAGACTGATGGTCCAATGAGATAAGATTCTTCATCGGACCAACACACAATCTATCAGACAAGTTCGCTGCCTGTCGCCAAAATCTGTATTTTGTTATTGGATATAACGACTTTTATGTCTGATATACCACTTTAGGCCTAGATTTGTGTTTATAATTTGATGTGAACTTAGTGATATAGTTGTCTTACAGTTTGAAGCTGATGAAGAGACAGTCAAGTATTTTGAAGAAATTCCAGATGAAGGTATTGTATAATTGACATATGTCCAGATAATTTGTAATTAAGTTTTTGTCATATTAGGCAAGAATTCTTTCTTTGTATTACTGTATCACTTTTTATACGTCCGTTTAAAAAACGGGTTGTATTATGGGAACACCCACGGCTGGCAGGCAGATAGGCGGAACTCTTGTTGTCATTATTTTTGTCAAGCCAGCTTGTGGGTAGCTGGACATATTAACCTTAATGTGACTTTGTTTGATGTATGTCTGTTTGTCTGGATTCTGCTTTACTCTATCAGATGGTGGATGGGGATTTTTAAAAAAAAACTTAACACAAGTGTTCACCATGATGAGACAGAGTGTTGTGCCTAACATCCATATGTGTAGCTGTAAAATGAAGGTCACAATTAATGTAAAAAATGGTGTTTGCCAGCTTATCCTGCCCATTATGGTACAATTTCTTCATCTCTGGACAGCAGTAGGCTCGACATGTTGAAATAGAAATAGAGTATCCGTAATATTCTGTTTTTTTTTCTTTTTTCTACTAGCTGTGTACTTTGATTGTAGGGGATTACTTATCATATGTTAGCTAATCTCTTACCTAATAGAAATTTTCCTGAAATATTTTAATATTTTTCTTCCCAGTTATGGATTGGAGAAAACATTCTGTATTATTTAACATGATATAATGTCAACATTTTATTTTTCAGAAACACGTAAAATTCAAGCCAACATTTTTAGTAGATTGATGCAGAAAAGACTGAGTGTTAACGATTTAGAAAAATGGAAGAAGTACCTGGATACCCACATGGCGATCTGTGAGTGGATTGATTTCTTAGACTTTCCATAGCTTATCATAGCTTTACTCAGACCTAATTATGACAAAATGCTACTTGAACAATATTAATCTCACTTTAAAAACAATATGCTGTGCATTAATTTTTGTAAAGTCCTTTTTGTTTAATACTGTGTGAAAGTACATTCTGTTAAATCATTTCAGCTTTTTGTGATACCTGTATACCTGAAAATATTGTTGAATTTATAAAGATGGATGTTCAAAAAGTTGCTGCATACATTGAACAAGGTCAATGTGAATGTGAGGCTGAATCAAGAACGGTAAATAAAAAAAATAATTTTCTTAAAGGAATCAACTCAGGATTTATCATTTTGAAAACTTCATTCATTTGATGTTGCTTATAATAGCAAGTGAAATTAAGGTTACCAATGATTTTGATGCAGTGTTTGTAAGTACATTTTCTACCATATTTCAGATTTGTTGAAATTATTTGTTAGTCATACAGTAGAGATTGCTATAATTAAGATTGAAATAAGCCGGACTGTATTCTGTTTTTCATAAATATCATAAAAACGATCATTTATGAATGATAGGAAATCCTTAAAATGAGTTTTTGTTAGTTTTCGTTTTTACAGTATTTTATGAGGGGATTTATGGCTAGTAATCTCTAGCCCCATACTGCTGTGAGTTAGAATCCACACGGTACCAAATTTCACATGTGAGGTAACTGTACAGCTACCTTAAGGAGGATCGTTGGTTCTACCCATGTGTAAGCCTCGAGTCTTCCGCCACCATTAAAGCTGGAAAATTGCCAAATAACCAGGGCTGTTGGTGCAGCATTTAACCCCAGTGAAAAAAAAATTATAAAAAAACCTGGAAATGAGACCCTTTTAAATTTGTTTACCATGTTAAATCATGGAAAAAGAAAATATTTTAGAATTTAAGTAAGCATTGTTTACCATTTACCTCATAACTGATATGATTTTGTGCAGAGTAAATCTTAGATAAACTAAGTTAACTCACTTGAGGGTGAAGTACATTTTTGTCTATAGAACAAAAAAAAACACATTCAGATTGACTTTTTTCACACTAGGTCATGTTTAAATCAAGGCCATTGTATATCACATAAACTTGTACAAACTTGGTTGAAGCCTCATTTCTTGAATAAACTATCTATCCATCACATAAGTAAAGTGAGAATTTAAGTGCAAAAAGGTCAATGTGAAGGTTGAGTCTTTTTTCTGACAACTAACATATTGTCAGTGTAGTAAAGTAATTCTGTACATAAGACCACCTGTGAATAGAGACCACCTAGGGTGGTAGTCCAGTGGTTTGAACGCTGGACTAATAACTTGCTGAATTGTGTTCGAATCTCTGTCGCAGCAGGTCATTCATATGAAAATTTGACCAAAAAACATCCAATTTTCCTGCACATGTGGAGAAGTTGACATATTATTACTAAAGGGTAATTGTTACTGGTTAGAATTCAGTCCAGGAAAATGGTAAAGTGAACCGGTCGCCATTATTATATTTATACCTGGAATATTATTGAAAAACAGTGTAAAACCCAATGAAATTAAAGAAATTAGATCACCCGACTGAAAAAAACAATAGTTGTTCCGCATTTTCCAATACAAGCAATTGCATTTAGTTTTAACCTCTATTTTTTCGCCTTAATGCTCATAATAATATTTGTAAAAAGAATTAATGATTATCATTGATTATTAACAATATTTGTATAAGACAAGTATGACTTGAATTAAATTGTTTCTAATGTCATTTCAGGTATGTTCATGGAGACTTATTCACCTTGTCTGTACAGCGGAAGACTTTTATCCTGTTCTGTTGTATTTGTTACGCACGAAGGTATTCAACGCGTATGATTATTGCTTTGGTGAATATCCTTCAGTCGTTCATATAGCTACAGTCTGCAATCAAGAAGAAATTTTAAAGTTACTCATTGATAAAGGAGCAGATGTGAATTATGCTCAAACTGATATAGAATGTCCGCTGTATGTGGCAATCAAAAATGGATATGATAAAATTGTAGAACTTCTTCTTGCCTGTGATAGAATCAAAGTGAACATTGTCACAACACGGGGTCAAGCCCTGCTTATTCACTGCATGAGGACTGAAAGTGTGTACACGGAGAAATTGTTACAAGCAGGGGCTGATCCTAATCCCATTGGTGTCAAAAACTATTATATGTGTCCATTGCATTATGCAGTACAGCTGAACAATCAAAATCTGGTGAGGATGCTCATCAAATATGGGGCTGATGTCAACCTGATTAGTAGGCGTGGTGATACAGCTCTCTACATTGCTGTTTATTCTGGTAAATTGATATTTTATCCTTATAAGAGTTAATTACTTTTTGTCCATCAAATTTGAACCATGCATATTATCCTAATCTGATGTATCAGGATGATCCCTATTGATTTTAAGGTCGAAGGATGATCCCTTTTGATTTTGAGGTCGAAGGATGATCTCTATTGATTTTAAGGTCAAGGTCAAACTGACATTCAGCACAAAAACTTTGCCTAACTTCTAGGAGAGATCAGTGTAACTTGCAGTAGGTCTATTTTGTCCATTTTATTAAATTATTACTATAAGTATAATAACAAGAGGGCCATGATGGCCCTTTTTGTCGCTCACCTGAGTAAACTGCGACTTCTTTCATATCATTGCAACTTCATTCTCAACATTTAACTAGGTCAGAGCCTATTAGGCTAACAATGACCAAGAAATCATCAAGACAGTCAGATATTCTGAGCAACTTTCATCAAGATTTGGTAAACAATGTTGTCTATATAGTGTTATTAAGGTTTACCATTGATTTGACCTGGTGACCTAATTTTTATATTTGTCGAGATATCGTAAAGACAAACATTCTGACAAGATTTTATGAAGATCCAATCAAAACTGTGACCTCTAGAGTGATAACAATACTTTCCCGGGATTTGACCCAGTGACCCAAATTTTGACCCTAGATTACCCATGTTTGAAATCGTCCAATATATCATTAGGGCAAACATTATGACTAAGTTTGGTGAAGATACAATCAAAACTGTGGCCATTAGAGTGTTAACAAGGTTTTCAAGTGATATGACCCCCTTACCTTATATATGACCCCAGCTGACCCATATTCAGACTTGTCCAAGATAACATTAAGACAAACATTTTGAAAAAAGTTTGGTGAAGATCCAATCAAAACTGTGACCTCTAGAGTGTTAACAAGTTTTTGTGGGATTTGACCTGGTGATCTTATTTATTACCCTAGATGACCCATGTTCGAACTTGTCCAGGATATCATTGAGACAAACATTCTGAACAAGTTTGATAAAAATCCAATCAAAACTGTGACCCCTAGAGTGTTAACAACCCCAAATGTTGACACCGGACATTGATTGATACTAATAGCTCTCCGAGCACTACATGCTCAGGTGAGCTAAAAAGGGGCTGTTCACAGAGTGGTCCTATTTCAGTAATGGACATTGATTCTTTTTGCTAATGCTCAAATGCTTCAGTTTAAAAATACTATATAATAGTATGCGAGATTCTCATTCCATTGCTGTCATTGTCCCTTTCATTCCACAAACCTATAATATGCATATCCCTTTATTAATCTTATTTTCGTTCTTTTAGGAAGAATAGAGATGATCGAGTTGTTACTTGATGCAGGAGCAGATCCTAACGTAATATCTCCTACTAATGATGATAACCCATTGATAATAATAGTTTGTTACGACGGAGAGGTTGACATGTTACGAGTACTACTCAAATATCATGCAGACCCCAAAAAATCTAATCGTCTTGGATACACTGCATTACATATAGCTGCATGGAATGGATATCTTGAATGTGTCCAGATTCTTTTGAATTCTGGCGTGCCACATGATCTACATACTTCCGACAGAAACACTCCATTGTCTTTAGCCGCTCATGGCGGCTACCTTAATGTGATAGAGGAACTTCTACCCCTGGGCTGTAACGTTAATAACAAGGATAAAGATCTGGACACTCCATTGCATTATGCAGCATATAACGGCATGACTGAAGCTGTTGAAAATTTGATATCCAATGGAGCTGACCCTGATTGTCCTAATGCATGCAACGCCACTCCATTGTGGAATGCTGTGTTTAGAGGAAAGAAAGAAATTGTGAAATTGCTACTTAAAGCAAATGCTATGATGGAGTGTAAATCTGTTGGCATTGATCAGCATTCCCATACAAATGATGTTCAGTATGTGTATGACTCACCTAAGTCACCATTATGGGTTGCAATTGATAAAGATTATCCTGAAATAGCCTTACTACTGGTTTCTGCTGGATATGACATCTTTAAAGAAGAATGGCTCTTAAATGAAGAGTTTCCGAATGAATTTGACAACCCACGATTAAGGTCTTTGTTACTTCAATATGCTCATGCGCCGCCGAAATTGATATCAATCTGTAGGAATTATTTCAGACGGTTTTTCGGACAGCAACTTCCAACAAAAGTTACTCAAATGGATTTACCGGAGACATTGAAGAGATATCTGACACTTGCCGATTTACAGTACACAAAAAATCCAGCTGACTCGAGTGTTTATGATGATTAGTGTTATATGATGATTTTTCAATCTTTTTTTTTTTTAAAAACATTCGTTAAATTTTGATAATATATAATTATGTGCCAAGATGTTTATAATTAGCAATATTTTTTTATCCATATAGTCACCTGTACAAGTGCTGTTGAATTGTTTTTGTTTTTTTTTGTAAAAAAACAGAAATTTAGAAAAATATGAAATTTATTTTGTTATATTTTGTGATATTATGCATGAAGTACGAAATGTACCAAGTAAAATGAATTGAGAGGGATCAAATAGAGTTCAGAAAAAGAATTGACTTGTATATTGGTAATACCGTATAATACAATCTAGTGAATCTATGTGTATATAATTATTCAGTAATTTGGAAATTATTTTATAGATGAAGGGGGTGGAATCAAAATTTAAGCTTTTTTTCAGGGGAATTTAATTTTATAGTAATACCTGTAGTATTATGAAAGATTTTGTGTGTGTTAATTTACAAAAACACTCACTGAAGTTATTTTGTACCAAACAAACAATAGTGTATGGAAGAAATTTGAATCTAGCTTTTCTTCATTTTGCTACTTTTGGCAATATTTTGTATTATTGTTGAACATCATTTACTGTTAATAAACTTTGAAGCAATTGATAGAATTACTTGGAGTGTTTTTTCTCTTGTATTTAACATCTCACCAGCAGCCAGGGTCATTTGGTGATTCCAGCTTTTCATTATGGAGAAAGATCCCAAGCATACACTAGGGTAGTCAGGGTTCTCAATAAGTTTATGGCCAACAGACCTGCTAGGGGGGGGGGTCCAGGCATTTTTCCAACAAATTCTTTAAAATTCGAAGATTTCTAAACGGCCCAAACTTGTTTCTAAGCCGCTAAATCAGCCTGCGACCAGTTGTTATTGAGAACCCTGGTAGTGCCACTGATTTTTTATAAACTAGCTGGACAGCTTCCTTGTAAGTGAACTATGTCAGGTCCCAGTGGTGAAAAGCTAGTGATAACATGTTAGTGACCATAACTCAACAATGCAGGCTTCTGGTTTATTTACATCAATACATGCTTACTGTGTATACTGAGTGTTACCTATAACCATGTAGGAACATGAAATTGTATCTATATGACAACAAAAGGCAAAAAACATAATCCAATCCCTCGTTCATGGACCGGTATTTAATATAAAAACACTCCTTGTGTTATACTAATGTATACAGTGAGTATAAGCGGTCTATGGACCAGGTTCGGATAATGTTTTTGAGCCAGTTGTTGTCATAAGGTTGAAATTTCAGGTTCCTGTGCTATAACACAGCGCATGCATAGAAATATGTTGAAATCAAGTTTGAAATTTGCCACTCTGAACATCCATAGTAATATAATAACAATGAAATTTACATTAATTTTATCAATGAGAGTTCAGCCTTAAATTGACTTGGTAACTTTCCATTCATGTTTTCTTTATGTTAATATGGAGCTTGTGTCTATTAAAAAAGTAACTGATAAGCCACATAGTATATACGTAGCATTCATGGTTATTTTATCATATGGGTGAAAGTTTATTGTGGTTTCTTAAAATTAACTATGAACACATAGTAAAACACTGAAATCATGTTTTTGTTTTCTTTATTGTCACCAATATTTCACACATAACATTACATTTTGTTCAGAAAAATATCTGTACAGGGCAAAAATGAAAAATCATTAACATTAATATATATACATTAATAGTATATACAAAAAAATTATGAGTTTTCTATAAAAAAAATCCATGGGAGGAAAAATAAAAAAATTTAAAAACCACATTACTGATCAGAAGTAAGGCTTTTAGCAATTAATATTGGCATTGATAAATGCAAAAAACAATGCACAGGATTCTAAACACTAAATAAACATCACTGTGACAATTGATGGTGATTTTAATGACTGACAAGTTGTTGATTTTTACCATTTTATTGAAGAAATATATATTTGTGCCAAAAAAGTGTGGAAGACGAAACATTTCTGGGGCAAAGTGATAAAACATGAACCATGCCAATTTTGATCATTTCTATTTTCTAATAATGTCAAAAAAATGATTGGGGTGTAAATATTCAACTGACTTTCTAGATACCTTGAATCTAAAAAAATCTTTCAACAATTGGATTGAAAAACACCCTTAGCACCCATTCTTAACATGTTAATGGTGATAAAAATCATACTACAAATGCACAAATTTCTACATTGACTATCAATGGCACACATTCTCAACATTTAATGCTACAAAAATCAATGTTCTCTAATAAAATATCAACATTTTATACAATAAACATCAACATTTTTTACATAAACTGTCAATAGTTTATATGGAAAAAACAATAGGTTTAATGCTTAAAATTTCAACCTCCTCATAACAAATATCAATATTTTATACATAAATTGTCAACAGTTCATTTGGAAAAAAAATCAGAATTTTATTATCAAAATGTCAACTATTTATAGTTATTATACTGAAAAACACAATAGTATTTTATACTAAGAATATAATACCATAAATATCACTGTGTTATGCTGAAAGTATCATTTTCATTCAGGAAATTTAGCACTTAAACTCCAGAAAATCACAGATGTCTAATCCAGCACTTATATAATCACAATGTAAACTATCATATACTAGATCACACTATATTTTATCACATACATAAGTCTTCGGTAATCCATAGTTTTACAAAACCATGGCCTTACACACTATTGATACAGTATACAGTCAGACCTGTGAACAAAGGCCAACCATGGGAAAGACAAATTGTGGCCTTTTTTGACAGGTGGCCTTTATTCAGAGGTCATTTTGTTATAAAAATTATTGACGGCTTTGAAAAGAATTCAAAGGTGGCCTCTAACACAGGTCTGACTGAACTAGTAGGTGATCACACATCTTGCTTAATGAGTTATCCACAATACTAAATCCTATATCAAAGATCATTTCTTTTTGTCTTCGTTTTTCTGTAGAAACTTAACACACGTTTTTCTCCTGATTATGTAATCAACCCCAGAGCCAAAGGTAGTAGCTGCCGTAACGTACCTGCATATGAGAAACATAAAGATGAATTAAATAGTGATTACACCAAGACAGGGCTTGAAATTAATAGCAAAGTAGCAAAATGCTAGTGAAAAATAGATTTTGCTAGTTCATTTTACGAACACTAGCATTTTTTTGCGAGTGGAACTGAAAGTGTCGTAATAACTTTATTTTTTATGCAATACAATTACATGTACATAAAATACAACCTATTTTGTTATGACATAAATATTTCTGAAAAACAAATGTGATTAAATTGCTAGTGGATTTCAAATTTTGCTAGTGGAAATTTTGTGTACTAGCAAAACATTGCTAGTGGCAGAAAAAGTTAAATTCAAGCCCTAAGTCATCCCTACAGCAAATCAAGTTAGTAACTTGTTACGCTATCCAATAAAAACAAACAAACAACTAAGGCAGTAGAATGTATCCTAATAAAATAAGGTGTATATTTTCCCTTGCCTATCTGATTTAATCGCTACAAGCCTGACAATCTACAGCAAATATGACCATTAAATACAATAATGAAATTTCATCAGAAAAACTGGTAACAGTATGGAGTTGCCAACAAAAATTTAAAATGAATCAGACAGATTTTACAGTAATTATATGCATAATCCAGGGCAAAACAAACTCATTCAAGCAATACTGTGTAAAAAATTTTTTTTTAAACAAATCTTAGACATTTAATCAATATGAAAGTGTAGAAGCCTCCTTTCTGATGCTTAAGTCAAGATATTTGGGTTTAATAACTGTATGTACGGGGTATTATATGCATTTAAAGACCATTCAATACATCAAACAAAAAGCCCCTGGTTTCCACTAAAATCCCCCGCCAAAGCATAGGAATGGTAGATCAGCAGAACCTTTTTATGCTCCAGACAGTATCGATAGATCGGGGTATATTGTTTCTGCCAGTCTGTCTGTTTCCCTGTCTGTTTGTACCAAACTTTAACCTTGCCTATAAAATCAAACGCTTCCACCTACAGTCATCAAACATCATGTGTTGGTTCCTCATGACAACCTCTACAGGACATGTGCATGTTAAGGTCAATAGGACAAAGGTCAAGGTAACCTGAAGGGGCATTAACTTTCTTTCACAGATATAGTTCATTTGCAAATGAAAATATCATCAAGAAAATAATGAACAAGGAAGAAAAAAGTCCAGGATTGTCAGAAAAGAATTAGAGGAAACCAGGATCTGTCTTACTCCTATGAAAGTACAACTTACCATAGACACTGTAATAATTGATGATCTACAAAATTAAACACAGGAGCAGCCAGAGTAAAACAGACTAGTGATAACTGTAGGGTAGTGTTTATCTGAAATGTCAAACAGACTAGTGATAACTGTACATAGTGTTTATCTGAAATGTATAACAGACTAGTGATAACTGTAGGGTAGTGTTTATCTGAAATGTAAAAATCGTTTTAACAGGTGTTTAACAATACATCAACAGCCAGAGTCATTCGGCGACTTTACAGCTTTAACAGTGTAGAAAGATTCCAAGCTTATACTTGAGTAGAACCACTGACCTGTAAGCTAGCGGGTCAGCTTCCTTACATGTGAAATCTGGTCCAAAGTGGGATTTGAACTCACAGCAGTAAGGGGAATGTAAATTTATAAATACAATCAAAATATGAGAGTGTGTGTATTAAAGTTTGAACCTGTAGTTTCGAGATGGAAGTAGGAACGATTTACCACCAAAGCACATAGTAATGATATGGTAAACATTGAAATTCATTCATAAACTGATGACTTATTCACATTCAATAATTGCTTCACAAAAATTACAGATTTGCAGTACAATAATAAAATACACGGGACAACTAATGATAAAATAAATCTGAAGTAGAAAATAACTAGGACTGTGGTGGGTATCCGAGTAACTGGAAGGGAGTATGTATAAATTTAAGCCATAGAACAGTTTATATTGATATGCTTCATTATTCCTAAAAGAAATTAAATTTAGCTGTCATCAGTACCGCAATTTTGAAGTTTTAGATAGGTTACTTGATAGCAAAAGATTCGTGATTCGATTTGTGGATCATAAGTGTTGAATCATGGATTGGATCGGATTGCCACTTATCCAATGATCCACAACCCTAAAAATAACAGATTTACAACACAAGATGGCCAATCAAAGTCAAACTGCTTGTATGTTGTACTTACTTTACTTAGTAAAGTTGGAAGAAGTTTTGCTGTTGGATTAGTGACATCAAAGTATCTTGATAAATTTCTCTGAAATGAATAGATGCTATGTAATAATGTTTATAAATTTAATATCATGTAAACCTATTAGGTAAAAAAATACAGTCAATGGTAATAGAACAGTATTGTTGTCAGTCAGACGTATAGCTAAGAAATAATCAATGAAATGTAAGTGTTTATTTTCCTCCATTAGGTGAAAGGTGTCAGGAACCTTCGTCACCTTAATAAGGGAAAATAGCATCATTAGGACACAATTCACATTATAGAAAAATAATGAAATAGATAACAAAGTACTAGTAAAAATATATATATTTATCTTAAACCTACACTAAACAGTTACACAATTGCAACTGTTTTTAATTTAAAGACAAAATCTTCTTTTCAAAAAACATTATAAGGACAAATTGCCTGCAAAGTTCTCCATTTCTCCCAAAAAATCAGATAAGAATCTAAGCATCTATACACATAGCCTAATGAAAATCTCCTACAACAGTAAGTGAGTGTCAGTCAAACCTGAGTGTACGAGCCACCTGAGAATAAAGACCACAATATAAACCATGATCCTGTTAGGTACACATACAAAGATAATCTTTATTTATTTTTGGGTGGGGGATGATGAACGCCATTTTCAACAATTTTTCAGTTATATACTGTATTAATACAGCCAGGGATTTTTGGGGGTGACTTTATAGCCAAAATTCAGTCATATTCCCAATAGAAAATAGTATCTTTTTTCAATTCACAGACAAAAATTCCCAATCCCCAAAAAAAAAAATTTATGTAAGTTTATAATATCGAAATTGGAACTAAAATAAATACCTAATTCTTCTACTTTTCTATGGGAGAATAAGTTGAATATTGTAAAATTGTAATCATACAGTTTTCCCAAATTTGATTAAAACACTGCGAAAATTCCCAATCCCAAGTGTATGGGTAATATTCCCAAAATACCCCCAAAAAACCTGACAGTCGACAAAGATAATCACCGATAAACCTCAAAACATAGGCCAACAGTGTGTTTAAACCTTATCTTTATATCTTTCTTCAAATGGCCTTTGTCTCCAAATGTTTGACCATATCAATACAGCATAGTGTAAATACAAAGTTCAGGGCCTTTTTTCCAAAAATTGGGAAGGGGCCTTAGCCTTTCATTTTGGGAAATTCAAGTGCGATATTTCGCCAAATTTTGAGAAGGTTAGACTACTGAGTTTGAATAGCATTGTATTTAGGGAAATTCTTGCCTAAAATTGGAAAAAACAGCCTTCTTGCAATTGGGAAGTCACCGAATTTTGGCCTCTGTTATCAGGGTTTTTCTCGGTATTTTGGGAATATAACCCAACTACAATTTTTGCAATGTTCAACTTATTCTACTTACAGTTCTCCCATAGAACAGTAGCAGAATAAGGTATTTACTACAAATGTACCAAGTACCAATAGTGATGCTAATGACCTTACAAATTAAAAAAAAAATTTGGGGGGGGGATTGGGAATTTTTGTCTGTGAATTGGGAAAAAAGATACTATTTTCCATTGGGAATATGACCGAATTTCGCCCCCAAAAAATCCCTGGTTATAAAGGGGAAAAAAACCTGAAGTTACTCACAGGAGGTGGAAGTGAGATGAACCTGATCACAAACCCTGTAGCAATCAACAAAACATCTCTTCCAATTATCAAGACAGCTAGAGGTACTGAAAAAAATGTTTCCATCATTAAATAAGACAAATTTCAATCAAATCACCAAATCAGGACAGTCTGTTGCCATGACAAAAAATTGGACCAGCATGAATCATTTCATTGCATTTTTTCATACATTCAAAACTAAATGCACATTGGATGTAATAATTATAATTTATAGTAATTAATATGACTGCTATTTTGAAGCAGATGTTACCAAATTTAAGTTTGTTCTTAGATCTGAGCAATGGATACAGAAAACCAAGTTTTTTATAGTCAGTGTGGTACAAACCTGGTATAAGATTAGATATGGTCAATGTAACTGTAAGCACAGTTATAAGAATTTTATCAGCTAAGGGATCTAAAGCAGTTCCAAATGCAGACATCTGATTTTTAACATTTCTTGCTATAAACCCATCCAGCTGCAATTAGAAAGAAAATAAACATCTTAAAATAGGTGACCTGGTGTACATGAACAAATACCAAATAATTAAAATAACCATGTATTAACAAGCAATGGGAAATCATTGACAAACAAGAGTGTCATGAGCGGTTCCAATGCTTGTCTGTTCATCACCTCTATGAGATCTATCCACCAAAGAAGATTTGTGTTGCTACCTCTTACAGCTTCTGAGTTATGAGCTACATTAAAGGTTTTGCACAGACGTAGATGACGCAATGATCACAATAGCTTGACTTTTCTTCTTCGAAAACATAAAAAAGCTCAAACTTAATGTACAAATGGTTTATAGTGAATATCATAAATATTCCAATGACCATGTAGCAAAATAGAATGAAATAATTATTTAACACATACCAAATCTGTTAAACCAGCAAATGTGAAGAGTCCAAGAGCAAATGTGTAACTTTCAAGCATCACTAGGTAACCTATCACTGGAGTGAGTGCAATCCGTGATATTGTTAACAAGTTTGGAATGGTCCAAATATTCTCCTTCTGAAAACAAACAGATCTAATGAAAAATATGCAGGATAACAGTAAACTCACTGTAAACTGACAATTATGTTATGAATATAATATCATATATTTATGAATTAAATATGAAATTTGCATTTAAAGTTAAACAAATTACTTTATCTTAAACAAAGAATCCAGGGTAAAGAGCTGTTGTATTACATTTTGAATTCATAACATACAAAAAATATGCTGTTTTTGGCATTCTATACCTGCATTTTACAACATATTTTGTCACATAGTCAGAATCTGTCCTGAATTTTTACCACTTGTATTCTTTTTTGGCTATTTTAGTTTATGACATTAATTTAACCTTTAAAACCATTGCTTCACTTCACTTTAAAAGCATGGTAATGGTAACCTTCTTCCCCCCCCCCCCTTCCTATGCTCACTGAAGTATTTGACACTAACTTTTTGAGCATGGCTGTAACTTCTCAAACCTACTGGTCCTTCTACACTTTCACCGTATGTACAATCAGACTATGAAAGTAAAAACTCTTAATTTGGATTATTTACACTTTTTTGGTGGCATGAGTATGCAAAAAATCGCTGAAGCGCTTGATCAATAATAATTATTTCAACAACCAATACAAGTAGTAAAGGTCATACTTTAAAGTTTAAGTAAATCGGGCATGAGTTGACTTAGGGTACAACTTGGAGTAGATTGATTTGTGTATGAGTTCTACAGTCTCTTACACACACTGACACTACTGGACAGTCGTGTTGAAATATTCACAATCCTCACTTGAAGCTATAACGTTGAGCAAGTCGTTAGAAATGAATTCCATTATCCCGATCATAACCCTTTTTGTGTCAGTTTTTGTTTTTTATCGGAGTAAAATGCCATCCATCGCGAAATACTATTGCAAGTAAATAGTGGACTGGTATGCTTGATTCGCGCTTTGAGTATCATAGGTAAAATGAATAAAGCGACACAGTCTTGAGTTATGTCTAAAAATAGATACGTTATTCAGGCCCTGTACCCTGCTGCGGCCTGCATATATAAAACACCACTATTGGTAAAGGTTGTTAACTGCGATTATGCTGATTTGTCGTAGTTTCTATTTATTTAAAGAATGGGATTTCCTACTTGCAAAATCTATTGGTCCAGGTCGCGGATGTTATCGGTCTTTGGCGATTTCTGTCAGTCTCGGACCAACAGATTTGAGAGTCAAACAGTCACTTCACCATAAAAGTATGTATATGCTAATTAACCTAATGATTATCTCAAAACTATTAATCATTTAATAATACCAACCACTTCTTTCAGCTTAAAGGACCTTTTAGACTTCGAGGTCAAGTGTTCCTTCCATTTACCATCTTCTCCTTGAGCAGTTTGGCAGCGAACATTGTTCAGGTTTATTCCATATAATAGATATTTATCACTGAGTAGCTGATTTTTCCTCCATGTACCATGGAAACATGAAAAAGTCCTGGAGAATTGTAAAGAATCACAAGAGTTGCTTCCCTTGAATAGCAAGCTATTTGAGAGATCGTTTTTTGTCAATAAAATGCGATGTTTAGAAGAGCGATTACTATTGCAATCGGTTATTTGTGAAGAAAAACAATTAGCACATGAATAGGAGGTTGTCTTTGGGTTAAGAAATTCGCATATCTCCAATTTTGATTTATTAATCAACCTGGCTAGTCCGTATGTCACTTTCATGGACGCAGCCATTTTGGATTTATAATCTCCAAACCAAAGATTTTACCAATAAAAATCAAATAATTATCAATAAATTTGAAATTCGACACTTTAGATGAAATCTAAAATATATTTATAATGCAGATCTAATATTTTGTCGTACAATTCTATCAAAAGAACAAAATTGATATTTTAAATTAACCCGGTATTTAGCGGAAGTGTCAAACTAATGTTTACATTTGTGGTGTGCCGATTGACGTGTTACGGTAACTTAATATACCGCTGATCAGTCAACTGTTTGACAGTTATTAGTTATTAAACTATCGAAAATGAATTTCGACGCCGTAAGTTTTAATCTTATTTAAATGTTTACTAGATTCTACATTTTCTATTAGTGTTAAATATAGATAAAATATTTTATACAGTTAAAATTCGACAACGTGATTTCTATTGTAGGCCTAATGCTACTAGTTAACCTTTTTTGTACATTGTATAGAGTGTGACAATCCCTGAAACTTTTTATCTTTTAAAAGCCAAACCCAAATAACATTCATGTGAAATTGAAATTACAATGGGCCTAGTATTATCAATCTATATAAGACAGTTCAACGTATACTTTTAAATGAAAAAGTGATGCAATATCTTTAATAAAGTTTATTACATTTATCTATTAACTGATACAATATAATGTGAAGGTAATGTGATATGCATATCCGTGTATCCTGCTTTCTATTGCAATTGTTGATGATTTATTTTCCGAGTAGAAATAACTGATGAGTATGGTAAAATCTATGTTATCATCGTAAAATGAATGACTCAATCATTTGTAGGCTCATGAATCGTGTCATGATGAAGTTGAATATTTCATTGTTTACTTTACCATAAGTACAATTAGTATTTACATTTCTTAGTACTGTGACAATAATTTCACTTGCATTAAAAGATTCTGTTCATCATCATCGTCCGGATGAAGGGTCGGAAGCCATATTAGGTAGTCGAAAACCATGCTGTATTTATAAATTAATTAGTATAATTTGAGATCTGTACTTTTATAGTACTAAAGTCTAAATGTGTAAGATTTTTATCTAATCAGAGACGTATAATACAAGAGATAGGCAACTACGCGAAATCTCCCAATATCTCGTATGTCAATTGCGATATTTAGCGTGATCGCTCAGTTCGGTATATAGTATGTCTACACGGTACGAGTCCGGATAGTGTTGTCGATTATACAGTATATATACATAAATAATGGCAATTCGGAAAGGGCATGCGAGTGACATTATCGAAAACAAAAAGACTAATAATAATATTCAATATAATAGAGACGTTGATCCATATATAGCTGTCAGAATTTAGGGTCTTTGAATATATCTATGCTGTTTTCGACTATACAATATGACCGGTTTTTTATTGATGCTTGTGTACAATGTGGATTATTCTGTTTAGCGACATAAAATAATTTCCTTAAAAAATGAAATTTATAGACCTCATTCATTGTTCATCAGTCAACACCTCTCACTTGTTTTTGGAGGTGTGAAGTTGGTATATTGTCCTTATATAAACACGACATGCAGTTGCCAATTATATTTTTTCTCTGTCTCTGTAATTTATTTTCTGAGTAACACTAGTACTTACATCACGTCTTCCTCAGACTTTCTCTCATGGCATGACGAATGCCTAGATTTAAGATTACTTTTGGTGAATATACCGATTATGGAAACAATTAATCTATTTCCAACAAACAACAGTTTGAAACTGATAATGTCACCAAAAAACATGTATGACTGAATCATCTTAAAGATGACAGATCTATGGATTTTCTTTTTTTTTTTGTGGAATTTTGTTAATAATGCTGCATATAGATGTTCGGCGCGTTGCTTATCTATTAATATGTCATCACATAATATTATTAATATCAACATGAACCATATTGAAAAAAAATACTAACAAATATGATTTTACCCCCGGTAGTTTTTTTTTCAATGTCATACATTTTGTTATTTTGGCAGGCCTTTGAAGTTAACATCAAGTGGCTGTCTTGTGTGAAAGTTTGTTTTGTTTACCATATTAGGGATTATGCAATCAAGGGAATTACTGGTCCCAGAAGAGTATGGGTCCATAGATATCATCAGAAACATGTGTCACCAAAAGTTTTATGGTCATGCATTGTTTATTACAGCTGACATGTGTGACACTTCAAGACTAATATATGTGTACAATCAGATAACATTCAAGAATGAAAAATCAATTATTTAAAAAAAAACAATGTGTTTGCGAAAAAGAAATACCCAATAAATCACGAAGTTTACTTGAAAAACTACAGGTGTCAAATAAATCAGTAGAATAAAATATATATATATATTTAACTTTTCTTGTATAGAATAAACACATTTTTTTAGTTTCAAGGGCTAAAATTAAATATTTCAAAGATTATACATCAAAACAGACAAAATATATTGATATATTTCTATACTGTGTGTGTGTGTGTGTTTTATGACAGATTTCTTTTCCCTGACGGAAGTTTCAAGCTTAATTGTCAGACATGTCTTTACCTTTTCGCAAAGTCTCACTGTCTGAAAAAAATTATGATTATCGCAGTCTAAAATACTGGAATTAGAGAAATCAAGCTAACACCAGCCTAACAGTTTTTTTTTAGCAGCTACAGGTTTCTAGACAGATGTTGTTATTTGGCATTGAATTTCACTTTCACTCTTTAAAGGGTAATTAACCATTTTAAATTTGAATTCCGAGACAAATATCCTCATTTAAGTGTTGAAACTGCTGGCAACCATCAATTACAGATTATCACAGTCTAAAATACTGAAATTAAAGAAATCAAACGATCGGTTCTCAAGTTTTAACGACTACAGTTTTGATGTTATGACCCGGCCTAGAATTTAACTGAAACGTTCAGTCTTTAAAGGGTAGCCAATTTATATTTTAATTCTGAGGCAAATATCCTCATTTGAGAGTGTTGAAACTTCGGGCAACCATCAATCACACATTATCACAGACTAAAATAATGGAATTATAGAAATAAAGCTAATAGTAATAGTTCTCAAGTTTTAGCGAGTACAGTTTTGATGTTAGGAATCGGCCAGGAATTTCACTGAAACTTTCAGTCTTTAAAGCGTAACCATTTTAAATTTGATTTCTGAGGCAAATATCTTCATTTAAGAGTGTTGAAACTTCGGGCAACCATCAACCACATATCAACAAAGTCAAAATAACTTGAATTAGAGAAATCAAACGAATAGTTCTAAAGTTTTAGCGAGTACAGTTTTGATGTATTTGCTAGGCCTAGAACTTCACTCGAATAATCAGACTTTAAGGGTGACATCAGTTTAAACATAAATTAAGATATATAATCTAATCTGAGAGCATTGAAACTTCGGGCAACCATCAATCATGTATCAACAAAGTAAAAAAAAATTGAATTTTTGAAATCCAGCAATTAGTTTTCGAGTTTTAGCGAGTCAGTTTTGATATTATGACTCGGCCAGGAATTTCACTGAAACTTTCAGTCTTTAAAGCGTAACCATTTTGATTTGAATTCTGAGGTAATTATCCTCATTTGAGAGGGTTGAAACTTCCGGCAACCATCAACCACATATCAACAAAGTCAAAATAACTTGAATCATAGAAATCAAACTAATAGTTCTGAGGTTTTAGCGAGTACAGTTTTGATGTATTTGCTAGGACTAGAATTTCACTCGAATAATCAGACTTTAAGGGTGACATCAGTTTAAACATAAATTAAGATATATAATCTAATCTGACAGCATTGAAACTTCGGGCAACCATCAATCATGTATCAACAAAGTCAAAATAACTTTAATTATTTAAATCCAGCAATTAGTTCTCGAGTTTTAGCGAGTACAGTTTTGATGTTCTGGCCTTCCCCACACACCGCAAGTTACAACGCAACTCCACTCAGTACAGTACTCTACTTGTTTATTTCAATGAACTCGACGAGTATGTATATAAATATATATATACACACACACGAAATGATCTAATAATATTGTTTCTAAATTTTATGCATTCAGCTAGTGTTCGATATTTGTGAAGTGAAGTTGATAAACAGAGACGTAAGCAACCGTATCTCAATGATACAAAATGGCGGACGACGGTTGCGGTTGTTGATCGCGTGAGAAATCCCGCGGCGCATACGAGATTTCCCGGTATTTCCTTATCTCAAAGAACGAGTTGCCTATCTCTTGTATTATACGTCTCTGATCTAATTAAGGTTATTTTAATTTCTATACTGAAATAGTATGGATCATATTTCTCATAGGTATCCTTTGACAAATACCATTAGTATTGATATGGTCCTAAAAAATTTGAGTAAAACGCTTAATTGTGTAGGGACGATCAGCGGTCTAGTGGTATTGTGCTGGACTACTGATAGAAAGGTCATGGGTTTAAACCTCGGCTCCACCTTTTCTTAGGGACTCTTTTTCAGTGTCCTCATTTTCAGTGTCCCCATACCAACTATACCGAGCCAATTACTGCTTCCAGAAAAATACAGGAAAAAAGGATGAGGCTTAATTTTATCATTGTAATGTACATCGGACACGATAACGAACCAGGAAAAAACATTTGAAATAAGAGCAGGGATACAAATGCCTTGTTCTCCTGTCTCTCTGGAGCGGCCCTGAAATGACCATAGCCCGGAGGGCCCTCATTTGACCTTCTTTGGGGCCAAAATAGGGCCCCATTCCCCTCCTAAAATAATATACTATTTTTCCCCTATAAATTAAATTTAAGATAAAAATTCCGTTCCAGAAAAAAAATGTAAAAAAAAATTGTTTTGGCTTAAATGTTTGTTGATATTAAGTTTATATATTAACCTATGATTAATTGAATATTGATGTACCATATTTCAAAATACAGCTATTTTAATCCGAAAATGTTTCTTACAGGGTTATAAGGCAGTTTATAAATTAATAAAATCCCCTAAAATTCCCCTTTTCCTAAAAATGATGCGAAATTCCCCTACCCCTAAAGTGCAGCTAGGGCCCTGATAGCTGTAAAATGGACAGTCAAACTACAGTAAATAAATGAAATTAAGAGAACCTTTCTTCAGTCTTAGATGAGTTATCCCACTAGTATTATATCCCACAAAAAACTAGTCTACATTCAATTAACAACTAACTTGACTATACAGGGCCCTAGCTGCACTTCCGGGGAAGGGGCCCGGGGCCCTCAGGTAGGGGAATTTCGCGTCATTTTGAGGAAAAAGGGGAATTTCAGGGGATTTTTTCAACTGCCTTATAAACTTGCAATAAACATTTTAAGCTTAAAATAGCTGTATTTAGATATATTATATACATTAATATACAATTAATGAAAGGTTAATAACTTAATAATTATATATCAACCATTTAAGCAACAAAAATTTTTTTTTTTTAGGGGAATTTTTATCAAAAATAAGTATATTATTTTAGGAGGGGAATGGGGCCGAATTTCGGCCCCAAAAAACGTCAAATGAGGGCCCTGCTATAATATTTGAAAAATTATATGATTCAAAAATGGGAGATATATGAATAAAGGTCGGAGCACTACAAACAAACAATTTTTTTATGATGACCTCATGTTTGATTTAAAGTTGTCATTTTATTACGGTTAATTAAATGTGTTTACAATATATCACTGTATCATTTCTCAATTACAGAAAAAGAATGGTTTTGAGGATGTATCTTTGTTTGATGCAACTCTTCTGACAGAAATAGATTTTTCTAAATGCTCAGGAACATACAATCCATCCATATCACCGACCAGTCCTGGCGAGAACTTGATACTTCGTCCATTACGTCTTAGTGATTATGATAAAGGTATGGACTTTTTTTGTCACTATCACACCTATTTGTTTCAGTGTGTTAACATTGAATTAAATCTGAATCTGTTGAAAATGTAGAAGCCGGCCCGGTTAACTTAGTGGTTAGAGCGTTGGTCTACTGATCAAGAGGTTGTGAGTTTGAAACTCAGGTGAGGCTTGACATACTGCTCATGACAAATGACTGAAGATACTACATCCTATGTTAAGCTGTCCTCCATCTCTGAATCAAGTGGGCTGGCTTGGTAGTAGCTTGCGGATAGAATGTGGTTAGTACTGGTTAAGGCCGAAATGAAAACCAGAGAAGCTGGTTAGGACAACAGTACTGCCTGCCACAATATAACTAAAATAATGTTGAAAATAGCGTTTAAATCCAATGAAATAAATGAAAATGTTGAATTTTGTCCTCTCTTTTAATAGCATTTTTTATATAGCTGAATTTACTATTAGGTATTATGTGACAAACATACATTTAGCCAAATAATCATTCTGTATTGATTGTCACTGAAGAAATTAGTCTGACAAATAAGTCTGTATATACAATTTTCCCATGTACAGATGTCCGTCAAAACTGAAATTGATATCAAACCCTTTTGTAGTACATTTTATTATAACATTTAACAAACTTACATGTATTTGTTCATCGTTTGAATGTAAAGGTGTAATAAAATGCTAGCTCATATTACCTATTCTTGATATTGTTGTACAATAATTTTCATTGTCACGGCCATGTTCTCTGAAAACTTTGCATGGGAAAACCCTCGTTACAGTTTGCTATTGACAAGAAGCAGTTCAAAATAATTTCCCAATCTAGAAGATATAGAATTTCCATTGAAGGGGACTCAACATCAGATTTATATTAGATATAACCATTTTTATGAAACCTACAAAGTCACTTTATATAATATTATGTTAATTTTGTTGATATTTTGTGAATAGGAAAGCTGTTCAACAGCTTGATAAACGCTTTATAGTTACAGTATATTTCGTCTGTGTGATTCAGGCTGTTAATTTTAATTTATGTTTTACACATCTGAAGACATAAGCTAGTTTTGCAATAAATAAATAAGCTTTTAAATACTCGAAAAAGCTTGATTTTATCTTTCAATTATAATTTCAATATTAAACGTTTCTATGCATTGAAAAAGAAACCGTAAATTTGAAACCCATAAACGGCTCACATTCTGAATCATGTCATAATTTCAAAGGTAGATAGAAGGAAAAGAAAAGATTCAGAGCGAACACAATTTCCCTTAGTGTCTGGTTACTTGATTTGCCCTACTTTTCCTGTGAATTTAGACTTTTTATTAGGCCTGAGGAATTTTATATCAGAATCCGTCTTTTTACCTTTTCTGCACATATTCAAGAGCAATAAAAAGAAACATTTCCTTACCTTCCCTATTCTAATGAGCATGTACGGTAACCAGAAACAAACGATTCCTTTTTCGCCTTAGTATCTACCCAGCATACTAAAAAAGCCATGATGCTGTATCAAGGCAGATATGATATTATTTCAAGGGAAGAAGCGGGAAGTATTTCAGCATCAACAAACTTTCTATGGTCTAGTCTCTAGAGCCTAATTCTGGGGATTACTAAAATATTCCTGAAAATAAGAATCAGATAAAGCTGTTTTCAAATCATGATCACAAAAACATTGTGCCCTGAAAATCAGCCCTGCATGAATTTGATTAGATTATTGTTACACATTTCTGTTGGACTAAGAAATTTTAGAATAATGAAGGTCAAGTAATATATCTATGTATATATTATTGTTAGAGAAAGCAATTTTAACAAATGTGTTAATTTCATGTTTTTAGGTTACTTAAAACTTCTAGAACAGTTGACTGTTGTTGGTGAGGTCAGTAGTGAACAGTTTGAAGGTACGTTTGTTAAATAGCTCTTTAGATATTAATTCATTGATTTGTCAATGTACAATCAATCCTGCTAACAAAGACCACCCTAAGAAATACCCAAATATGGTCTTTATGGAGAGGTCTGCTTGTTCTAAATAATTGATGACAGTTTCTAAAAGTGACCTTTATTCACAGGATTGCCTTTATTTTGAGTTGGTTGCATACACAGGTTTGACCATATTACATGCACCATCTTTACGTGTCTCTTTTAATGAGTTTTCCATTGGATATTTTTATTATATCTATTTGCATGAAATAGAACCTGCTAATAAGCTTTAAATAATCATTACCACTTATAATTATGCTACTTGTTTACAAATGATGGTTAGGCTGTTATCATGAGATTATTAATGCAAACTGAGCCGTTATCATGATAATTACGGCAATTGATTTTGAAGGCCAGTTGAGCTGTTATTGTGATAATAAAAACAATTGATTAATGGGGCTAGTGGAGTTGTTATCATGATAATACCCTGCAAACGAATTTTTAAAATGTTTTATAAATGATGTATCATCTCTTGTGGTTTATTGTGTATACTGTGGAATCATTAATTTTCGTTGGGGATTTAATTTCGTGGATCTGGTGGGTTGGCTCATCTTTAAAATCAAATCTCCACAAATTTAAATGCAGAGATAAGGCATTTCTTTCCAAACACCAAAATCCATGAATTTATGTCCCCACGAAATAGGACATTTTAGTAAAAACCACGAAAATTGAGCCCAACGAAAATAAATGAAAATACAGTATATTCTCTTCTATGGTTAACTGTGTATATATTCTCTGATTTAGACAGGTTCAACAGAATGTTAGTATGTAACGGGGGTTATTATGTTGTTGTTGTTGAAGATACCAGTACAAATAGAGTTATAGGATCAGCAACATTAGCTGTAGAACAAAAATTTATTCATGCGTGTTCAAGTGTACGTATTACTATATTATTTGTCATGGTACATCTTTTATTTGTCTTTGCTGGCTTTAAAGGGGCATGCCCTGGAAGTGCTGTATCTTGGTTTTCATACACCAAAAATGCGTTTGTCACAATCGTGTAAAACCAATTATTACCAAAAAGTCAAAAAAGAATGTGTGTTCAAAAACGACTCCATAATGCGCACATCGGTTTTTGTATGTCGATTTGAATAAAAGGCTGTCAACGATATTTCAAAATGTTAAATTCCAGTGTTTTAGGATACAATAAAACAAGATTCTTTCTATTTTGCAGCCTGTTTTAATTGTAAGATATTATTCTTGTGGTGTTTTCCCTAGCTCCAAACGTCTAATGTGATCATGTTATTAACAGGGTATGAATTTATTTCAGAGAGGAAGAATAGAAGATGTAGTGGTAGATAATACATATCGTGGTAGGCAGCTGGGAAAATTGTAAGTATTATTCCATCTAGATCGTGCTTCCGTCCGTACATTCAGACTTTGGTTTCCAAGGCAATAATTCATGAAATATTTCTTGGGTTGCTTTCATATTTATTTTTCATGAACGTGTATAATAATAAGATACAGATCAAGATTGATTTCCATTAAAACCCAAACATTTTCACAGGAGTTATGGCCCCTTTTTCAATTAGCTGTCAGCGGAGGCATTCATGTCCTCTGGACACATTTCTGTTGTTATTCAATGTTTTTTTTCTAATCTGAACTCATATTCTACTCATGAATAACCTCGCTATGAGCTCATATTTTACTCATGAATAACTTTGCCATAATCTCAAATATCTTCAGAATGACATTCATAGATTTTTGAATTATACCGGTATATGACCCTATAGTCTAGACATAATTATATTTTGGGGTTGGAAGATTAGGGGGAAGGTGATCGTAACATTAAAATCATGAATATTGTTGTGGTCTATTATTTCAGATTGGTAGATTTATTAACTATACTGAGCAAACATGTGGGATGTTACAAAGTTTCCCTGGAATGTAAAGATAAGGTCGCAGGATTTTACAAGACCTTTGGATTTGTTAAAGAAGAGGGTCAGAACTACATGTGCCGTCGATTTTGATGTTGCCATTATTCTTGTTGTTACTTTGTTGTTGTTTTTAGTGAGGGGGGGGGGTGTCGTGCTAATTGAATCTATATTTAGCATCCTTATCTACTTAATAAAACCACTTGCTCCAAAAACCTGTTGTGATTTGCAGATTTTATCTATAACTTTTTGCTCAGGGTGCTCAAACCTACTTAGTAAGGATGCTCAACATATCTTCAATTTTGGTATGGCTTTAAGATCCCGGGAGAAATATCTCTGGTTGTCTTTCATGGCTTTAAGATCCCGGGAGAAATATCTCCGGTTGTCTTTCATGGTTGTGGTTATCATTGTTTGAACAAAGTTGTTAAAACACTTTGGTGCCATTTCCTAAATATGTTTCAGCTAAGACAACAGTTTTTATCAATAAATCGGGCACATATTGTTTTTGCCTGTTTGTCTGTCTATTTGATCGTACCAGACTTTAACCTTGGTATAAAATCAAAACGCTTCCATCTACAGTCATCAACCTTCATATATTGGTTCCTCATGACAACCCCTACAGGACCTGAACATTTTAAGGCCAGTAGGTCAAAGGTCATGGTCACCCGGAGGGGGCAAACACATCTTGTTAAAACTTGAAAATCCTGCTTACTTATTAGAAGAACATTAAATGTTATTATTCTCTCATGGGTTTTTGATATGGTTGAATACTTCTTTGATAGATATCTAATAATATAATTAATTGGCATGGTTTTAATAGAAATGCTTTTGTGCTTAGATTTATTTATGAAATGGCACCTTGATACTTAGAGAATTATGAATATGGTCGTAGTTTATGAAATTTGTGATAAATCTCAATTTCTATGTTAATACCAAAATTTTAGTCTTTTTTAGTCAAACATTTGTATGAGATTTTGTTTCCAACCAAATGTTATGATCAGTGTCACAATCTTAGGACATCAAATTCAGAAAATGGACAAAAAATGAGAATTCAGGGCCTGTGAGATTAGTCTCAAGATTTATAATTTACTTTGCCAAAGAGTTCTATTTTGTCTTCCTATATATTTAGTGCTTTGATTCATATTACGTATACAAGATGAGAACGCATCACAAGGATTTAAACGGACAGCAAGATTTGTTACACGTTGCCCTGGAGGCAGGATTTGTCAAAATTCCCAGTACCGGTTTACAGGAATTTTCTCAGAATGATTAATCGGACAGCTAACATTTTATTTCAAGATCATAATTGTACTTCTGACACCAGGTGGTCACACCTTCTGGTCAGTGAATCATACAACTGTATTTCATGCAGCAGGGACCATAGTTATCAACTGACAAAATTTTGTCCCATATTTTACATCCATAGGCAAGTTTATGAACGAGGCAAAAAGATCAAAGCGGATGATATACCAGTCCACAAGTCAGATTTTTGCAATCAACCAAGTACTTCCAACTTTTGTTTTTACTGAATTTTACGTCTTCATTAATGAATAATATACATGTCATTGAAATGACGTTTCAAAGTCCATTTTTTAATATTTAAATGAAGACAGTTATGATGCAGTTTAAAATGTTTTTACCCTGTTTTGCTAGAGGTAGACTCTTTTTACTAGTATTTGATATCAAAAAATTTTTCAAGAATCTCTTATTTATAGTCTAGCATAATAATCTCAAATGTATTATTTAGACATTGTGAGGCCATCCTAAAAAATATTTTGTTTGCGGTATCACTACATTTTCATATAAAAGGTCTCTACCCAACTTTTTTTGGCCTCTCGGGTAAAAAAATTGTTTTGAATAAAGAATAGCATTCTGACATGTATCTTGTGTTCAGTATAAAAAAATTAAAATAAAATTTATTTAAAAAAAAAAATAATTTATAATAAAAATTTAAAAAAAATATATTTTACCCACCTATCTACTGAAAATTCCCTGGATACCAGTAGTATTATCACAAACAAACATTTTTCTAAGGATGGCCTGAGCAAGGTTCTAAAGTGAAACTTCTTAGCAAGAGATCAAGTTTTGTGGAAAAGCTCTTCAGTTTGGAGATAGGAAGAGTATGTGGGCTCTTTATAAAGGTCAGCTGATTTTATGATGAATAAAAATGTATGTGTATTCGTTTTCATAAATTCCTGTACAAAATGTATTAGCTAAAATATAATTACCGAGTGCCTTCTAATGATCTTACGTGCATAATGTATTAATGTTAGCTTTATACTACTTAGAACTATATTATACCCCCGCAAACGAAGTTTGAGAGGGGGTATATTGGAGTCACTCTGTCGGTTGGTCGTTTGTGGAGCGAACTATTTCCACATTTTTTAAAGCTATTTCAATGAAACTTGGAATATGTTGTCACCATCCAATGTAGATGCGCAAGACACAATTTTCATGCCCAGCGATTCACTCATTGCAGAGTTATGTCCCCTTGAACTTAGCTGTATAGTGTACTATTGCAGTATTAGTGTCAAAGCAGCGGCGGGGGTATTAGTTGTTAATAATTTATCTAACCTGTACTCTAATCAAACGTTTGTGTTTTGTTTCTTTACTGATACTGTATTTGTTAGTACATGTACACATTTTACTTACAGTACTTTTTTATTTTGTAAGCAGTACGTTAATACATGTACCTATAACTTAAACTTTAGCAAAATCCACACAAAGACTGTCTCAGAGCGAGGGGATCCATTGTAGTCTATGTCTAGTAATTACTAGTCCCTTACTACTGCGAGTTAGAATCCCGCTAAGAACCAGAAAAAAACACATGTGAGGAAGATATCTTGTGCCTGGCTTACAGCTGGTGTAGGTGTATGTATACCTAGGGTCCTCCGCCACAGTTGTAGCTGGAAAAATTGCCATATAACCCTGGCTGTTGGTGTGATCTTACATGTACGTTCTAATGAAAAAATATTGTCTTGCCTTGTGGTACATAAATAAGTGCTGTAACAACACATAATATGATGGCAGATATTTTAGTAAACTGATGTTGATTAATTTTTATGGTCTTTTGATTATGATTAAACAAATTGTGTCTCTTTAAATCTTGTGCAATAACCATGTTTTGAGAATTATTACCAGACCAATCAATGTTATGTTGACTTTTTAAAAAAAAAACGACCAAACAATATCAACTTAACGAAATCTTGTTAAAATATCTTGTTGTGGCAGCCACATGCAGGCAGTAGGGTAACAGACTCCCAATGATAAAATTACAATAAATTCCATTAAAAGCACCCAAATTTAACTCAACAATTCCTCGAATAAAAAGAATTGTCCCTGAATACGACCCAATTCAATTAATATATATGTCTGTACTGTGGTACATGTATATATAAATGGAATTTATAACAATTTTACCATCACATGTATTGTTACCTCTGTCTGTGGTTGCAGAAATTATATCAAACTGCGGGCGGAAATAATCAATGTAGTCTTCCATGATTTTCATGTACATATACATGTCAATTTGTCCTTTATCTTTTGTTTTGCTTAGTGTTTGGGAAATAGTTTATAGGCTAAGTTATTAAAATAATTGTTTGTTTCTGGTTACCTGATCAACCCTTATGGAACGCTCATTTTTTTACCTTTCTAAATGCTTTCCAAGTGCTAAAATAAATACTAAATGAAAAATTCTGGTCCGACCTATACTATTTTTATTGAGCATTTAACCAGAAACAAACATTTTTTTTAGATCTAAGTTCTTTTTAAGATATCTTGTCTGTAAGCTTTGATAATTTTATTCTAACTCTTGTACTGTCAAAACCCTGATTAACTGGACTGTGCCAAAAGTTTTCAGAACTTCAGAACAGAATAAATTCTGAAAAAGAATGGGGCTTGAAAAATCATCTTGATTTTCAGAAAATTCCGGTGTACAGGAGTTTTACTGTATATATTAATTGTCGCTTATTTGTGATATGATAACCAGAGAACCTGCTATTTATTTACAAATGTATGATATTTTAGCTTAATTATCATTTTTATTACAAGATGAAATTTTTAGATTTTTTTTCAAATTTGATGGTTACTATGAAATTCAATTGTATATATTATGTGGTAAGTTATGCGTTTGCTTACCACAGTCAGATTTTTACAAGCATAATGTCTTTTTCCTTGTTTTTTAAATACTTTCAGTCATCTGTCCTGAACAATTGACTTGTTAGATATGTAGAGGTCACTGATTTGGCTCAGTCCTAATGAAACTTGGTCCAATCTTGGTCTATACAGTTGGTCTATATAAAAGCTCAGATTTTATTAAAATTTTGTTCTTGCTCATATCAATATTGCTCATGATGCAGGTCTCCCAGTGAATGAGTTCTATCTACCATTTTCCAAATGTGTTTGGATTGGTGCTTTTGAGACCCATCATTATTCTTTTTGTTTCATTTAAATAAGTTGACAGCCATTTTGAACAGATTTTGAGCAGCTAGGTAATCAATATTTTACTGATTCTTTGAACACGACTCATTTATTAATCACTTATTAGAATCAGTTTTAACTGATTTTGTTGAAATTAATTATTGAGACTGTAGTCTATTGGTAAAACTGTGGGTAGACTTGTTTGGTTTTCAGGTTGTGATTTTGTATCAGCATTAATTATAAACCTGCCGAAAATTCGGAGACTAAATGTAACCAGTAGTATTTATCTATGTGCTGTAGTCTAGATAATGGTTTTACAGATCTTACTGTAAGGAATCTCGTGCAATTGATATTACTCTCTTATCAGTGAAATATTTCTACATATAAATTATTTTCAGTCCAATCTTGTGATATTTAGCTTCTGGCTAAAAATTTGACTTTGAGCAGTGTTTGCAATCAGATGCACCTGAGAGGCCAAATAGATTGCAGAATGAAAATTGGCCGCCTAGAAATCTCAGTTACAGTGTATAACATTTACGATGTTGGATATAGAAGTCCACATTTAATCATGGCTTGGCCTCATACAGGAAAAGTTCTTGAGAATCCTGTTTAAAATGCAAAGTCTCCTGTTCATTCAAAAACAAACCTTGTTTACTTTTTTTCATGCAGAAAAACATAGCTCTTATAATTTGTATTGTTCTATTGCTTACAATCATATCAAATTCTTTATGGTACTAAATTTATCTGGAAACCAAATATCACAAGTTTTGACATATTATCTGCTTGTTATTGATCTACTCATTAATGTGTTAAAAGCTTTCCTGACTTCATAAAACATCACAGCTGAGACCAATCTCAAACTCTTAACCCTGTCAAAAATCATATTTTCATGAATTCCATTAAGGGGTAAATAATTTTTTCTCAAAAAAAGGTTCAGTAAAGTTTCCATGAGCACAACTGTTTCTAATCTGGTCTTGTTTAAATCTCATATCAGTCGCAATATTATACCTAGGTGTGATGTTTTTTTGAAGCCAGTGATAGTTTTTTTCTTTGCAATATAAACTGTACCAAAAGAATACTAATGTAATGAAATAATAAATTGGATTTTAATTGCGCCATGACTTTGTTTTTTGTATCTTTGATGCTTTAGAATCAGTTCATGAAATTTCAAAGTTTTATGGATGAAAATCAGTTCATAAAGATTGTTTGTGTCTGGTTACTGGCCCTTCCCTAATTACCATATGACCCTAGAATTTTAGCTCACATGTCACAAAGTGACAGGGTGAGCTTTTGTGATCAGTCTTCGTCCGACGTCTGTGCGTCGTTTGTCATGCATCGTCAAACGTTTACCTTGTGAACACACTAGGGGCCACATTTTTAGCTGAATTTTGGGTCTGAATGTTAATATCGACGAAATCTCGGATGACTTCGATAATTGGCCATTTTGGGTCAGTAACTAGGTCACCAGGGTCAAATAAGGGAAAACCTTGTAAACACTCTAGAAAGCACTGTTTTGATTGGATCTTCTTGAAACCTTGTCAGAATGTTTTTTTCAATGATATGTAGGTCAGGTTTGATATTGGGTCATTTCCGGTAAAAAAACTAGGTCACTAGGGCGAATTGCTGGAAAACCTTGTGAACACTTTAGAAGTCACTGTTTTGATTGGATCATCATAAAATCTTGTCAGAATGTTTGTCTTATTTATATATAGGACAAATTCTAACATGGGTCATCAAATCTGTGTTTGCAGCAACCTTTGAATAAAGGTTGCCCTGCGAATAAAGGTCATTCTTTTAAAAACCATCACTGATTATTTGGAACAAACTGATCTCCGTAAGGTCATCTGTCAATTAAGGCCACAGTATGTCTGCCCCAAAGATGGCCTTTGTTAACAGGTTTGACTGTACACAAATTTGATTTACAAACAATGGAAATCATTATTTTGAACTTTAAGCTATCCTGGCTAAGAGGTATGTATGAATTCGACCCATTGTGAGCACCAAGAAGCACCTGTTTGGGTCCTACTATCCTTCATACATGCAGACATATTCATAGGCTCGCTATGTTATGACAACGGTCTGTATGAGATATTTGGTTTTGTATGATTATATGTAAACAGTATTTTAGTTACGTATGACTGTTTGTACAGACATATCATGGTATAATAGATCACACAATAACTGTTAGTTGTGCGATAGGAGAAATACGAACAATTGGCGATTCAAACTGAATTTCAACTCCTGAACCGATTAAGGCAGCAGAAAATGGTTAAAAATTAGTCCACATATTTTGTTTGTTTCAATGAGTTTTACGCCTCTTTTCAACAGTCAGGGTCAAATGAGGCGGACAGTTCACCTAACCATCATTCCTGGGAAGAACCACCGGTACTAGACTTCCATCCTCCATTAGCAACTGCCTACTTTCTCACATAAAGAGACATGGTCAGTAGCTGGTCTCGAACCCAGGACCCTCTGTCAGTGAGAGATTACAGTGATCTGAAGTCAGCGACCTTTACCACTCGACCACGGAGGCTGGTCCATATTTCAGAATATCCAGGAAATACTGAGTGCCTGAAAGACCAAACCAATTGGCATACAGTTTATGAAAACAATAAATAACTTGATTCACCTGAATTAAACTATTTTTATTATTTTAAATTGGAAATCTTTTTTTCTGGATTTCAAAAAGTCTATTGATAGACCTTTAAAGTTGTAAAATATGTTCTAGATATAAATTTCAAAATTCTAGATAATATGACACCTTGGTTTAAACAGTAATGTAGGTGCGTAATTTATTCTTGGGCTAAATATATAGATTAATTACAAATGTAGAAGTTAAATAGTTAAACCTATTTATATTTACACTGTTCAAACACTAACTGTCATTACTGGGCAAACATCTTGACATGACCTTTATTACTCATTACATAACCAATCATGATAACTGTATTTAGTTAGTATTAAATTAAGTGTACTTTGTAGTAAATCTTTGTTGTAAAACGATGTTCTCTAAATAAGAAAATTCCATGGTCCTTTTTATTCATCTGAAGAAGGTAAGTGCATCAGTTAAAAAGTGTGGGTGTACTTTTAAGACGAAAAAGGTCACATGTGAAAACTTGACCAATATTTAACTCCAATTTTAGAATACATCACAGGAATCTGTTATTCAATAAAAAAAAATATGCTCAATAAAAAATTATCTACGTATAGAAAAACATTTTTTTTTATTGAATAACAGGTTCTTGTGAATATATGTACTGCGTTTTTTGTGGCCCAACGTTTAATAAATTTACTCCAATCGAGAAAAATAAAACTTATTTGGGGTGATCAGTGATCGAGTGGTAAATCGCCGGTCTACTAAGCGAAAGGTCGCGGGTTCGCCTTTTCAGTGCCCTCATCCCTGCTACCGGGTCAAGTATTCAGTTTAGAAATCACAGGATATACGTATCAAGCTCGATAAAGAACCAGGACATTCGAACTATACGAAAAGGTCAGAAGGGGTATAAATGCCCGGTTCTCCTCATAGGCACTCGATTCCGTGATTTTTGTACGTTAATAGACGCTATCTTTCAATTTAACTCATCAAACAACTCAAATCTGTCGAAAGAAGTCTTCAATTTTGCCCGTTATTGAGTGTATAAAAAACACCAAGGTAGTGCACTCGCCATTTTTTCGATTGACGGAAGTGACGAAAATAAGCGTGGGTTCCGGCTTTCCTACTAATCTGCACGTGCTTTTCGGGAACCTTGCTTTCGTTGTAGTGTGTCCCAAATTTAAACGGTTTGACAGCTTTTAGAAAAATGACTTCCGTAAACGTATAAAAATCACGGAATCGAGTGCCTATCATGGTTCTCCTGTATCTCTTCTCAATACCTCTCTCTCTCTCTCTCTCCCTGGGACGGCTCTGAAATCATCGGACCATAGCTGTTAAATGGACCGTTAATTAAACAACAGATGAATACATAAAACATATTTGTATTATCTAGTAGACAGTGTTAATGCAAAATCGTAGATTATACATCGCAGCATACATTATTAATTGATTTTACGAAGACTTCTTTCATTCGTGGTAACTTATATTCTTCCGGCACACTTGATGATAAATATTCTCAATTATTGAATTTACCTGAGCAATTAAAAGAGTTGACAACTATTTATTTAATGACCCATTGTCGTAACGGCAATGTTTCATTGTGTCTATTTATCTAATGATTCTTCCGCCTCTATCGACGTTATTGCTTCGTCTGAGGCGTATGTAAACTTTACCAAGTTGCCAATGGAAACTGGCGCTCCTCAAGGTAATATACTGAAGAAATAATAGATGTTTGAAACCTAAAACCATGACCAGCCAATTTCGTTAAACACGCTGTACAAATAGAGAAAAATCGTGTGGTCTAATTGCTTTAAAAGTTATTCCGCATACTAGGCGTATACATAAATCTTTAATAACCTGTAATTATATAGTATGAATGTATTTCTCTAGAACGACATTTTAATTGATCTTAACGACATTCGTGATACAAAAAATTGACTCTTTTATTTCAACATAATCGATGTACATACTAGTAAAGAAATATAGGCATATCATATTAATTATGGGAAAACCGATATCGATTGTCATTTGATATTGTATAGAAACAACTCCATTTCTGATCTAACAGGATAAAGCTGACATATTACTCCTATTTACAACGAGGTTGGAAAAATAAGTCTCAGTTGCTTTTGTGTGTTCAAACAGTGTTCTATGATGGAAAACATCAACTGGACTATTCCTGAGAAATTGAACCTGTGTTTTACGGATGTCAGTTTTAAAGAATCTAATAAGTAATTCGAGAAAGATTTCAAACACGTATTATTTACGAAATAGCCCGAAACTGACTGAACAGTTGATATATTAATTTGTTCATAAAAATGTGGCATGGGTTAAGGACTAATGGGCGTATTGATATATGAATAACTAGCCGACACATTATTGAAAACACTGTAAGACTCTAAGTCGATTATTCAACTTATCGAAGACTTTACTATAGACTTGTTCATTTAGCATCGTAGCAGGATAAAAATGACCAAAAAGGAAAAGTCCACTTTATACACGTTAGGTAGTATTGGGGTCGCCGGTGTTGGCGGTCTTGTGTTTGTTCTTGCGTTCGCGTTACCCTACTGGGTTGATTATAAAGATGACGTTACATTGAGTGATTCTTCAGGAACTAATCGTTTGGTTAATCTGCGTTATACATACGGATTCTGGAGATATTGTAATGAATTGAAGTCAGACATCGGAGACACAAACACTTGTGACGCAATGGAAAACCATACAGGTAAATGTAAACCCTTTTTTCTTGTATCTGTCATTATCATACACGGAGTACAAGTAACTAATTATGTGCGAAACCAACTGCTTTATGTTCATTATAGGTGTTCATAGGGTTATTTAAAAATACAAATTTACGATAAAAACGTCGAATTGCTTTAAGCCCACCCGCTTCGCTCAATAGAGGTAGACAGTTAGGACTATAAGAACCCTGATTTCGTGAGTTCGGTCTCTAGACCCGACACTAGAACTGTGATGATTTGGTTGAATATGTTGCGTACACATAAAGCTATTCGCCCTTCAGCGCTACAGAGCTGAGACATATAAAAAGCGATGGTTGTTGATGGTATAATTGATGGACCACCAACTAACGATACTAGGTTACCTCGAAAGCGTGGTATGTTTGGCAGTTGTTAAAGGTTTTAGTGGCAGCTGTTGAAATATTTGTTTGTTTGGGTTGTTGTACTCTTTAATTGCAACGATGTAAATTGTGTAATAGTGTAATCATCAAAAGATTGATATAGAATCTACATTTGTAATATATTTGTGTTGATCACTTTGTGAGTTATATTCGGTCTGGACAACCTCTGCCCCATCACAGACCGTCTAATAAGCTTAGACTATTGTTTGCGTGTGATGTCTATTGTCAATGATTCACAATATCGGTGCTTGGTAGTGTACAAGACCGACATAACTGTCATCTGTATTGATAAAATTATCAAAAGATATTCCACGAAATAAAATAGATTTCATCAGAAAATTGCTAAAATCGGCAATAAAAGTGTCAGACATGGTTAACCATTAAATTAAGTATGAGTTATTACTGAACGTTCATATTGTTTAATACATTGTATTTATTTACACACGTTTATTGAATATTTGGTTGTGTTTGACATTGTATTTCACAGTAGGTTTCATTGAAAAGTGGAGTACATTAACAGTTTATTGAACTTAATTCAGAAATTCGGTGCTACTATTCCACACGTATCAGTTTACGTTGATTCATAAAGTTTTCTAAACCCGCCTCCGTGATCGATTGGTTAAGGTCGCTGGCTTCAAATCACTACATAACCTCTCACGAATAGAGGGTTGTGGATTAGAGCACCGCTACCGACCATGTCTCTTTATGTGAGAAAGTAGGCCATGGCTTACGGAGGATGAGAGTCTAGTACTGGTTCTACTGTCCGCCTCATTTGACTTTTGACTTTTGAAAAGGGGCAAAAAAAAAACAATGAAACAAAACAAAATCAAGTTTTCTATTAGTACGTAATTTTCATTATGTAGTACCGTGATGGTATAAGTACGATTTAAGGACAGTTTTTTAACATAGGCATATAGACGGAGTGAAAACGTTGAGACAGAATGTTTTTAAACGTTGCATGATCATAGCATAATTATGATAATAGAAACATTTTAAGCGAAAAAATGGGGGTCGCGGTACTCGTTTTTGAGTAATCTTATTTTATTTCAGGCGCAGAACAAGCAACTATAACTTTAATGGTGTTGACTATTATTCTATACCTGTCCACCCTGGTGAACAGTGTCTTCTATCTATCCATATTCAAGAAGGAGAATCTATGTTTGTACATCTCTCTGCTGTCTGTCATTGTTGCAGGTAAGATATCGTGGTTTTATGCTTTACAAAGTTACCAGAAATATTTTATCTCAAACAGGAACCTACGGACTATTAGTCTATTAATTACAGTGACACACGGTCTTTCATGTACAGTGGAATCTGTGTTAGCAGCTACCTCAGAATAAAAGTCATCCGTGAATAAAGGCTATTCTTTTAAAAACGGTCATTGATGATTTTGAACAATATGACTCCCGAATAAAGGCGACATGTCAATAAAGGCCATATATTTTGTAGTTCTCTAAGGGTGTCCATTGTTTACACGTTTGACAGTACATGTAATTATATCATCATAATGTAAGTTCGTTCAGCAAGGACGGGAGCTAACTACAGTAAAACCTCAATTAACTTCAATTTTAATATCAAGAACAACTCGTTCTATTGGCAACATATTCTCAGGCCAGTTTTTAAAAAAAATTTATATCCTCCACCTTTTAATACAATAGTAAGACTACATGTATTTCATTTTTAAAGTGTGTTTTAATATTCAGCTGTCCCGGGTCGTTCTATCGATTTTTTACTGTGCATGTAATATAGTAAAAAAGTAAACAAATCTTGGCAAGCAGGGTTATTTTCTTGAAACATGATATACCGTTTTATCAACCTCATCAATAATAATAAATTTTCAGCTCATATTAATAACATTAGTTATCATATATCAAGTTTAATAAATAATAGCCCTATTTTTAAAAAAATTTGTAACATTGTACAATGTAGTCAGTAGTCACGATATGAAATCTAAGAAAAACATTTAGTAGATACGATTGTAGTTTGATGGGCCAACCTCAATCTAGGACCGTTCTACCTGGCATCATTATATAGAGCGAGTTCGATAAACAACTATAGTACAACCTTAGTAGCTCTCCGGAAGTTAATCTGCGCATGTCCTTAATCGAACTGAGTCTAGTCGTACTGTGGTAAAACAAGTCAAAAGCGAGTCTTTTCGACCCAGAGACTTTTCGACCCCAAGCACGACTAGGGTTAGTTCGATCTATGTTTAGTTGAACTATTGTAACTATAGTTATTAATCAAACTCGCTCATATACATTTAAAATGGACCCATAGTCTCGTAAGAATAGCACGTCGTTTTATTTGCAAGAGGTGTCGTAAGAATAACACGTCGTTTCATTTGCAAGCGGTGTCGTGAGAATAACACGTCGTTTTATTTACATACGGTGTCGTAAAAATAGCACGTCGTTTTATTTACAAACGGTGTCGTAAGAATAGCACGTCGTTTTATTTGTAAGCGGTGTCGTAAGAATAGCACGTCGTTTTATTTGCAAGCGGTGTCGTAAGAATAGCACGTCGTTTTATTTGTAAGCGGTGTCGTAAGAATAGCACGTCGTTTTATTTGCAAGCGGTGTCGTGAGAATAACACGTCGTTTTATTTACAAACGGTGTCGTAAGAATAGCGCGTAGTTTTATTTGTAAGCGGTGTCGTGAGAATAACACGTCGTTTTATTTGCAAGCGGTGTCGTGAGAATGCAATATATGTTTTTGTTTTGATAATTCTAAATACATGATATTTATATGTGACAACTACATTTTCTTAAACCTGGTGTGCTTATGGCCTTAACAACTTCATGATTAAGTTAACCTTTATAAATTGAGTTGTTTAATAACCAATTTTCTTATTTTTTCTATTAAGCATATAAGAAATTTGCCAACTAAGATGGCTGCCAAGGGAGGTAAATATTGTAGATATGGGAATTAGTTATAGGAAGCTACGCCAGTGATGATTTGTTTATGTACATATGAAGTTCATTAAGCATGGGGTGACCATAATGTATTGCATTTGGATATGTTTTCCATTCACGGCGTATTAAATGTGTTAATTTCTTTATTTCAGGTATTTTGTCGACGATTGGAGTGATTAATTTCGGCAGCTCAGATCATAGTATCACGGTAAGCAACGGCGTATCATTGGACTTTAGTGCGTCCAATCTCAGTGCCTCGTTCTGGCTCGCTGTTCTTGGTTGCATGGATGCCGTGGTTACAGCTATTGTGATAATTCTAGCAATAAAAGCCAACCGTGACGAACATTCGAAGGACGATAAGAAATCTATACTTTCGTCGAGCGCATCACAGGTTTCCACGAACAAGTTAAACTTTGACAACGAGGACAAAATCTCAGAACGAGACCAGATAACACTCGATCATTCAAATGAAAGCGTTGCTGACGCTTTTTCTTCTTCGTGCAAATCGTCAGAGTCAGATTCTTATTCGTCAAGCGATTCAGACGATAGTGAAATCGATTCAAGATTCGCAAAACTTAAATTTAAGAACATACGAGCCGACTCCGCTTCTACGCGGCGTCCGATTTCAAACGACTCTTTAGCTAAGAAGGTAACAAGAACACATAAGCGAAGTCTGAGCGTTCCTTTCCTGACACCTATAGAGCATCCAGATTCCAATATGATAGATTTTAGTGATGACATAGCAAGGGTCAAGGTCGAAAATATTTTATACAGTGTGTTCCATGAAGCGGAACTAGAAACTAGTCACCCACCGCCGTCAACATTGATAAACGACCTTAGTCCAGCACACGTGGTACGTAACAGCAGCGCTGAGTCCAATATTCAAAGAGCAAAAAGTGAAATTATCATTTCAAAGACAAGGCGTGAAGAAATACGAAAACCAGAAGTAAGCGTTGAAGATACGATAATAGAAGTAGATCCGGAAAAGACCGCCAGTCTACATTTCTTGAAGAAGCGAAAAACAACACATAGAAAACGTACGAAGAAGAGAAATGAAGACTATGGAATGATCAGAGATGTGTACACTAATTCTACCGAAATTCCTATATTTCCCAAACGAAAGAATGCACTGCCTGCGCCCTGGACGTTAGCAAAGTCTAAAAGACGGAAACCGGGTCTAAAAACAACGTCAACTAGCATGAAATGGGCTTTAGCTGCTCGTGGTGTCTATGACAATAATATTTAAATAGTTTCAATGTACATAACAAATGAGAGTAACGTGCTTATGATATGATAACAGAACGTTGGACGTGAATCCGACTTTTATACAATTAATCAAACATGCAGCTAATTCAATGATACATGGTGACAATAGAATGGTTTTTTTTCTGAAGTAATGACGCAACAACAATTAACATGTATGTATGATAATGGTTCGAATAATGAAGATTTTATAACTTATAAGTCTTCGAGAAAAGACGGCCGCAATACACCATAAGCTGCAATCTCGACCCAGAGGTCTCTTTCTTTTCCAATCCACACATACCTCGGTTAGTGTGAGCGTAGCGGGAACGACAACTCTGGGTAAGGATTGCATATAAGCTGTTATGAAACGCAAAAGTTGTCTCTCTTGGAACGTGTGGCGTTTGCATGCACATGCTTTGTGCACGCTGCAGTCTCATTAACCAGTTTCTACTTAATTTTCAATATACATAAGTACATAATATGCTATGGTGTTCTTTCGCTATTCTCATGTGCATAACACATTTCAATGTTAAAATACTGAAAATTGTTCGATCTTTGTCATCGGCACATCCAAAGACATAATATTTACAGGTCTTTGGCATGTCGTAGACAATTATTATTATAATGACCTTAGCATAGTGTCATCATTGATAAACATTTTGTTGAATAATTTATTTGTAAACCATTAATATTTTATGCACCTTTTTAAATTTTGTGAATAAAACTTCTATCCGTAGATTTGTTCTATGTTGATGCTACTTAAACCACTAATCAAGGGAGATAATCATACCAGACTTAGAGTTGATATCAAAACACAGTTTTCTTTCTGTATACATGATTGTGTTTGAAAGGCACGGAAGCGCTATCATTTCATATGCATGTCCTATAAAAAACTCAATGTATGTCCAAATATCCTACATTGATGACTTCAGTCTGACAGGGCCAGTGTTTTGAAGAATCTTAAATTTCATTACTGTCAATTGTTTAAATTTATCTAACTATTAACTGCATCAACACGTTTGACATTTACAACAAATCTTAGCGAAATTAGTTAACTTGTATAAAAAAGGTTACCGTCTTCTTGGCGATAGATCACTGGAAAGCGGTATAATTTCAAACAATACTGGGATGACTTGATTTGAGTCCCTCAACAAATAATACGTGGTGATAGTATCAGAGATTGTGCTATCAGTCGATGATTACGTCTACAAACCAGACACTGTTTTATCTTATTCAAGTAGGCCAAATAGAAGACTAATATTATGAAGCTGTCTTATTTCTTAAATTATTGTTTTTTACGCCATTATTCAACATTGTTTCAGTTATATACGGCAGCCGAATCACTTAAAGATTTCTTGAACTGTTTGTAACCAGTACTAACAAGGAATCGGCAACTTCTCCACGAGTGGAGGAAATCGACGTTGATATCAAATTTTCATGGAAGGGTATGACCGGCCGCGACCTGAAATCCAACCCGGATCGTCGGGATACAAATCTAGCGCACTAGCCGCGGCTTATCGAGGGCTCAGTGCAACACTGTCGTAACTTGTTCTTATTTCAATATGAGTTACGACACTGTTGCGTTGAACCCTCGTTATGTAGTTTTCAGTGACAAACTGATAATAGAAGTCCATACTTCTCGACGCTGCAAAACACATTATAAATTAACATTTAAGTTTGATGGAAGTCAGATTTGCCCGACTGAAGATCAGTGAACTCACTAAAACTTCTATTTGAAATTTCAAATTGATCGACGTCACTGGTACAGATGAATGGAAGTTGAACCGGTCCACTATCAATACAATGGGTCAGTCAATCGTAACTACTCGGGTATTTCCGAAATATGCACTTTTCTTTAGAAAACGCCGAGGAATTCCGATTGTGGGTCAGTATAAATAAAGTAGCACGTGATTTAATTATTCTAAAAACAATGACTCATAACGAACGAAACCACCGATTGCATTTCTTAATAAGTTTATACGCGCGCTCAAAGTTAAGAAAATCTTAGTGAGATTTGTCATGCCAACTTAGCATTAAAAATGAGTCACACTATACATGAATGACAAACCCCATCTCTCGGTATATGTATTGGTAATTAGTTGCTATTACATGTTTGAGGCTTTTGCACGCGATGCTCTTGAATAAATACCACATCTTATATATTCTTACAAAGTATTTGAAGTATATAAACATGTCCACAATCAGATATGTATCAATTGTTTACTATTCAACTTTCAAGCTAGATAAGAAGACATATCCGGGTCGTGTCTGCATCAAACAGTTTAGTGAATATCAACTTCCGGTGACAACAAATGACGTCATCAAAAGTAGTTTCCGATTAGACACTTATTGGTTCATCAAATCATAATTATGCATGATTCTTGGCGATAAAAAACAAACAAATAGGATAAGTTATTTCTGTGAAATTGGATGAGGATATTTTGCGGTCCCATTATCATCAAACTGAAGTAATTGGCTTATGGATTGCAATGCAAAGTATATAACAAGATTGTTTCTTGAACACAGCAGACAGAATTTATTAAAACTTGAATATTACGCGCACAAATTTTGAAAAAAAAACAACACAAAATGGAGTTTCCAATCACATTTTGGTTAGTGGTGGTATTTCTTAGCATCGGATTCATTACCAACATTATAAGCTTTGCTGCGCCATTTTGGAACGAAGTTGAGACTTTTCACTGGGGACTATGGCAGATGTGCGTGGAGACGGCAGGTTGTGAGGGAGTCTCCTCTGAAATACTTACTGGTACGTACATGTATAATTGTCAGGACTGGTAATGATTATTATCAAATATAAACTACATGTATCATTAATACCTATTCTAAAGTTAACAAAAATGTCTTTTCTATGCGAATCAGTGCGATCATAGGTTAGGGATACTGAATGGTATACATTTGCACATGATAAAAACTTGGTTGTCATTAATTTTGTCTCGATTTTCGAGAAAATAGGTGGATGACTGAATCTAAAATATCTAGAATTCAAAAGTCTATCTTACTGCAGAATTTCTTCATTTCAAATGATTTAATGCCTGGGGTGAGGATCACTGTTACAAATTTCCCGGTCCATTTGGCAAGTTTCCAACAATGGAAGAAGTCCACAAGCTTACAGATAGCTAAAACCACTGACTTCCCATAAGCTAGCTGTACAGCTTCCTTACATTTGAATGTTATCAGGACCCAGTCGGTGATCGGACTCATAGCGGCGAGGAACTTATATCTACTAGTCAGAAAAGATAACCACTCGACCACGTATGCCCCGAGTAGACACTTTAACAAGTCGAAGATATATTAGTCAAATATGTGAACGAAGACCACACATTTGAAAGACATAATGTGACTTTTATTGACCTGTGGTCTTTATCTGAAGGTCATTTTGTTCTGAAAAAAATGGCGGTTTTTAAAAGGATGGCCAGTATCACAGATTGGCCTTTATTCAGAGGTGACCGCTTACACTAGTTTGACTTTACGTGTAATATTATCTATTTAATGATGATATTTTTTGTAGGTGCTATGCAAGTCGGGAGAGGGCTCATCACATCAGGATTTGTACTTTATGTTGCTGTTATAATTATTGTCGCTGTATACAAGTTTTTGAGAGAAGATATACGTTTATTAACAGCTGCTAGCGTAACCTCATTCTTAACAAGTAAGTATTGTGAACAAGAAGTTGGTTAAAAGTGAATGCATCCGGTTAGGAAGAAGTTTGTCTTGTCTAGATAATGATGGTTCAGCCGAATACGGTATTTTATGTACAAATGTATTTGCTTTATGTTAAGTAATTCGGCGACAAACGAGATACTAGTAATTGTTTCATGGTCCCTGGTGCTATAACAATCAAAGCACTGTAAAAGTGGACTGATATTAATAGTTACAGGGTTAGTAACAGACCCGATACGGTATATACGGGTCTGTGGAAAACCATATGGGGCGAGACCGAAGGTGGAGTCCCGATATGGTTTTCTACAGAACCGTATATCCCGTATCGGGTCAGTTACTAACCCTGTAACGATTATATCACGCAGACTACCTTCCTCATCATCATTTCCAATAAAAGCCTCCATTACAGACCAATTTTTAAATATAAATGACTCCATTACAGACCTAATATATTCTGTTAACCTAACATAGGATATATTAGGTCACCACGTGACGTCAAATCATCCAATGACAGAACCGTATTTTGTAGTAGGCGTGATATACAATAATACGAGTTTGAAGGTGGGGTATATATTACATGTAATATTCGAATACATTTATGCTATGTTTTTTTTATAAAACTAGAAAGACAACTGTCCGGAGGACACGAATGCCCTAGCTGAGAGCTATGTCAAAAGGGGCCATAACTCCTGTGTTAAGCCATTTGGATTTTAACGGAAATCGAAGTTGACCTGTATTTTATCTTATGCACCTTCATACAAAGTATTATCACTCAGAAACCAAAATTTGAACGGACGGACACCAAAATTTAAATGGACGGACGGACAGAGGAAACACTTTGTGCCCTTCCACCATTTCGAATGGCGGGGGCATAAAAATGGACTTTGAAGATGAGTTGGTGATAAAAAATAAGGTTGTATAACCAGAAACAAACGCCTAAATACACATGTAGATAGCTTCACGGTCTTGCTTTTATTTTTCAGTACTAACATTATTTTTGGGCGCTGTGCTTTGGATGTCTTCCTCAAACACGACATTTTCATGGTGTTACTATTTGTGTTATGCAAGCGCTTTACTGATGTCTGCTGCCGGTGGAACTATTTTGTACGTTAGACGTTATAAGCGTCTGAAGAACACTGATGCCACAGAACAAGGAAACGCTTGATTTTTACTGAATTTGGAACCATCTGCTGCCTAAAAAACAGGAATTATTTATCATAGAGTCGGAACAAATGGCGAATTCCTGGGTGTAACATGGACCTGTATTTGAGGTCTGAGACGTATATTAAATGTATAGCTTAGGTCAGGCCTGTAGGAAGCAATTTCAGATTTTGGTAAGGGGGGGGGGGAGGCTTTATCCTCCTATCCCCTCCTCCAGCTCCTACGGCCCCGAGACATTTGAAAAAAGAACGAAGTTTATCAATGCGCACATGGTTTGGAAACGAGCACAAGTACATTTATCATCAAAGAAACGACAACAGTGAATATAAATAGGAACACGACATATTTATTCATGAAAATGTTTTTATTTACATTGGGAATTAACAGTCCGGAATGAAAATGAAACCGGACATGCGCATGCGCAGACGGAACTATTCAGCGGTACCAGCGTCTGTACTTGTTGAGGAACGCCTGATAGGAGGTGTTCTGTGTGATACGACCGGTTCGGCGTTTCATCTCCATATAAGCTATGATTGGATCGGACATTGAGACGTTTATGTTTTTAATGATGTGATCAAGTTCGATCAGTTCTCGAATCCTGGCGCTGATCTCCTGTAAAATATGTAAATAACAATTCTGTACTTTGACTGTCATTGCAGATATACTGGTTATTCATTTAACATGTATACAAAAATGTGTATTATCATTATCAAGATTTGTACAAGTATTTACCTAGGACCAAATTACACAATATATTGGTCCAAGTATTTACACATTTGTATTTATTGCGACTTTTTAAAAAATTAAATTGATTGCTCTCAATGACAGCAAATAATTGTATGTCTTAATAATAGGTCTTTACATATCGTTTGGTCAAATGAATAGCATGATATTGTGTTATTGCTGTAATAAAACATTAAAAAATACTTCTTTTGTTCTTGAAATATATTTCGCTGACAATGTACAAACGTATGAATAGTCTACAAATGCTAGGGGAAAACAAAGTAATGTCAATGTACAACAGAATTAAACGTTACTGTTCAGGTTTCTAAAAAGGACCAGTCCTTATTAAGGATATCTCATCGCCGTTTATTATTATTCTCTTAACCAATAGCATTATAGTAGCATGACCAATTTCTTTACTGACCCTACAATGTAAACTCTTAAATATTGAACATTACATTTTCTCCGCAAATTGTGAGAATCAGATATTCAAACGAAATCATCTTCGTCTAGGCATCGCCATTTAAATTGTTTTAGACAATCAGGCATGTTTCATAAGTTACTGTATTTTCATTCATTTTCGTTGGGCTCAATTTTCGTGGTTTTTAATAAAATGGCTATTTCGTGGGGACATAAATTCGTGTATTTTGGTTTTTGGAAAAAGCCTTATCTCTGCATATAAATTCGTGGGGATTTGATTTCGTGGATGAGCCGACCCACGAAATCCACGAAATTAAATCCCCAACGAAAAATAATGATTCCACAGTAATATTTTCACTCAGTGACTTGTATCTTTTCAAAATGCTGTCACTAAAAACAACGTCTTTTCTTTACATAAATTAAAACAGGTACATATATATTGCTAAGAACGTCAACTCACTCAATTCTAAGGGTCATGTTTCGTTAGATTTGTCTCCCTTGTTATTGTTAACCGACGTAAACTGGTTCTCGTTTAACGTTGCAGTGCAAAAAGGAAAAGGAATGTGTAAAGACAGAGTCTACGGGAACCATTTTATTACCGTATTACAATAACCACAGCGACAACTCTGAATGATCTCAATCGTTAGTTTTGTCAGATTTGTCTCCCTTATAATTATCCATTTTCAGTTAAACTTGTACCCGTTCACTCTGTCTGTACGAAGCCCTTGGTGCACCGAAATATGGAACGGGAACCAGTTTACATATTAACTGGCCCATTGACGTTTTCTCCTGTTAATGCAATGCGACTTGGAACGGGAACCAGTTTATAACCTATAAACGACAACTCTGTATATTCTCGGGCTTAATATTGTTCAGAGTTGTCTCCCTTTATACTCGTAAATATAACCCCATCATTCACCATCAGCAAATCTCTTAGGAAAATCATGAATAATGTTGGTGTGGTGATTAACATAAACTACGTATGGAAACTGTTCCTCGTATGATAATCGGAGACAGATATACGGGGAAACAAGGGAATTTAATCAGCTTCAGAAATATTGATTACATATCTTTGCTTTTGAGAATTATATATTGTCTAGTTTTTTTTCTGGTTTCATTTCGACAAACTGTCAAATGTTGCACAAATATTGTTGAACGTCTGTGCCTTAAGAGGATACCGATATGCCGAAATTTTCATAAGAGTGGATAAAAGAAAACCACTCGACGTGTCCTGACAAGTGAAACTTTTCATTTTTATTATTCGAAATTAAATGCGTTCGCATTTTGTCTTAACTTGAAGCATTATAAATAGGCACCAAACTATTTCGAACATTGACATATTTTGTTAACATAATCACCATAAGCCACAACTCATCTTGTACATGTATATCCATTTCATTAGCTAATTGAACACATTAGTTTCTATGACAACGGTTTATATTAGCCTAATATGAGATGGTTTGAAACGTTGTCTGATCTGCATGATACATATAGAGGGCTGACCAAAAATAGGTTCTAGTGCCAGTCTTATCTCATCATATCTAGCAGCACTTAGAAACAAAACTGTACAATATACATGCACGTTGATAAACAATTTACACAGTTGAAAATATCATTCATCTTTTTATGTTACTTTAAAGTTCCATTAGCTTATTGAATATTAAAAAAAATAAGGTATTATTTTACTGAAAAAGATGTCTTATCAGAGATATTGACATGTGCTTGCAATAAAAACACACCGAAAGTTTCTTTTTTAATCAGGAAGTACATATAGAAAAGTAGCACAGTATATTTTCAATGGTATCGCAAAAAAATTAGAAAAAAACATCTCATTACATTTTTACGAGATGAGGCTAAAGAAAGGCACTATATAAATATTGTTTTAGTGCAAATAAAATAGATTTCTTATATTCTACTAGTGCTTTCATTTCATTTATTGTTCTGTATTATACTAAATTCAAAAAGCTAACGGTCCTTTAAAATGACAAATCGAATCCAAAAGATTTGGATGGAATCTTGAAATTACATGTATTGCATAATAATGACAATGCTATTTATATCTTTGGAATATTTGATCAAATTCTGAACTTCAAGTTCTTTACTGAATTCCCGTTTACTATCGATTGTCTAAATTATAACTTTCTACGTAGAATATCTCTAACCAGAAACACGAGGAAAACTGACAAAACCGTCTGGTGTTAACATTGTTTTACAACGTATGTTTAAATAATGAAACAGAACTAAAAACATTGCCTGACTGGTTCAAAATTACGAGTTCATCTGACTGGAAACTCTTGCTCATCTATATAAAACGAGCGAAAAGTTGGTATATTAGTCACAAGGACACGCAAATACAAAAAAGCAATAAAGCTCCATGCATATTTAATGAAACCTTTCGGTTTTTATGAAAAGGTCGAACGGAAGACACTATACAGAAATGAATATATTTAATAAATGTTTTATTCATAATTGAATACATTAATCATAAAGAATTTTGAAGCTGACTTAAAACTCCGTTAATGAAGATAAGTCACGTGTTTTCCGCTCACAATTATGGGGTTAAACAGAAGTTAAACAAGGTGGGTGGGGGTGAAATTTTCAAATTATAGACATTAATTAAAGAAAGCGATAAATGTTTCTTCGGTACGCAGTGGAAACTTATCACAAAAAAGGTTTGTGTCCGCCATTTTTTTGTCATTAAACTAATTGGGACAATTGTCAAGTTGTAATATGAAACATTTGCTTTTATGCCACACGAGTTTGATAGTGCTGTCAAAGCGATATTTGAATAATAAGTTGTTGTTGGTCTTGAAAAAAAAAGAAAAAGCGTTAATTAAAATACAACAACCCTTTAGTTTTGAACCGAAACTCGTATTCTTCATACTTCGCTTTTAGAAAAAAAACAGTAGCCCATAAATGACGAAGTGTGTGAAAACTATTTTCTTCGTCTGTGAAATTTTGTCTATTATCATAAATGGTGCGCTTAGACATCGTATAACACGTGCCATAGAAACATTGCAAAGTAAATTATTCATAATCCTTAACATAAAGTGCTTCGGTAAAAGTTATAAAATAGTCATTTGTGCGCATGCGTGAAATTTTACGACATATACGAATCGAATTCAGAGCAAAGGATGCTGAATTACCGTAAATGGTCCGATAAAACGTATTGTAGAAAGAATATGGCAGAATCGGAATGATTTCACGGTTCTTTTTCTCGTTGGCAACATAACATTAAGCTAATATGTTTAATGAAACTATCTAGTGATTTCTATGCAACTAAGCTGAACAGTTCATGATGTACCATGATATTATGGCGAGTATACGACAATCAGGATTATATTTGATTGTGTTGTAGCCATAGGATGGGTCGAACGATGCGTATGATGCACCTTTACACTTAGATATTGACGCGATTGCACGATATGGAGTTGCTACGATAGCACTATGTGGATCGTTCGATTTCACAATGTAGATGGTGCGATTATAACGTGTCGGTGATATTATGGCACAATATAATTCGGGCAATTATACGATTGTAACATTGCTCGAAGACGATGATGCGATAAAAATACGGTAATGCAGCGATTAGATGCAAGATTTGCCGTGAAAGTGTGATGACAAAAATAAAACATTTTGAAAAGTATGAAACAAGCAATTTGTAATGTTTGAAAATACTTTTTTCTTTTCGGTGTGTGTGTGTGTGTGAGGGGGGACTTTGGAAGTACAAAACACACAGTGCATACCTTTATGTCATCAAAATCAGTAATGCCAAGTTGTGGTAATCTCGAGGCGTTAAGTATAGTAAGGTGTCGTCCAGTAATGAAATTCTTTTCGATACATTCCTGAGAAAAAAGTTTATATTTAAAATAAATATTTCAAATTAAAAAAGTACACTGAACAGTATCACAAATTAAATTCATCCAGTGTCAAGGTACTGGCGGTGGGTGGGGTACTCTCATGAACAACAACACATTTGCTACTCCCAAAAGGATGTTGCCTTGAAGAGGTTGTACTGTACATAAGTAAAGGAAAAAATCCAAAAGACAAAGACAGCTTACACGATATTGCGGGAATCCTATTTCACAAATCCATTCAGCGATATCTTCGTTGTCCCAGTAGATACTCATTGGGACCCCGCATCTTTCATCCGCCTCTAATACATAGCGTGAAGGACCGGGATCCATAACGACTTGCCTAAAATCACTGGACCGGGTTCTAGTAGTTAGCCGCTACTGGTCCACGATTTGGTCGAGTGAGGATTTGTTTTCCTCGCGCCAAACACTTGCCGAAAAACGATTTACTAGTCTTAGTGAAGTATATGCACAAAATACCAAAACAGAATAAAAATGACAGCAGATGTATAGGCATTCAAACGTTAAAATGAAACGACGGCGCTGTAACCTCGCAACCAATTACGTCATAACGCTTCTGACGTTATGACGTCATAACTGGACAATAACGAGTGGGAGTATTTTACAATTGATTGAAAAAAGCAGATTATCACTGATGAAGGCCTATCAGACGAAACGTATGTAATGTAATAAAAATCATAGTGTGTTAGCGTGATATTATTATTAAACAATTAAATGAACACAATGAATACCCTAAAAACTGAATATGCATACCTTAGGCTAAGACCTTAACAATAAAAAAATAATTAAGACTGGCATTACCAATAATTATATTAATGAAAAATTAATAATAAAAAATAAAAATAATAAAAAGAAATAATAATGATGGTAATAAATGATTATAATTATTACAACGATAATGATGGTAATAAATGATAATAAAAGTAATGATAATAATTGTGAATAATGGTAATTATATTCACTCGGAGATAATAATGATAAAACAGGAAGATGAAGACGAAAGAACAAGAAATTATAATAATTATGATAATATTCAACAATATCTATTTAGTTAAAAAAATATAATGCTGTTGCTGATGGTAAATATATATTGCAGATAAACAGATTATTTATACTTGCCTAAGGATAAGCTATTAGATGTAATACATGATGGCATATAACTACCGTTGTATTGTGCTTGCTTCGATGTTAATGTAAAGCTGATCTTTAAGGATTTAATCTAATTTCAACACTTCAACACTAGACAGATACATGAAGATATTCACAATGGAAATAACATTCTTCTCTTCTTGTGTTGACCCCGGTGTAACGTGCACATGACATGTTTTTGTATACGTGTATAAATGATATTTAAAGATTGTTTTCTTATACATTTGTATTTTATGCATTTCACCATGTATTATGTATTGCCAAAACCAAAATAAATATATCTATCTAACAGCAGCTCAGGAATCGCATCTGTTGTGCTGCATGTTCTACCAAACTCCGCAGCGGCAAGTATTATACCATGAAATTAAAATGACGTCATTTCAACTTTATACTAGGAATTCTGAAGGAGTTCTCGTTGAACTTACTGATTGGTTGATTATCACCTCAGCCTTTTAATTAACCAATGGCTATCGTCTGATCCTAGTCTCTATATCTCTGATCATTCTCTGATGCGATCACATGGTTCGTGCTAACTACTGTATGCTAGAGACATGCCTGTGGTAACTACTGTATGCTAGTGACATGCCTGTGGTAACTACTATATGCTAGAGACATGTCTGTGCTAACTACTGTATGCTAGAGACATGCCTGTGCTAACTACTGTGTGCTAGAGACATGCCTGTGCTAACTACTGTGTGCTAGAGACATGCCTGTGCTAACTACTGTATGCTAGAGACATGTCGGTGCTAACTACTGTATGCTAGAGACATGCCTGTACTGTTTCCAATAAGTAGGCGTCTCTTTTTAATGGACATGAAATGTACTCGTAGATTTCCTGGGTAATGATGAAATTCAAGCAACAAAACAGTAAAAATCTAACTAAGCGACCAATTCACTATATAAAGACCATCTCATTCTTATGACCACTCAGTATTTTGGTACCTGGCTTTTCATATTATTATAATATTTCAGTCCTATGACCGCGTACCGGTTATCATATATTGATGATACTTCTTCAATACATCAACTGATGAGACCATCTCCATAGCCTGGTTCCCGGCGTTTACTCAGTAGTATTCTCAATCGTAACTTGTCGGGTATTTCCGTAACTGAAAAAAACGTCTCATACATAACTTTAGGGTTACAAATTTCGCTTATGCGGTTTCCGGTTGCTGCTTTTTCAACACTGGGCACTCGTTATCAAGAATCATTCTCAGAATTACAGACATTTATACGTGGTTATCGTTCGCGATTGAAAATGTGCATCAAGTTCCCATTGAAAGAGAAACAGGTTGTTTCCATCGTGGGATTCCCAGGGTCAGCCATGATGGAATGTACGAGGCATTTTACTTTAGACAAACATCGAGGAGTTCTGAATGCAGTTCTCTGTGTAGCAGTTAGGGGCAGGTAATCCAGGCTACCACCTCGGTACAAGGGACCTTCAATGTTCCTACAGGTGGTTCAATATTGAGGGTTTTCTGTAGTTACTGTGGAATCATTAATTTCGTTGCGGATTTAATTTCGTGGGTCGACACATCCACGAAATCAAATCCCAACGAATTTAAATTCAGATAAAGCATTTCTTTTCAAAAATCAAAATCCACAAATTAATGTTCCCACGAAATAGCCATTTTAGTAAAAACCACGAAAATTGAGCCCCAACGAAAATAAATGAAAATACAGTATATTCCAATACTTTTATATATATGAGGAACATGTTTGGGATGTTATTTTAGAAAAATGATTATTGCTTTTTCTAGCAATGAAGTGCCGACCATTGCTTAGGGCACGCCAACTATGGTTGTAATAGAATAGATAAGTGGTGTATGAAGAGGAGATCTAATCTGTAGAGAGGTCTACTCACTAAGTTTTGTCTGCACGTTGCGTTCATACAACTAAAGACGAACGGTCAACACACGACAGACTATTGTAAATAACATTGCAACCGTCTGCAGACATTAAATGAAACATTTCACGAATGGTATGTTCTGCTTAGTGACGACGTGGCGTGAAAGATGCAAGTAAAACATGTCTTGGGATAATAATCCATGCTTTATCATTGATGCACTTGTATTGAATGTGTTTGTGCTAGACATCGATCCGGTCCGGGTGCACGGCATGGACGGATTTTATTCTGATATACTCGTGCAAATGCATGATAAATCGAGATTTTATGTATTTTCAATGATACTGTGTGACTCACATTTATATATTACCGTGCAAGCGCTTTCGATCCCTTGATTGAATGATTTCTGATAGATAGAATCGAACAAGTTGCACTTAATGACGTTTTTTTCTTGCATTTGTTAGCAAAAGCTCGCTCAATGATTAAGTTTTATTATTAAGCAAATTGAAAGTAAAACAGAATGAACCCGCATATAAGGCGCGTTTTCATGTACTAATGAACAATTATTGTTTCATTTGAACAACATAATCAACAGAAGAATATGAAACGCAGCAAGTGTATACTAGTGTTACCAATTCAACATGTATTCTGATTATAGCCAGTAGTTCGCACTGATAAGATTTTAACAATTACCCGGTTTATAACAATTCCGGACCCTGTATGTTTTATGCCAAACCTTAGCTTGAAAATAGCAAATAATACACTATGTAAAGAATTCGTCAATTACCGTACTTCTCTTTGAGAAAGCTTACAATAGAACAATAACTATATGGGCTTTCCGTGGCGACTTACAGTAGAAACTGATCCGAGGCGCGATCACTAGCTTTGCAAGATCAATAAATGTCTCATTTTCTATGCGGAACCAAGTTGCAGATGCGTCGTTTTTAGAAGCTAGTCACACACGCTCTCTCGAACGATATTTTAGAAGTCACAGACGACATGTAAAACCGGACATATTAGGAGCGTCTGTGACAACGTTGACATAAAATTTGTGATGTGTTGACCTACTAAACTGACAACTTTGTGGTGCATTGTGATTATTCAGTTCTAATTCGTCGTCTGCTTTTCTTGTAATATCTCTACCAGCGCTTTTATCATACGACAGTTGATTGCTTAAATTCAAAATGGCCGTCGGAGCATGCGCGTCAGTGATGGCGAAGTTCCGAAATGTCCTAGCTAGGATGTGAGGGGAAATGGCAGGTAAGAATTATATGCATGTACCAATTTACACTTATATGAATATTCAACTTTAAACCTACAAACACCTTTGTTAAGTATATATATTTACCATCAGAATAAACATCATTTTTCAGATTATATATTGTGTTGGAATTTTTTAAGTTCCAACCACAATTGGACGTCAATATGTGATTCATCTGGACATATTTAAACATATTTTAGCTTTCGATAAGTTTTTGTAATTGATTTCAAAACACATTTCGACAAAAATATCTAAGCTGATCTTTATTGGAAATAGCGGAACACCGCCGTTTATTGATCGGATCGAAAGTATATGTTTGCGGTCTCAGATCCATTTTCGTGTATTGAAAATGCAACGAAGCACTAGTGTCGTATATTATTAATAAGAATATTGTATTGCGTTATGCAACACGAAACTAAACTAAATTCATCGGAGACAAGATATTATTGATTCGCTCGTAAATATTTTTGCGATCGATACATGAAAATAATACGGCTTTGGAATGGCTTAACATCTCTTGGCATCGCTAATAAAAGCTTGTTTTTATTGTTATTGAACTGAAAAATCTATATTTACTCTGAACCGTCTACATTTAGCGTGGCTCAGAATTTCTATAAAATGGCTACGTTTGACTTTATACTAAACATTATGTACTAAAAAATATTGTATCTACTTTCATGTGTGGTTTTAAAAAAATTGAAATTGGCTGATGAAATGAAAAAGTTTGAAGCTGTTGTATTGGTATCACATACTATGAATCACCCTGTAGCAATGTATAATATTACACTAGTTACACTCCTAACAGACAATCTATGCCCAGCCTTTAATCACGATCTTATAGTTCTAAACAAACGTGTAGGCAGGTCTAATAAATATGCAAATTACAATTAATATTTGTACCAAGGAACGGTCTGTTTGTCTGTCTAAATTCAAATGATTGGTAAATCCGGGTTCCAGTACCTGAAAGGTTAACGGTTCTTAACATTCGGACTAATCCCTTTTTTGGAATATAGGATTCTGTGACTTGATTATGTATATAATGTCGAACTTGTGAAAAAAGACCATCCTTGTGGAAAACATAATATGGTCTTTATTGACAGTTGACCTTTATTCTGAGATTATTTTGTTATAAACAACCAATGAAAGTACATTTGTATCTAAATAATTACCTTTATTCGGGGGTGGCCACTAACGCAGGTTGACTGTACAGACAAACCTGTTAAAATCGTCCTTAAAAAGTTGAAAAGGAACATAACCTTATGCATGGATAGTCACCATTATCTAGATATAATTTGGGTCCGTTATAGAAAAGAAAGTCATGTCAAAGAGCTGTAGTTGACTGAATGTGTCCCTTATTCACAAGTGGTCGTTAAAAAGAGTTTTATTGTGACTAGTTTTAATCAAACTTCGATTTGTAGTTTTTAAACATATACAGTATAACACTGTTATCGTGAACTAACCACCGGAAGTGATCGCTTTACCTCCACGCTGAAGAGCATCAAAGGGAGGTAAATATAAGGGGAAGTAACAACGGTTATGAAACTGGATAAACTGGTTCCCGTTGACTTGTGTGTACAAGCCTTTGGTGCACTGCATCATGGAACGGGAACCAGTTTAGAAACTGGACTAAAGCGGAGAAGTGGTTATAGCGGAGAACCTACCCTTCTTAATTTAATTTAAGTGGGATTAACCCCGTTTGTTCAATGATGTTTCGGTTATGTACGACGGTCGGTTCACCTAACCAGTGTTCATGGACTGTATTACAGTATAACCTCTGTAGAGCAACATCCCGTGGGAGCCACAAATATTGGCTGTTGTTTAGAGGTTGTTGCTCTACAGAGGTTAAATTTATAGTAAATATCAGCTTAGGGAAATTTTGATGGTGTTGTTATAGAGATGTTGTTGCTCTGCAGAGGTTAAATTTATAGTAAATATCAGCTAAGAAACATTTTGAAGGTGTTGTTATAGAGAGGTTGTTGCTCAACAGAGGGCCGCTCTGGAGAGGGATTAATGTATAACCAAAAACTAATCCTAATTTCATTGGATACAGTGAGACACGGATATAATGAACTTATCATTCGGATTCACGTGAATACACTATAACCGTGTTCTACTGTAGATGTATTCATTAAGCTGAGAATTGTTTTTCATTCATTTCAACCATTTCGAGTCTTAGATAGTCATTTGTTAGTTCGTTCATTTCATCTCAACCGTTTCTACCGTACTTGCTTATACATACATGTAGTAAATCTTTGAATATGTTTCCAGCCATCCTATACTTAACCCTGATTGTCAGTGTGGTTAGATATAAACCAGCTCGACATACTTAAGGGTAACAGACCCTAATACAAACCCTAATACAAACGATCAAAAGTTAGAGATACCTGATCCTTATATATTGACATTCAAATATAATTGATTAAACATAAACTTTCAACAATGCAACATTTTGAAATATTGGACCCGGTTCAGTTTTATTTGACTTTACACCATAAAGGGAGGTAATTTTACTAACTAATACTCTCCCTTTTCTATGATTAGCATTTTTTAATTTCGAGTTTACACATTCCAAAATTACGCAATTCAGAAAAAGCTTGTGGTGAATGATTTAATAATGATTCAAAGAAAATAAAAAATAGTTTAATAGTAATGAATGCTTATAATAGGGTCAATCTGATTAAAATCATATCCTTAAACCCGCTACGCTATGAGGATCTGAAGACGACCTATAGAAGGTCACCTCAGGTGACCTTTTCCACTAGCCAATCAGCGCCTTACTTTCATAATTCTGAAAGTGATCTGATTCTATTTTTAACCGCAGTTAAAACAATATTTGACTTGTAGTTATCACGAACACCTATTCTTACGCAACTAAATGTAATGATAGCGCCCATGTGACATGCGTGTTTATTAAATTTTCTGTACTACTATGGCCGAATCGATCAGGATTACTAAAAAATCAAAATGTGGTCGCAGACAAATATGTTATACGTAATTTAACGTTTACTAACGTTTAAATAACATCGTCAGGTAGAAAGTTCATTCGGCCAAAGTACCGATGAAACGAGTTATACGATTGGCTGAATTATAAATAGATATAAATAGTGATCATGGAAATTCCGACTTTTGAAAATAGAAACTGGTATAGGCCGTCATCAGATCTTGCCGTAAGGAAGATCGAATACTTTAGTCAGATTGATAATAGGGTATGTAATCCTTAAGGTCTACTGTGAGCTATATTTCGAATCAGTTTATAGTCTCTGCAATTTGAAGTAATTTTGTCTTATAAGTGGTATGTGATAACTTTTGTTCTGTTCTAACTCAGATCTGTTTGGTTGTTTGGTTGACACAGTACATGCCAGTTTCTGTCATATTGCAATCATCTACTATTTTTACACGTTTTGACCTCTGTTGGCTTTAGTGTCATATGTTTTCGCGACTTCCAACAAATTCAAAAATATAATTTATATAATTTTTATTCTTAATTACTATACCTAATCATGCAAATGAAAAGCAAGAAATGATTGCATACTGAGAATTATCAATAACATCACCGAATCACTTCTTCTCAATAGCATGAGAAACGAAGCAGTCACCATGAGTTCATCAAGAAAAAAGCACAATCCAATATTGATGGTTACTTGATATATATCTAGTTTTCCACCAACAAGGCGATTTGCAATGGAGAGAAAAATATCAGAAATCTTCACATTATTGATTATATTGACATTTCATACAGCCTGCTTTTCTATGGAGTTAAGTCACACGAAGGTAATGGCGACATGTATCCGTTCTTATGAGCTAAGTTGAAATCAAACGTATTTTTCTCCTTTATGGGGCTTATGTCATTCAGTATAGAAATACTATGTAAGATATAAGTAGACGTTCATTGTTCACTTAGAATTCATTACATATTCTTATGTACTATATACATACAGTATAACATCTCCAGATCAGCCCTCTCTTGAGCAACAACCTCCCTTCAACAACAACATGAATTTTTCCCACTGCACGATTTAATTAATAATTTAACCTCTGTGTAGAAACAACATTTCAACAACAAAACATGATTTTGCTTCTCCCAAAGAGTGTTGCTTTGGAGAGGCAGCACTGTACATGTACATGTACGTGTATATCTAGCAATGAGAGCAAAAAACAGGTCTAGCCTTTTTACCTATATGTATTTATACATCTTCAGATATATTGATTTATACTCACTTAAAAAAGAAATACACTAGAAAACTTACAATAAAACCATTATATCCATATCTCTACGTATCGAAAGCAACCAAATAAAGAGGGGCGTCTTCAACTGTTTGCTAGAATTTGTACTAGTACTGTAGTACATGTGCATGCTTATAAAATCAATGATGGTTCTATGTAACTGTATATAATTTATAGTGCTGGTTATTAGTACATTGTAATTTTAAACTATTTGACTTTGTCACCGATATACACGCTGTCTATATATTACAGGCCAGGGTCACTCAAATTTGAAAGACCCTGTACAGGTCAATCTGATATCAAACTGTTTTGAGAAAGACGTGTATTTTAAGTCTTATTTTATTATTTCCTTACATGCAAAACACCATTATTGGAACCAAGAACTCGAAAAAACCAATGCTGTAAAACCACTTCAATAAATGAAAAGTCACCTCAATATACGAATAAAGGCCGTTTTCGGTCTCACCTCAATATACAAGTAAAGGCCGTTTTCGGTCTCACCTCAATATACGAATAAAGGCCGTTTTTCGGTCTCACCTCAATATACAAGTAAAGACCGTTTTCGGTCTCACCTCAATATACGAATAAAGGCCGTTTTTCGGTCTCACCTCAATATACAAGTAAAGGCCGTTTTTCGGTCTCACCTCAATATACAAGTAAAGGCCGTTTTCGGTCTCACCTCAATATACAAGTAAAGGCCGTTTTCGGTCTCACCTCAATATACAAGTAAAGGCCGTTCTCGGTCTCACATCAATATACGAATAAAGGCCGTTTTCGGTCTCACCTCAATATACGGTCTCACCTCAATAAACAAGTAAAGACCATACTTCGGTAACACAGCAATCATCAGGAAAATACCGTATTTCGGTCCCACAAGTGACTTTAATATCGTTTTTTTTACTGTAGTGAATGTATAAAAGTGAAAGTGTATACAACAACTATAATTTTCAATCGACAAGATTCGAATTACGCCGACAAGAAAATTGCAAATAGAATCGAAATCCCCAAAAATGCGGGAAACGAATGATTTCACAACAGCGCCGCATTCATGGCAATTTGACAATTTTTTACCAAGCCATCGGCGGCAAATCGATTCTGAAATTCCTTGTACCAACTAAATAAAGAAGAAAACAAGCGTATATGAGAAAGAATACATTATTTTACAATCTGAAAATTGGTATTGTATCCGTCTGCTACGGCCTTTGAATACGTGGGATATACGTCAAACTCGTATTGGCAAACGAATGCAAATCTTCCGGTTTTGATTGGTTACGCTTTCCCTCCAAAATCTAATACTTTTACTGTTTAATGATTAATTGACATCCTTTATACGTAAACCAGATCGTAACTATTTCGCGACAATGATTTTTTGAAATTGTAGATAAAACTTATTGGTGGCATCTCTGTCGTAAAAGTACAAATTAAGCCGATTTGATGTCTTTATATATTGCAATAATTATACAATCAGTTAACTTCATTCAAGATAATATAAACATACAGACTGAATTCAATTCAACTTAATATTAAATTTTAGTGCTAGTTAGGGTCCGTACCATCAGCTAGAACATCAAAATTATATTTTATTATCGTATATGGTATAATTTTGAATAGATAGCTGGCTTAATGGATGTTGTTATCTCCCTTGAAATGACTCGATAAACCACAATCAGAAAACAATTTCCCAATTTATCCCTATATAGATTATATAAGGAAATAATTTAAAACTTGCTATAAACTCTTTAATTGGTAAATGGCAATAAATGACCACATATGACATTGTAGATAAAATAATTACCTTTCAAACGGTGTGCAGTCCAACCTCTGCAGAGCAACATCCCGTGGGAGCCACAAATATTGGCCGTTGTTTAGAGGTTGTTGCTCTACAGAGGTTAAATTTATATTAAATATCAGCTTAGGGACATTTTGAAGGTGTTGTTATAGAGAGGTTGTTGCTCTACAGGCGGCCGCTCTGGAGAGGTTTTACTGTAATTTAATTAAGAATACATGTATGTATTTATCTATCTTGGGCAGTATTTTTGCACTTGTATGAATGTGAGTCGGTCTGAAGAATCGGACGCAGTGAAGTATTAAGGACATGACCGTGGTCCGTTTCCCAGTGGTTAGTGCGCTAACCTTGTAACCCGGCGATCCGGTTTCGAATCTAAATCATGGTTGGCCATACCCTTCAATGAAAATTTTTCAAAAATTGCCGGCTCAATGTGTATGGTAGGGTAAGTAAGCACTGGATAAGATGATGTCCAAAAACTTGTTAGGTGAACCGGTCGCCGTATGTAACTGAAAAAAAAACTTTGAAAAAAATCGCGGGAAACCAAATTAATTGGAAAAGCGAAATATTTATTTTTCTTATACAAGTTATGCGATGGATGTTATAGAATATCATTCAGTGAAGTGAATATTCGGGTCCCATGACAAAAAAAATAAAAAAATAAAAAAATAGAAATACATGTACATGTATGTTTCACCTTTGAACGATTTCATGTATACAACCACAAGCTAATTCTTTAAAGCGTGGACGTCCATGTTGAAACTTACTTCTTTAAAAATGACGTCAACGCAAGTGTTGGTGTCACTGTTGTTGCTGATACAAGCGGCGTCATTTTTCTAAATTAAGGATTCATCCGAGCAGCATTACTGTCCGAGATGCCACGCCCACAGGCGGGAAAATACATTGTGTGTGTGTGTGTTGTCGTGTTATTTAATGACTCCGACAGCTCACTAAGTTTAATATAAAGACTGTTCATTAATCAGTGTAATGCGCAAAAAGATGATATTTGCGAGTTTTTTGGGCATGACGAGAACATTAAAAGGCGAGTGGAAATTTGAATTTTTATGCGCGCAACATGGAATGATAATGTTGGCTGACGTAAACAGACAATGTAGTTAAATATTTAATGTCGTAAACATCACTTTTATCATTTATTATTACTTTTTTGTTAGTGAGTTCAGATAATTATTTTAATGGGTTTGAGCATATGTAGTTGAGTTCAGAGGTCTCATTATTGTTTGTTTGTTTAAGTTTACGCCCAATTTCAACAGTCAGAGTCATATGAGACGGACAGTTCACCCAAGCATCGCTCCTGGAAAGAACCAGTATTAGACTCCCATCCTTCGTAAGCAACTGCTTACTTTCTCACATTAAGAGACATGATCAGTAGCTGGGCTCGAATCCACGATCCTCTATCAGTGAGAGGTTACAGTGATTTGAAGTCAGCGACCTTAACCACTCCACCACGGAGGCGGGTTAAGTCTCATCAATAGTCTATTTTAAAATGTAATACAGAAACAGCCAATAAGGTTTTTTTTCGAATTGAGATCGTTCTAAAACAAAATATAAAATCTCCTGCTAATCTTAAATGTCACTAACATTTTCACCTCGACTAAATGTATATAAAAAACATGTTGCACGAATAATATTTGGTTAACTTTGAGTTTGAGACAGATCTTAATTAAACTGTTTTATGACATCGAATATCTTGTAAGAAAATAGTTAAATTGATCAATGGTCTTGTGAGCATGTGCCGATAAATCGCAGTTTTGGAAACTGAACTATATGTAGCTCTCTTTAGCCGTCACTCGCTTGGTGCGCATGAATTCAGATACGGTCCTAAGTACTACGTTTTTTCTACAACCGCCATGCAAAACTAGTTCCCAATCCTTGTAGCAGTGTAAGTCTATGTTAGTTCAGTTTCTTTCAGTACTTTGAGTTATAGTAGGATTTTAAAGTAAGTTTAGTTAAGTCTACAATCCTGAAGCTTTGTCACATTTAGGTTTGGGCTAGGTTGCAACCAAACTTGTAATAAAAACCAAATTTGTAATAAAATTTTCAAGTTGAAGTGAGATTTTACTTTTGTACTCATTAACCTACTGATGTGTTCCACCGCATTAATTAGCACGTGCTGACCTAATTAAGGTCATTATAACTTGAGATTACCTTCATTTTTTCATGTATCATATACCACCCATCTTTACAGTTAAACTTGTAATAATTATTACAAGTTTGGTTTTTATTACAAGTTTGGTTGCAACAGGAAAATAGTTTAAATGTACGAAATTCTAGATTTCAATTTTCGCGAGTTTTGTAACTCTGTATGATGAAAGTATATCTATTGAAGTTCAAACAAATACGCTAAATACGAGTACCTATATACACGTAGCAATCATAGCGAAGGTACTGAATACTTACAGTGCAACCTCCCTTCAACAGCCACCAATGGGAAGGACAAAAAACTATTTTAAAGAGGTGACTGTTGTTGAGAGAGTGAAATAGAGTTAAACGTCAATTTAGATTGCTAGTATACGCAACAGGGAGGTGGCTGTTGTTCGGAGGTGATCATTCATGGAGGTTACACTGTATATGAACCTTTGGAGGGGTATAAGTTTAGTTCAGAGTACTCAAGTCTTGGCATTCTAATCTCAGTGAATATTATGCGTATTTTTGTACTCGTATATTATAGCTACAAAGGATGGAGTATTCTGTAATCTTGAGACCACATGTGTTTCTTCTTTTGTACTGTGATACTAAGTAATCATAAAGCGCTATTTTCGTGACTTACGTCATCAACATGTGTGCTGTTTGTTGAAATTTAAAGGAACGTTGTATGTATTAGAGATGACGCAGGAAAGAGAAATGGTTAGTTGAATTCCATGTATGTCATCACGCCACGACTGGTTAAGAACGGTGTAATACGTCGCTAGGCAATCGGAATTCCTCGGCGTTTGTTTAAAGAAAATGTCTCGGACACATTGTTGTTGTTGCTGTTCCTGGGCTACTTTTCATCATGGCTGACCTTGGGAATACAATGATGGGAACAACCAGTTTCTCTTTCAACAGGAACTTGATGCCCATTTTATCAATCGCGAACGATGAACACGTTTTAAAGTCTGTAGTTTTCTGAGAATGATACTGTTGAAATAGTAGTTTCCGGAAACCGCATAACCCTACACTTACGTACGAGGCGTATTTCTCAGTGACGGAAATGCCCGAGTAGTTACGATTGTTAGTCTTGCTTCAAAATGGAACAAATATTACCCTAGCTACCTACCCACCCACCCAAACTTTCAAACTTGGGTAGCGTTAGGGCAAATGTTTGGGTCTGACTATTATATGAAATCAAGGCCTTTACATTGGGCTAGCCCGGCATTTATTCTCCTTTTTTGACACTTTTGTTTTCACTAAAAGTCTGGTATACTATGACAAGTATTGTGGGGGAAGATATTTTGTCTGATCGATTTTGAGGTAGCTGTTAGATTTATGACCTACCACAAACAACGGTATTCCAGATTACGACTGATTGATTTTGAAATTGACACATATATAGACTATGCCGTCTGCTACTACCCTGCGTGGTTGTTTTAAGGAAGATGATAGTATAACACTGTTGTCTGATCACAGCCTCCAACTACAAGTCTAGAAATATAATTATGTTTAGTCATTAGGCAATAAAACGTTCAATTTTTACGGTTTAATGCCCACGTATCCATAGATCTGTTAGTATGTCTGTCTGTTTGTTTGTTTGTACCAATCTTTATATTGCTTATTAATTCAAAACGCTTCCACCTACAATCATCAAACTCCATCGCATGTTGGTTCCTCATGGCAACACCTACAGGGACTGCATGTGCATTTTAAGACCAGAAGGTCAAAGGTCAAGGTTACCTGGAGGGGGCATGTGTTTAAAAAACCGCATCTTGTTGCATTTATTTTGTAGAACTGTAGACGGCAAATCGTTGAATTCTTGTCACCGCTCCTCTCTCTTCAGAATTATGTAATTTTATGCTCGCTATCGATCTAAAGCATTTGATGGAAATCAATGATAACTTGTCTCTATATTTTATTTCAATGCTTCTAGAGAGAGAGACATGTTCTCATTTTTATTGGTTGTTTATCAGAAGACGGACTTCTTGATCGAACAAGTTCCATATTGACAAAAAAACAACAACAACGCGGGATGGTTTATCCATGATTCGGGTACCTAATTACGATATTATTTTCTGTCTGAACACTCCGGATAAAAAATTCCAGTGTCATAATAATAATAATCATGATACCATCGGCTTGTTAAAAGGATATTGCTCATATGCACCTCATTTCGTTTTGCTGAAATACTTAAAAAATCCATTAAATGATGTTTTCTTATAAAATCGGTTTCGAGAGACGCTTGTATTTTGTTAGCGCAATAAATACGATAACATTGATCTGTGTTAATAGGTGCTCATGATTTATCAGTTCGATTAAAATGTTTGAGTTTCATTGTTAATTGAGCTACGAGAGTACGGTACTGAGAGTTGTCTGCGAAAGAACATTCAAATAAAGAAAGATTAATTGCAGGTTTTATCGCGAGATAATTTCGGTTTTATTTTTATTCTAACTTTCTCTCTCCCAGTCAAAGAAAACATTTGGCTACATTTGTAAAAGTAGTTTTTAATGTTCTTCAGCAGTGACAGATTCCATTTCGTGAACTACTGTTACTTTTATTGTTTAAAATCCACTAGGTCAAAATTAAAAGCAATCTTTATTACTTCATCCAACTGTGCTGACATGACAGCTCGGGCTTATTTTTTCTTTAATAAAAAATGCACACATTGACCTGAAATGAATTTTTATAACCTAGTCTTCGACTTCCAACTCGTTATCTCGAGTTTTTTTTTAAATGTTTCTTTATGCAGTGCAGTAAAACTGCTCCCTTCCCTTAGATGGGGAGCTTCATGAAATGTTAACGCTAGTTGCAGGTCTGCTTATACCTTCCCGGCTATATAATGCCCCATATGTCTGTGTTTTCATTACTATAAAATTGCGACAAATTCACGATGCAAGTCCATCAGAATGTGATAAGCGACAGGCGGGTTATGTGTTGTAATATTGATCAACCAATACACAGCTCAGAAAATATTTACGAATGCTATTCTTGCACTAGATCAATATTATTTTGCAACGTAAAAGACATTGGGTGGAGTATCAAAGAATGGTGAAGGAATGTTCATTCGGAACTCCTCAGCTTGTAAGCTATGTCGAGTCAATATACCATGCTACTATAGCAATGTTTTCTGTATACATATACAAATTAATATTCGTACATTGGAGAAAATGAGCACTTCTTTAATCGAAACGGCAAATATGGTGGAACATTTTCTGATGTTATTAATTGTAAAACAGTGAAACATTTATCTTCCATATGCCAGCGTCAGCAGTAGCAGTAGCATCAGCAACAACAAGTACAACACCAACGACACCAACAACAACAACAACAGTAACCTCTTCTACAGTAAAAAATATCCAAATCATGACTCAATGGATCTCGTATATTCATTCCACTGTTAGTCAATGAAAAGACACTCAGTTAAAGGAAATCGATTCGTATTTGTTTAACGAGTTTTACCATCTAGAATTCCTTTCCGTCCCATTCCGTCCATTTTCGTTCCATTTCGTAAGAATGTCAGCTATCAGCAGAATGGTAATTTATAGTTGATACAACGTCAATACAATAGTATAGCATTACAATCTTTCCTGACGTGAAACAAATACTAAATCTGACACGAAAAATACAGAATAAACGGTTTTATATCCATTTTGTCTGCCGAATAGAAATAGCTAATGTAATCTTCTTTCATTTCAACATACATACAAGGAGGTATGTATAACATTCATCTTGCTACATTAATGTTTTATAATTGTTGTAATGGGAACACGTATTCATCTTAAGACGAAGTTTATCATAATAGTAAATAAATCAATGAATAAACAGGAAAGTCACGATGAAATACACGCGGTCTTGGAGAATTCAATAGATATTTGACGAGCTTTTAACATCGCACTTACGGCCAGGGTAAATTCGGGACTTTTACAGCTTTATTGATATAAAAAACTCAGGGCTGCACTTGGGTAAAAGCCAATCACATCCGTAAGAACCTTATAATAATCCAGCCCCGGATTACATACGTACCCACAACCCTGAGGGGCTTGTGACTACATGTCAGAACTTTCGGAATGTGAAACCCTAATCAGATATTTTAAAAAATCTCTCCCTAACCTGAAAACAGTTTAAAAATCAAGGGAAACCACCCACCAGCCATTACCTCCTTTATATACCCCTGTTGGGGGTTTAAAACAGCCCTTTTTCGTTTATCTGTTGTTAAACAGGTAAGACCATTTCAGAGCCGCCCAAGATTGAACGGAGATAAGATACATCAGAACCGTACATTTATATCCCAACTCGTTTGGAATAGATTTTCTGTTTTTTAATGTGTTTGGTGTAAAGCAACGAAACACGCCTCGTCCTTTTTTCCTGTTATTTTCTAGTTCGGTGTTTGGGTTGGGGATAAAACACCTTATTTAACCCCAAACTCGCAAAATCCGACCCACGATTCGGTCGTAATATATACATGTACGTAAATGATATGTACTTTTATCAGTCTGTCTGTCTCTCTCTTTCTCTGGTAGTTGACATTTGTGCTGGAGACAAGTTCATTTATAAGCAATATTAAATATAATTGCTAGTACTGAGTTCATGAACTATACAGAAGGGTTACAACTGTGGTAACTAATCTCATTTATCCACTAATTAGCGATGTTATTCCAGTATTCTTGAACTAAATGCCCACATATGACCGTGTACAACCTTGCATCAAATCGTGTGATATATTAGTATACATTAGACCGAGTGAAAATAATTTGTTTCCGCCCTGTTGTCTGAACTACGGAGTTTGAATCGAATATGCGGAATACCTCGATGTTTACCGTGTTTTGTATTTAAGATTTTTGTATCTCAATCTACATTAGGAATATCTCCAATGCATTGAAAACTAAGGTTAATTATCGTTCCTAAAGCATAGATTATAATTATATGCAATATTGGAGCTACATAATGGTATTTTAATTAGTAAATATATTTAGAATGCTGCCACACGCTTTCATTATACATTGTAGTATGAAATTAAGAAAATCTCTGGAACAGAAATAAATATAATTATTGTAGTGTGTTCTGTTCTATATCACAAAGAAGTCCCCACCCTCGCCCGATACTTTCCATTGATTTACCTACTTAGTAGCTTCACTTTTCTCTGTTCATAAAATCTTAAGATGAGATCCATTCAGAATACGAAGGCATGAACGAAGACTATGACACTATAATCGGTTATATTCTTGAACGTAGTCTAAAAGTCGCACTGCTGTTTTCGTCAAGTTTCATGAAAAATCAAATACATTGTATGACCTATGCGCCATTAACGCCATTTTCCACATTATTTCAGTCATATCGTAGCGGGTAGTTAACCAAAGCAGCTACCCAGGATTTCATTTAGGCCTTAACCACATTCTACCCGCAAACTACTACCCCACATAATTCAGTGATGGAGGACAATCTAACGGCCTATTAAGATGTAATATTCACTCAAATTTGTCATGGACAGTGTGAGCCTCGCCCGGCGTTCACACCGTCACAACCTCTTGATCAGTAGACCAACACATTAACCACTGAGCTAACCGTGCAGGTACACCCATTTAAATCCCTTGGAGCCTACGTGGGGTGTCTTTATTTGACCTTCTGTTAAAAAGTCCTACGTATCTTTAAGTCAGCATTTATTTGAAATGCGTAACTAATTTTCAGGAAAATTACACGTTTCCAATCAATCAATTTCCGGCATTAATTACTGGCATTTTTCATCGTTATTGAGTTATCCTCATGGTACGGGGCCTATTTTTATATTCAAACAATGGTTCTATTTTATTGGAATAAACATGTGTTTACAAACCAACATACCGTGTTTGATCAGTAGAATACGTAACAATAAGATGAAACAATGCGTGTATTATCAGAAATATTGCAGTTTTGTCCTCGCAGTATTGAGCCGATTTTAATGAGTTCTATATTATTTATTTATCCTATTGATTGATGAGCGTAGGAATATAACGGTTCTAGAAGCCAATACGTTGTAACAAACGTTACAAACCTACTTGTGATGGATGGAAAAAGCAAGAGCACCGTTTATATCTGAGCTGTTGCCTAATCTGTACAAGAGATCACATGTAAATGATAATCCCCTGACTATGAAGACCTGTACTTTCAGTAGGTTTATTCCAAATATGTTGGAAGTTCATTTTAACGCAAGGACCGCCATCACTGAATAGAAACCGTAATTTTACTCCCTGATTATATGATTAATTGAGCTACTGCCCATTCTGGAAGGTACTAGTATATTGTTAAAGCATCGTGTACATTCTATATACAGAGGAAACGGTGTATCAGAAAAAGGCATCTGCTCTTAGATAAGCGTAGCAGAAATGTCGTGAAAGTCTCATCAATAATCTTCTGATATAAGACATAAACTGTTCCCTAAAACAGTTTAGTTTTCTTGCGAAACAATAGCAAGATGTCAAATATTTTGTTGGACTACTTATTCAATTATTTAAATACACCGGGAACAATGCTCCTACGCGTAACAAAAGAGTTCTGAATGTGATGTTTTCTTGAAGTACGTTGAATAATTTAGAGTATTTGTACATGTATATTTGCTGATAAAAACCGTCGCTGAGGAATAATATCAGAAAATATAGAAATATAAGCTGAATCAGCCCGCGATCAATACAGTTCTCTAAAGCATTGGAGTTATAGAAAATACTAGAATGATCTCGTGTTTCCGTAACCTAAATATGGCTCAAGAGAGCAACATGCTATTATGATGATACGATTAGATTATCCGAAACTTACTATCCGAATCATGTTCAACATTAATTCTGCCACTAAGATTACAAAACCGATCAACGAGCAGGCCTAGATTCTATTTGACACATTTCAAAATATTATAGTTGATTTTACCTTATACTTTATAGAAACACGATACATCTAAATTGACATGTGTATCGGATATTATGACATTGTGCGAAAGTTCAAATATCCCAAATAAGTGTGACTTATCTTCTACAATTGATATTATAAGTAAAGTATTCTTTAGTCATATATTGACGTATTTCATGGTCACATATCTATCATAATGCTGTACCTTTTGCGTATCTCAATGCTTCTAAAAAATATTTAATGCTATAAAATGGTATCTATAAATTATCGTTATTTCTTTGATGGTTACCCAAGATGCTTTAATTAATGTTACGACATGAGTTGCATTGATTTTTGCCCATATTGATTGACATATACAAAATAAGAAGAGCTTGCACGTTGATATATATACTAGTATTTCTTTATCAAATTAGATTGATACTGTGATTTTGCATTTTTTACCACGAGGTTTCATTGAATAAAGTTTTCTTTTTTTCGTCCATTTTTGTAAAAAAAAGACTTTTTCCATAGACTACTATAAATTAAGGGAGTATAACCCAAGAGAGTGTCAGTGTGAGATATACCTGGTTGAATAACATTTTGAGTTTGAATTAAATACTTGTCAACACTAAGCATTCCATTAATTTATATATTAATATGATTAACAGAGCGGAGTTCCAATGTCCGAATAAATCATATCCGGTTATTAATACACTTTTGGCCCGAGATTAATTGGCCGTGAAATATGAAATGCTTTAATTAATTAAATGATTTGACGCATAAATCTTATTCAGTCGGCTAGATGTGTATGCCCTATGACTTTCGTTATGATTCTATCTCTTACTTTTCTTTAATCATATTCACGTTGACTTTTGTTTTAATGTCGTGGATCGTTGGATTGTTATGGAGCAACCCTCTTATCATTTCATGTTGTTCCAAGTTGCAAGGGGGGGGGGACATATTCTCTAAATATCACGCTATAAAAGACTTTAAACAATATACATACAATATTCGCGCCCGAGTCCGTTTAAAAATCTCCTGAACAAATCGGATGTTATTGTATTTACACAGCTCGTTGTAAAAGAAGTAATATTTAACTCAGATATACATACCTAGAATAGATAGAAATCATGAAGTTGATGAGATCATTGCTACTAACTCTTTGTCATAATTCTGAATTAATATATAAAATTGTTTATAAATCATAATGAATGCATTTAAATGTTACTTCCTGGTAATTCTAGTTTGAGCAATCTACAGTTTATGGCGACTTTAAAATTAATACATGTTTCCATCACAGGAAGGCAATTTGATTCTGGCGAGAGCTATTGAGGATGTAACAAAATTTAATATTGATAAATGTATCACTCACTTTCAAATAAGTCTACTTTGTATCCATATATTTGACCTGAAATAAGATGTTTCTTCCTAAATATAGTCAAACCTGTGATCAAAGACCACCCTCGGGAAAGACAAAATGTAGTCTTCATTGACAGTTGGTATTTATTCGGAGGTAATTTTGTTTTAAATAACCAATGCCAGTTTTTAAAAGAATGGCCTTTATTCACAGGGTGCCCATTATTCGAAGATGACCGCTAAAACAGGTTTGACTGTTTAATGGATATATTGGTCACGTGACATGCGCGGAATTGATGCGTTTGGCTGAACTTTCAAAAGGACATCGATTAATTCTACGTCTGTAACCAATTGTTATATACTCATTGAAAATCCGAATTCAACTGTTTGATGCAGCTTTATAATATTCCTTTATTATGTCTCATATGTTTAAAGAGTATCTATTGTTTATCTCAAAGCTAGTTATTAATTTTCGATTTACTTATTTCAAAACATCAAGGACTGTATATATAAGTCCTTGAAAACATCGATTCGAAATATATCGAACTAAAACGCACTAACGATTTGAGCCTTCCATGACGTTTTATCTGTCACAAGGAGAACACAATCCTACTTTAACAATACAAACTATATTATCTTGATTCACCTCGCGCTTTTGATGTCAAAATCTAATTATGAAAAAAATCAGCATATTTTTCATTATAAACAATTAAAGATTCATGCTCTTTTATCTTGTGACCTGTATGCGCGCGATAATCCAATAATCTGATCGATTATAGCGATTACGTCTATCGATAAGAGTATGTCTTTGTTTACAAAAATCGATCGTCGATTATTAATGACCTATTGTAACTGCACTTTGTAATTTGTTCATCTGTTCGCTCAAACATGGTATTGGAATATTTTATAGTGTAATTAAGAATGTACACACTGAGACGTGTATTTTATGCAATGTTTTACTGTAACCTGAGTTTAGTTTAAACATATTTATTCCAAGTCATTCACAGGTACATGATAACCTGAGTTTGCAGCCTTCTCAGTTCAAAGTCCATCCTGTGATTAAAGGCCTTTATTTGAAAAGCGTCACAGGCTGTTTAAAACAAACTGTTATCCGAATAAAGACCATCTGTCTATAAAGGCCATATTTTGTCTTTCACAAGGGTGGCCTTTGTTCACAGGTCTGACTGCACGTTTACCATGTTGTTAGATGTTTGCATTATCATATTATATTATTATTATACTTTTTATTATAATCATTATTATATTGAATATAATTCGATATAATAAAAAATGTTTAGTTTCGACACACTGATAATAAATATAATCACACCTTCGTGCACCTGTCCGCGACAGTTACTAATTGTTTTAGAAACCAACAGTAATAATTTACCGGAAGTGACGTCTTCTTCACACTTCACATCATCACGTGACATTTTTACATGACTTATTACACTCATACTTACCAGGGCATACATGAATAAATTAATCAACAATTTATATACCGCTGTCTATGTAACATTTAATTGATGTAATCTTTCGGGAAAAAATATTTATTGTACCCTCTGGAGATATTTGGACCTAAGATGAAACCACGTAATAATTGTTACATTTATCTTAATTTAGGCTGTGAAACTATACATAGATATCATCTCTCCATGACGCCTTAATTACTGTCTAAGTTAATTAAGGACTTAGTTATATGGCTGGTTACATATTTTTCCTATTTTTTTCTTTCATATCCTCTTACTGTATATATGTGTATATATGGGTGAATAAAGTTCTGTTCTCTTCTGTTCTGTTCTCTCTTATTTTCAAAGATTTCAAGTAACAATGAGCATGTATTTAGGTTATGTTTTGGTGTTAATTAATTCTCCTGAAAATGTTACTTGAAATATCAATTTTGCGCAATTTACAAGACGGTCTTATGTATTTTAACAAGTTTGCTCTAGACGAAATACAAACTATTCGATACGAACTTTAAAGATAATAAGCACTATTAATGGGTCTTTAAGTATTATTCAATATTTAATAATGCTGCGAGTATCCAGTAATATAAGGGATAAATGCGTCGATTCCATTTGACACAATCAAGCCTTTTTTAAATAGAAAAAATGTGGTCATTTTATCCAAACTTATTTTTTCGTGGTATGTGATTCGCTGATCTATTACTTTAAAACACAAACGTAATCTATCAAGCATACATGTATAAATAATGCATATTTGTCGATAAAAGACGATGGAATTCTTATTATAAATCAATTACTGTAACCTATATTGGTCCGCAATTTATATTCTATTTGATACAACTGAATGATGATACCAAATCTACGGTTGGAATAAAAAGCCACTATCTTAAAAACAATAAGTTTAAAGACGAATATCTCGTAGATATATATTGATAAGATAATGCATGTAGTTCAGCGGAACATGTTATTGACGATTGTCGCTATTGTGAATTGATGGTCGAGTTTTGATTTACGTATTATATGGAAATTGTATATCTCAGCTAATTAATAAATGGAGCATATTCAACTAGTTTATGAAATCCTTATTTAGGCGATTCAAAAAAAGATTATTTGTTTTTAAGTTATTTTCTAGACAATAAGGAACGAGAATAATGCATTAAAGTTAATTTAAATAAGAAAAATGAACTAGCTTGGCTTTTTAAAATAAATGAACAAATAATTGTGAATTAATAGTTTTGATATGCAATGCAATCTCTGCAAAGCAACACCCTTTGGGAGTAGCAGAATTATATTTGTTGTCGTTGTTGAGAGGTTGTTACTCAAGAGAGGACCGCTTTGGAGAGGTTGTACTGTATGTTAATATGTTTTACTTGTGAGACATTATGTTGTCATAATGTTTATACTTCTATCTTGAAGTCATCGAGTGTTAACATACTAAGAGCGATCGTTCGATGGTTTTGTAATAACAAATGAATGGAAGTCGGATTAGTATGTTTAAAATGAATCCGAAAAAAAAACAGTTTAACATTGATTTGTTTTTCAGTTACTTATTAAATTCATAGGGTCCTGTTTCCCAATAATGGGTCTCTTTTTTAATCTGTTCTACTAAGGGGCCGTTTACTGTACGGTCTTTACCAACTACTCATCAGAATGGCTAAACTGGTTCCCGTTGACTTGTGTGTACAAAGCCGGTTCCCGTTTGACTTGTGTGTACAAAGCCTTTGGTGCACTGCAACATGGAACGGGAACCAGTTTACAGAATGACCGCTTAATACGGACTTCAACTGTATTTTATACCCTCTTTTTTGAAAGACAAACTCTACAACCAGTCATTCCGATGTGACAGAATACCCATTCGGATTTACTTGTATAATTGTTTGATAATTAGTGTTCTAAAAAAGGCTTCCTGATCAATTCAGTTTGTAATTTCATTTATTTTTATTGTACTTTGTTACCCTTTAAAATTATGGTGTAATGCATGGATGTGGTATTGATTAAAACGACTTCGCCTTCGTAGAAAACCATAGAGCATCAATGTAACAATGTAATCAATTCTAAAACACCGATCACCCACGTACGAATCCAGTACGTTGTACTTAAAATGATACAAAAACGACTTTTTGTCTAATTGTCTACCGTCTGTGTACCGCGTTTATTAGCGCGTGAATACCTAGCCACACTTTCTGTGTTATATAACGTGCATTTTCATCATCTTGTATAAGTTGACACTTGTCAACCATCTTCACGACTAGAGCCATTAATTCCTCACCTAACATTAATTTCTGACGAGGAAAGTAATATTTACTTTTATGTTGCATTCTGAACGATAGCTTTTATTGCCAAACACTTTTAGGAGGAGTTCTGCATCTTATTTTTTACGATAATCTCGCGAGGCAATACGTGCTTACAACATGGTATTCGTTATGACTCTCATTTCCTGTAATTGTTTTAGATTTATTATATTCGTACTTTAGACGAGGTTGATGACCCTAACATTTGCTAGTATCTTGATATTTCTACGTGTATCTTCAACACACAACAGAAAAAAATACAACGGGTATTAAGGGTCAATCTGGGGCCCTTAACTTTTAAATACTATAGTAGTCAACTCTACAGTAGTTAGAGGCATTGTACATAGAAGTTGCTTCTGTCGCAGTATGAATAAGTTCAATGAGTGAAAAGAAACAATATTATAATTATGTAAGGTTAAGCTAGGAACCAAACAATTAATATTTATTTAATTGCATGTTACTAAATACGAGAGACGATTCTTATAAAGCAATGTCCCTTAAGGTACGAAATTTAAGATATATGACAAATGGAACATATTTATATACTATATGCTACATTCGCGCAGTAACTAAATTAATATACAACCTTGATGACTACCTATTTATTTTCTTGTACTTTATTTGATAATGAACTTAAATGAATTAATAATGTACCAAATTATATTAATCAAATTAATACTAACTTGTTAGATAATAAACAATATGGATGCAAACAGTTGACAATATGGTTCGACTGTTATAAGTTAGTATTCGTTATGAATAAATGAATAATGTAGACTTATTAATTAACAGAGGGACGGAAACAAATAGTTTCCCCTCGCAGCCTTCTCAACCAATGTCGCACAAAGGACGCTTGGTAGCATTTTAGTTCAGTAACGTTCTGCTTGCAATTAGACTATATTTGGATTTAAATACAGACATTGGAATATTTTGATTACTCTGTTAGGTGAGTGTTATTATATTCTTTAGCAAATTTATGAAAAATATTGAATTGTGGATTGTGGTTCGGCATGATATGTGCTTTATAAGTTAAATAGATTTCGACGCAATTTAAAGAATCAATCTAAATATACGGTACCAATTTTTTTGTGTTTATTTTGATTTAAGAGGCTCTTTGTCTGGTATTGCTTTTTAAGTAAATAATTATCATCTATGGTAAATGATAACATCTCAAAGACAAATAATTCAGTATCAGAAAAAAATCAGTATTGTGGTAAGCGATGTTTTGCCCTTTGTATTTTACCTATTACATGCGTTATTACTTGTTAACCTAAACTAGAGAATAATTTTCTTAGATCTGTATCGATTTATTACATATCAAACCCTATTTATGTAAAATTAATTCTATTTCTTAAGTTTTGTTTAAATCTTATTATTTTGCTTTCAATCAAATCAAAACATTTTATATAGATAATTTTCTTTTTCGGAAGGGAGCCGATTTTTTTCTAAAAATGCTTAAAATGCTACAAAAATGTAAAGAACCAATGAATTATCATGAAGGAATTTTCATAAATAGATTATCATAATGAATCATCGTAGATTAATCATCAATAATAACTCATAATAAAAAATCATGATAGTATTGAAGAAGAAAAAAAGCACATGCAATAAGAAGGGCCACCACTTTCGGACTTGTGTATATACTGTAAAACTTTCTAGCTAAAGTCCTTTCGTGTACTTGTATTGTGCCTTATTAATAATGCAATATACACAACTAAATTTGTTATTTTAATAATGTATACCATACTGACATTCTGTCGATCGAGCATACAGCACAGTAAATAACTTTTTATCGTTCTTATTTTATCGCTCATTTTCATCGATTTTTGTGTCCAGAGTGTCAATTTACTGATGGTATTTTATCGATTACATAATATCGATTTATTGGCAGTAAAATCCCTATGGGTACATAAAATGTATTAATACATACACGAAATGGTGTACATTCTACAATATTCTCCATTTATTTTCACTTAAGGATGAACACAGTACCTAAGATTGATCTTTATGTGCAGTTCCCGCCTGAGTGTGTCTGTACGATTAAAACGATGAATTTCGTCTTTAAATGTGAACTTCATTTTTTAATTTAGACATTACCTCAATTATGAAACTTTTTTTTTTTAATTTACGTTTCATCTCTGCCAATTTTGATTATAATCGACACATTTCTTCATTGAAACAAAACCTCTTAAATGTGACGGCTTAAACTTCAAAGATCCTTGTTCAGAAGAGAAATGACCAGATCAGAGCTAACTGTTTTACCAATCTTTATTACAAGTCTTACTTTAAGACAAAACAGTTATTATTGCACAAAAAGACAAGTTAATTGAACGTACTGATATTAAAATAACTTGCTTCAACGCAATAAATAAATGATTCGCTTGTGAGTAGTTGCCATTACACTCGTCTGAACAGTTTTCGTGAGGTCAACGATAATGGATTCATCATGCTTTAGAAGACTTTTTTCATCCGGGCACTGGGTGTAAATCCATGCACTGAGCATAAGGTCCTGAAAAGTGTGTGATAATCAAACGGACGGGCACAGTGCGCATGCGTGACCAATTTTCTGATGACTAAGACAGGATTCCATGACCCTCCACTTTCTCTTACGTGCGTGCATAAATCTTTGAAGATCTCTCGTACTTTACTAAGACGTAAATCTTTTTGTTGTATGGGAAGTTTGTTTTTAAAGTCATGAATATTTGAATGGTTGACGTGGAATTCAATACATCATGAATTTAGCTATACCTCAATCCATGCTTTTAATGAACCTGATGTCAGGTGATGTGATTGAAAGCGTCTGATTGATACCATCTCATTAAACAGCTTGAAGAGCGAGCAGGTACACTGTCATGTATGTGTTAGTTCTATCTATATGAGATTGCAAATATTTGCCATTTGTATTAATTAAACCGGATCATAGCCCTCCATTGTAATCGATAGATCAATTACAAAGACGATTAATTAATAAACATATCAATAATCAATAATCGTATATCAATAGTAATACATATTGTGTGTGTTAATGCATTAACATGCAAGCTGGCATCAACTATCAAATAATCTCTTTGCAGACAAAATTTAACCCCTGTTGTAATTAATTATTAACTACATTTTCGTGTACCATCAATTCAGACCAATATTCATTTCCATTGTCATTTTAAACTCACAATATTCGCGAATATTAACATCATAATCATCATCTTCATCATCACTTTCATCATCACCACCACCATCACCTTCATCTTTATCATCTTGTTCATCATCATCATCATCATTACCATCATCATCATCATTTTGCTCATACTCCTCTTCCTCCTCATCTACCTCCTCTACTTATCATCACCATCATCATAATCTTTATATCGTCTTCTTCATCATCATCATCTTTATTATCAGCAATTGTAATAGATGCAGCAAACAGGGACTGCAGCAGACGCACTACAACCACAACACCAGCAACAACTTTATTATCATCATCATTACTTCCACCATTACCATCTTCAATGTCAACAACAACAACAACAACAACCACAACAAGAAGAAGCTTTCAGCAACAATGAAATCTAAACATGAATAAGACAATTATTTTACTACACATGCATATTTTACAGTGAACATCAGGACAATGCATTCTGTAGACTCAAATACAGAAATAGAGCAATACATGTCTATAAGTAACAACTTGACAAACACAAATTTACGTTCATACTTGAGACTACACATAACGTTACATACTAAATAATGTAATGTTAAATAGCAGAAAGCGACATTTATGTTATTAATTGTTTGCCTTCCATGGGTCGACAGGCAAATGCGATTTATACTGTTGCGTTGAAAGTTACATTGTTAATGGTATTAAAACTAGTTTTTACTGTTAAGTGTGAAACGGTTGCCATAGAAACAAGTGTGATATTAAAAGATACATTTAAAACTACTAAAAACATGTTCGAATAGATTCAGTTGATGATAATTGACATTGAATGGATGTAATTATCGGCGTGGGAAGTGAAATTAATTGAAAACAAACACAAAAGTTTAACGGTGGGAATTCGGAATTGATTGTATTTTACCGATATGAACTAGTTCGAGATATTGCGTTTTTTGTTTAATTCAATTGAATGTGAATATTGTTGTTTTTTTAAATATTTTTAAGCCTTAAACAACATCAAATTTTATACAACTAAAATCACTTGCTTTATATGAGTAAAATTTTAATTCGTGATTTTTTTTCTATCTTATTTTGGCATATTTACCATGTGTTTGACTGAAGACATATTGCCTTCATTTCATTTGGGAACGAGGGTCACAACTTTCTCCCGGTTAAATATTGAGAAAATGGTTAAATAAACTAATTACAGTTGAACACATCTTTCCTTTCTACCTTCAACAAGACCACCAAATCGTCTTGGTGTGGAAACCGATTTACAACCCAATAGCGAAGTTAGAACTCAAGAACCATTGACATTTTATCATCCCTTCCTATCAATGTCATTGTTGTTTTTGTTAAGTTGCTGACTGTGTTCTTCTATTCGTTCTACATTAATTTTGTCGTACAGAGAATATCGCAATAAAACTCAATCACTAGTGTTTTCCGTTCGACGTTTTCTATTTTCTTCTTTTCCCTCTCCAAATGTCAACACAAATACATTGGACTCATAAAATATTAAACCTTATATTTACATAGCGGTAAAAGGTGACTGTTTGCGTGAAACTTGAAAGATAAAGATGAATCATATACAAGTACTGATCCAATGCACATGAATTTAATCGAATTTATTCTATAATCAAATGATCTTTATGCCGAATTTATTGATCAAATGCAAGAATTAGTGAACGAGATTGATAAATCTCAAAGATGATCACATACCCTCACCAAAGAAAAGTCTCAATTATGTATTCACGAAGTATTGATATACCCAAATTGTTGTAAGCTATGAGCGCGCAAAACCAATGTAATCATTCATAAACACTGGCAAAACAAAAGGTTACTTTCTATGAACAGTTATTCTTGGATCGGGGAGAGAGAGAGCCAGATAAGCGTTTTAAAAAACTGAATTGCAGCATTTTCTGATGGACTACAAACAAATGCACAACTATTTCTTTCAAATCCTTGAAACTATTTCGGTTGAAGTAAGATCATTAACGTTTTTTTGTTGGGGGTGGGGGGGGGGGTACGTCCGTTTTCAACCGTCAGAGTCATATGAGGTGGACAGTTCACCTAACCATCGTTCCTGGGAAGAACCAGTACTAGACACCTAACCTCTGTAAGCAACTTCCTATACATTCTCACATAAAGAAACATGGTCGGTAGCTGGGCTGGAACCCACAATCCTCTATCAGTGAGAGGTTACAGTGTTTTGAAGTCAGCGACCTTAACCACTCAACCACGGATTATTAATGACACACAAAAGAAGATTTATTTAGCCACAAGATATTATTGGCTTAGTACATCAATTAATACAGCTAAAGCTTTTCTCTATGTTCTCTAAAAAGAGGAAAAAATGTGGGAATAGCCATAAACGTGAGTTGATTATATAAGATATTTGGTAGATGCTAATGACCGTGTTATTATTATGGCATTGTATCATCTAACCTTTGATGTTCGCTTTTAGAATCCCAACGTTTTCATTAAGGCAACATTTACACAGTCTTATGGGACAATTATTGCTGTATTAATTTCTAGGGATGTAAATGGATTGTTGATAAATGTTATGTATTCATTATTACATGTAAAAACTTGTCAGATACAATTATTTTAGTATTCTCTTGGTGCAGGCTCTTAAAGCGCCTAAGTTTGGTATACATTCTAAAATTGAAATATCCAATATTGTATTCATGCGCCGCATCATTGTGAATAAAAGTAGTTCCCTCATATTCACTCCTCTTCATCAGGCACTGATGGTCCATATTGTATAATGTCCAAGAGATTTATGAGTTGTCATTTTGTCTAATGCTTATGACAGGGTTTGAACAATCATTTTATTTTGAAGTGTGTAGTTGTACTAAACAATGATCGATATGATATCGTTTTCCAGGTGTTGCATTTAAGCCGATAGGTTTTGTCAAATACCCTAACAATTTGATGCATATTTATATTGGTTGCTTATAATTTTGTGTTTACAATGAGAACGTCACCTCTGTACGTTTTTTAGAACTTTTTCGTGTGGTTTTATACACTTTTTAGCTGTTGTATGCGGAAGAATACAGCAAGTCTGAAAAATGAGTCCGTGATGCCACATGATATTGCATTCACACAAACATCCAGTCGAGATACCGATTGCCGTCTTTTATTCATTCCACAAGTTGTGGTCTACACTATTCAGTACTCGATATTTCCACCAGATAAATACAATGTCGATTCTATGGCATCTTGTTGTAGCCACTGAAAGCATGTTGCTTTCAATCGATATCCTAGTGATACTTGCTAACACTGGAACCAACAGAAAGCTATTATTTGATTGCCTGTCGTGTTAATACCAAGGCTTGGATGTGGTTTTCCACGTCTTACCTTATTGTTTATTGTTTTGTATATATCTGACATTTGTTTTTATTAAGTACAGTATACTTTTGAGCAAGAACTTGACAATGCTTGACAACTTTCCAAACAACCACCATTAGTTAAACTACAATGTCAACAAGATGTGTTTAATCTGTAAGCACTACAGAATGTATCTATTATGATGGTGTTTTGATAATATCGTGCAAAAAGTGGGGCCCGAACCCATTCAGAACCCATCTGTATGATAGGAGGAACAGCTTTTAACCTATATCAGAGTATTCAGTATTTTATACAGAATATGATCCTTTTTATGTTTCATGTATGTATAGATTATATGTATACTGTACAACCTCTCCGGAGCGGCCGCCTTTGAGCAACAGCCTCCCTTCAACAACAGCATGATTTTTCCAAATGCATGATTTTACTTTAAATTTCCTCTCTAGAGCAACGACCTACCTTTCAACAACAACATAATTTCGTTACTCTTAAAGGGTGTTGCTTTGGAGAGGTTGCACTGTATAAATATAAGTACAGTGCAACCTCTGTAGAGCAACACCCTGTTGGAGCTACAAACATTGGCTGTTGTATAGAGGTTGTTGCTCAACAGAGGTTGAATTTATAGTAAATATCAGTTTAGGGAAATTTTAAAGGTGTTGTTATAGAGAGGTTGTTGCTCTACAGAGGTTGAATTTATAGTAAATATCAGTTTAGGGAAATTTTGAAGGTGTTGTTATAGAGAGGTTGTTGCTCTACAGAGGTTGAATTTATAGTAAATATCAGTTTAGGGAAATTTTGAAGGTGTTGTTATAGAGAGGTTGCTGCTCTACAGAGGGCCGCTTTGGAGAGGTTTTACTGTACATGTAAATAGTATATTAAGAAGTATATACATGAACAGTGTTGTGTATCTTAGACAGAAACTACAAATACTGTTGCCAACCGAGTTTTTTCTACTCAATTGATTGGAATTTGTCATTGTCATTTGTTATAAATAGTACTTTTTATATCAATTATAAAGTTCGACTTTTGTTGTAGGAAGTGCATTTAGAAATGTTGCAAACACACAGAGCAGAAAAAAACTTATAAAAGACAAAAAAAATTGTCATTAAATTATTGCAGCATTCCTTCTTCCAATACAATCTACGTGTTTCTCTTGATTCATATACCACAAAAAGGATTGTGAAAATAGTCTTGTCGTCTCGCATACAGTATACGACTTGTCTTCATTAAGAATACTTTATTGGAACCGATGTTTAAGTATTGAGCCCCATTGGAAAAGAGCATGACTTTGGTTCCGTACATTGGTTTTTCTCATTTCTAGGCATGTTCTACTTTCAGTCACGGACTGCTGTACGGTTTCCTTTGGGACGCGTTATATCGATTCATCCTTTGTATCTTTGTTCGTGATATCAATTATTTATGTATCCATGAATCACATTGTACATCGAAAAATTGGTACTTGTAGTCAGTCAGTATATGAGAATATTGAGAATTCAACTGATGCAAGGGAATGCTATGTTAAACTGACGTTTCATTATCTGGTGTATTTATACTATTCAGCATTTTTAGCCCACGCAGGAAATGTGTCCATACGTATGCATAACCAACCAGGATAAATTACTCGAACAAAAACATTGGATGATCCCCTCACTTGAGCAAAGGTATTAGTTGCTGCATGGACAACATCTAAAATTAATATGATATTAGTTTTTGAAATATTTGACTACCTAAAATTTTATTTACTTATCAAGATATAAAATGACTGATGGTAGGGATGTGCTAGGCGATTAAACTGTTTTAAAGACATTGATTGGTGTGACGTTTCTGTACTGAAATAGTAACTTAATTATGTAGTTAGCGAGACGGGGCTCTGATTTTTCGTCTTGCTAAAACCCTTCTTAATGAACCAGAAGAGTCAATAGTCTTTGTGCTTGTGATATCTTAATGCAAGATGAATCAAAGCACTTAAAGTACTCATGTAAACTGAACTTACATACACTTACTTGCACTGTAACATGGAACGGAACAAGTTAAACAATTGCATGGCGGACGTATACAACATAATACTTCGGTCCGCATCAAAATCCATGCGTGCCGAGCGAGGGTCGGCTATGGAAAGCTAAACTATCGTTCATCACTCAACCAGGCTATCCGTGAGAAATATTGGCATGCGGTGGTGCGACCAAAACTTCTAAAATTTGTCAGATAGTCATTGGTTAACAATATGTTATATTTTGTGAAGAAAATATTTCGTTTTAAAGGTCCACGTAATGAATTTACAACGAAACAAGTGATGGGCGGATACATTTCATTGTACAGCCAATCCCATGTTAGCGACAATCACCGAATAAAGGCCACTCTGTGAATGAAGTCCATTCTTGAAAAAATGTCATAAATCATTTAGAACAAATTAACCTCCGAATAAGGGCCACCTGTCAATAAAATCCACATTATGTCTTTCCCAAGTCTGACCTTTGTTCACAGGTTTGACTGTACTTTTACCTCACGGGGAAAGAGATAAAGCTCTGCAGATGTGAGTTTGATAAATAAAGCAACAGTTTATGTATTTTAGCGACCGTCTGATTAGACACTTACAATTAACACGTTTGTGAGTATTGTTATAAGATATTGTATTAATTATTATCAACAGCGGTATAAGCTCGTACGTTTACTGTAAATCGTTACCAGGTTAAATACATTCTAACATGTGGTAATAATTTCTTCTACCATTTCATAACAAGTAGCTTCATTCATAAGTGTGAGCAGTGTACAAGCGTGTACTATATGAGTGGTATTATTGACTGTTCAACTATGGCGTCATCAAGTTTAAACCCGCGCATGCGCAATATTATGAAAATATATTTTCGAGCCATTAAATGTAAAATTCGTTTTAAACGGATCTTAGATTATTTAATGTGTGCGATGACACGAAGTATTAGTTTCATTTGATTGAATTGTTTATTAACCAAACCTTTGATCTGTCTCAATATGTGCATGTCACGAAGTTTGACCACGATCATCGGAACACAGTATAACTAAATTAAGCAAGTTTAAAACAAAGATATTGATTTAAGTTATTACATGCCGATGCCCAAAATTATTATCTCACATAGAGGCTGACAGATTTTGAAAACCATAATAATCTTTATAGGTTTCAATAATAGAAAATGACTTACCATGAGATTTAAAAAAAATGATTATCATTTGGGTTATTTTCCCTTAATGTTAGTTTGCATTGTAGTCAATGGGATTAGGCCATTTTTCAATGATATAAGAAATAATAACACCCTTTTCAATGAACAATCATGGTAAGAAGGTACAATAACACTTTATCAGTCTAATTTGATAAAGAAAAAAAATAGGTCACCATGCAATATCAGTATTTTTTTTATTTTTCAACAAGGGCAACAGCTTTTGCATTTTTTTTAAATGTGTGGTAAAATTAGTTAAAATACCAAATGTAGCTATCCAAGATATGATAAATGATAATTGGGCTATACTATTATTTGTTATATTAACATTTTTGTGTAGCAATGATCAGATACGTCAGCAGCGGACAGTATTAGGCATCTGACATTATGTAGATATCACATCCCACATAGGGTGATAAAACGTAATGTTCACCGGAGACAAGTAATGTCAACCGATGCGTTAGAGTGAACATTACGTTCTATCACCCTATGTAGGATGTGATATTTATTTTATTATACCGAATAAAACAATAATTGAGAAAGGCACTTAATGCAACAAACATGTTTAACAAATATAACGAAAACTATAATAGAAATTGAAACGAAGCGTCTTTCTGACACCATCGTTACTTTTGCTGTCAAAATGTCTTCTCCTAAACCGGATGATGTTCTACTAAGTGCCTAAAGTGTATAGACAAGGGAAGTAATCGATACGACAGAGATTGAATAAACCCCACACCCGGTAATATCACGTGAGCGCGTGAGGGCAGTTTCGTTATGGCAAGCGGGCCGAAATGTAATGTCAGAGGGTAACATTACGGATTATACTGAGTGAGGTATAATACATTGAATTGACGGTTGTAAATTTTCAGACAATACTCTTGTTGAGTACAAATAGGGACTGGTGTAAAGGCATCATATTTTGAAAATTCAATGCCGTAGCCTCAAAAGTTCATGTGAAAACGATGCGTATATTTTAACGATGTCTGAACAATATCTGAAACATTCTTTTATATACGTATGCAGAACATGATTTCGTATTAAAAGCCATATCTTCTAGACAAAGTTTGATCGCGGAGTATCGATAATTCTCAGACAAGCTATTTGGATGTTAAATATATGCTGAACACGAGAATTTACCTCTTTAGATGCCAAATATTAATCATAGACCTTGCTAAAGATTTTCAATGAATGGCGTTTATGAAAGTTTGCGAAGTTTAATGTAAAATAGAATAGGGCGAGACGATATTGATGTTATTTTAAAATGAACATCGTTTTCCTGAGTTTCTTGGAAACATAGCTACGTCATGATTTTATAGCCGATATCTAATGAATAAAATTATGCAAATGGCTCATTCGTATGTATAATTTGGAATATTTGTATACTGTCTCTTGAAACATGCTTAAATTTCGTATATGTGTGTACAGTTAAAAACATGGACTTTTCCTTGGGTCTTTCAAGAGATATTAAAATGGCATACATGTATACATAATACGAAAACATGCGCTTTTCTCCCGGTCTTTTGACAGAAATGTAAAATGTTATATAATGTGAGTGTAATTCGGAAATATGGATTTTTTCTCCTGATCTCTTTACGGATCAATATATACTCAAAGTTTGTGACATACAATTTTCTCCCGGTTTTTTGACAGACAATAAGATGTCACATTTTTGTGTGTAATTCGGTAACATTCACTGATCTCCGAGTCTTTTATCAGATGTTAAAAAAGTCATATTGTGTGTGAAATTCAGAGCGATGCTTAATTCTAAGAGTCATTGAGCAAACTATTTCAGGTGATTGCATTGAAAAAAGACTATAACGCGGGCAATATCATAATACATTATAGTTTCTAAATTTTGTGACAAATCTGTCAGTATTTAAGAACCCGTTTGAGAGTGAGCATGTTTTGTTTGTTTTACAATTACTGAATTCATGTATAGCTAAATGCCAATGTTGGTGTCGTCTATGAATTACTAGTATAACGGCATGGTATTGGAATTATTTACTGAAAGTCTTTAAACATCGATTTTTAATGTCTTTA